>OU461585.1:0-517500 GCA_911812115.1 Pristionchus exspectatus
AGCCTAAGCCTAAGCCTAAGCCTAAGCCTAAGCCTAAGCCTAAGCCTAAGCCTAAGCCTAAGCCTAAGCCTAAGCCTAAGCCTAAGCCTAAGCCTAAGCCTAAGCCTAAGCCTAAGCCTAAGCCTAAGCCTAAGCCTAAGCCTAAGCCTAAGCCTAAGCTAAGCCTAAGCCTAAGCCTAAGCCTAAGCCTAAGCCTAAGCTAAGCCTAAGCCTAAGCCTAAGCCTAAGCCTAAGCCTAAGCCTAAGCCTAAGCCTAAGCTAAGCCTAAGCCTAAGCCTAAGCCTAAGCCTAAGCCTAAGCCTAAGCCTAAGCCTAAGCTAAGCCTAAGCCTAAGCCTAAGCCTAAGCCTAAGCCTAAGCCTAAGCCTAAGCCTAAGCCTAAGCCTAAGCCTAAGCCTAAGCCTAAGCCTAAGCCTAAGCCTAAGCCTAAGCCTAAGCCTAAGCCTAAGCCTAAGCCTAAGCCTAAGCCTAAGCCTAAGCCTAAGCCTAAGCCTAAGCCTAAGCCTAAGCCTAAGCTAAGCCTAAGCCTAAGCCTAAGCCTAAGCCTAAGCCTAAGCCTAAGCCTAAGCCTAAGCTAAGCCTAAGCCTAAGCCTAAGCCTAAGCCTAAGCCTAAGCCTAAGCCTAAGCCTAAGCCTAAGCCTAAGCCTAAGCCTAAGCCTAAGCCTAAGCCTAAGCCTAAGCCTAAGCCTAAGCCTAAGCCTAAGCCTAAGCCTAAGCCTAAGCCTAAGCCTAAGCCTAAGCCTAAGCCTAAGCCTAAGCCTAAGCCTAAGCCTAAGCCTAAGCCTAAGCCTAAGCCTAAGCCTAAGCCTAAGCCTAAGCCTAAGCCTAAGCCTAAGCCTAAGCCTAAGCCTAAGCCTAAGCCTAAGCCTAAGCCTAAGCCTAAGCCTAAGCCTAAGCCTAAGCCTAAGCCTAAGCCTAAGCCTAAGCCTAAGCCTAAGCCTAATCCTAAGCCTGAAGCCTAAGCCTAAGCCTAAGCCTAAGCCTAAGCCTAAGCCTAAGCCTAATCCTAAGCCTAAGCCTAAGCCTAATCCTAAGCCTGATCCCTTATCCTAAGCCTGATCCCTTATCCTAAGCCTGATCCCTTATCCTAAGCCTGATCCCTTATCCTAAGCCTGATCCCTTATCCTAAGCCTGATCCCTTATCCTAAGCCTGATCCCTTATCCTAAGCCTGATCCCTTATCCTAAGCCTGATCCCTTATCCTAAGCCTGATCCCTTATCCTAAGCCTGATCCCTTATCCTAAGCCTGATCCCTTATCCTAAGCCTGATCCCTTATCCTAAGCCTGATCCCTTATCCTAAGCCTGATCCCTTATCCTAAGCCTGATCCCTTATCCTAAGCCTGATCCCTTATCCTAAGCCTGATCCCTTATCCTAAGCCTGATCCCTTATCCTAAGCCTGATCCCTTATCCTAAGCCTGATCCCTTATCCTAAGCCTGATCCCTTATCCTAAGCCTGATCCCTTATCCTAAGCCTGATCCCTTATCCTAAGCCTGATCCCTTATCCTAAGCCTGATCCCTTATCCTAAGCCTGATCCCTTATCCTAAGCCTGATCCCTTATCCTAAGCCTGATCCCTTATCCTAAGCCTGATCCCTTATCCTAAGCCTGATCCCTTATCCTAAGCCTGATCCCTTATCCTAAGCCTGATCCCTTATCCTAAGCCTGATCCCTTATCCTAAGCCTGATCCCTTATCCTAAGCCTGATCCCTTATCCTAAGCCTGATCCCTTATCCTAAGCCTGATCCCTTATCCTAAGCCTGATCCCTTATCCTAAGCCTGATCCCTTATCCTAAGCCTGATCCCTTATCCTAAGCCTGATCCCTTATCCTAAGCCTGATCCCTTATCCTAAGCCTGATCCCTTATCCTAAGCCTGATCCCTTATCCTAAGCCTGATCCCTTATCCTAAGCCTGATCCCTTATCCTAAGCCTGATCCCTTATCCTAAGCCTGATCCCTTATCCTAAGCCTGATCCCTTATCCTAAGCCTGATCCCTTATCCTAAGCCTGATCCCTTATCCTAAGCCTGATCCCTTATCCTAAGCCTGATCCCTTATCCTAAGCCTGATCCCTTATCCTAAGCCTGATCCCTTATCCTAAGCCTGATCCCTTATCCTAAGCCTGATCCCTTATCCTAAGCCTGATCCCTTATCCTAAGCCTGATCCCTTATCCTAAGCCTGATCCCTTATCCTAAGCCTGATCCCTTATCCTAAGCCTGATCCCTTATCCTAAGCCTGATCCCTTATCCTAAGCCTGATCCCTTATCCTAAGCCTGATCCCTTATCCTAAGCCTGATCCCTTATCCTAAGCCTGATCCCTTATCCTAAGCCTGATCCCTTATCCTAAGCCTGATCCCTTATCCTAAGCCTGATCCCTTATCCTAAGCCTGATCCCTTATCCTAAGCCTGATCCCTTATCCTAAGCCTGATCCCTTATCCTAAGCCTGATCCCTTATCCTAAGCCTGATCCCTTATCCTAAGCCTGATCCCTTATCCTAAGCCTGATCCCTTATCCTAAGCCTGATCCCTTATCCTAAGCCTGATCCCTTATCCTAAGCCTGATCCCTTATCCTAAGCCTGATCCCTTATCCTAAGCCTGATCCCTTATCCTAAGCCTGATCCCTTATCCTAAGCCTGATCCCTTATCCTAAGCCTGATCCCTTATCCTAAGCCTGATCCCTTATCCTAAGCCTGATCCCTTATCCTAAGCCTGATCCCTTATCCTAAGCCTGATCCCTTATCCTAAGCCTGATCCCTTATCCTAAGCCTGATCCCTTATCCTAAGCCTGATCCCTTATCCTAAGCCTGATCCCTTATCCTAAGCCTGATCCCTTATCCTAAGCCTGATCCCTTATCCTAAGCCTGATCCCTTATCCTAAGCCTGATCCCTTATCCTAAGCCTGATCCCTTATCCTAAGCCTGATCCCTTATCCTAAGCCTGATCCCTTATCCTAAGCCTGATCCCTTATCCTAAGCCTGATCCCTTATCCTAAGCCTGATCCCTTATCCTAAGCCTGATCCCTTATCCTAAGCCTGATCCCTTATCCTAAGCCTGATCCCTTATCCTAAGCCTGATCCCTTATCCTAAGCCTGATCCCTTATCCTAAGCCTGATCCCTTATCCTAAGCCTGATCCCTTATCCTAAGCCTGATCCCTTATCCTAAGCCTGATCCCTTATCCTAAGCCTGATCCCTTATCCTAAGCCTGATCCCTTATCCTAAGCCTGATCCCTTATCCTAAGCCTGATCCCTTATCCTAAGCCTGATCCCTTATCCTAAGCCTGATCCCTTATCCTAAGCCTGATCCCTTATCCTAAGCCTGATCCCTTATCCTAAGCCTGATCCCTTATCCTAAGCCTGATCCCTTATCCTAAGCCTGATCCCTTATCCTAAGCCTGATCCCTTATCCTAAGCCTGATCCCTTATCCTAAGCCTGATCCCTTATCCTAAGCCTGATCCCTTATCCTAAGCCTGATCCCTTATCCTAAGCCTGATCCCTTATCCTAAGCCTGATCCCTTATCCTAAGCCTGATCCCTTATCCTAAGCCTGATCCCTTATCCTAAGCCTGATCCCTTATCCTAAGCCTGATCCCTTATCCTAAGCCTGATCCCTTATCCTAAGCCTGATCCCTTATCCTAAGCCTGATCCCTTATCCTAAGCCTGATCCCTTATCCTAAGCCTGATCCCTTATCCTAAGCCTGATCCCTTATCCTAAGCCTGATCCCTTATCCTAAGCCTGATCCCTTATCCTAAGCCTGATCCCTTATCCTAAGCCTGATCCCTTATCCTAAGCCTGATCCCTTATCCTAAGCCTGATCCCTTATCCTAAGCCTGATCCCTTATCCTAAGCCTGATCCCTTATCCTAAGCCTGATCCCTTATCCTAAGCCTGATCCCTTATCCTAAGCCTGATCCCTTATCCTAAGCCTGATCCCTTATCCTAAGCCTGATCCCTTATCCTAAGCCTGATCCCTTATCCTAAGCCTGATCCCTTATCCTAAGCCTGATCCCTTATCCTAAGCCTGATCCCTTATCCTAAGCCTGATCCCTTATCCTAAGCCTGATCCCTTATCCTAAGCCTGATCCCTTATCCTAAGCCTGATCCCTTATCCTAAGCCTGATCCCTTATCCTAAGCCTGATCCCTTATCCTAAGCCTGATCCCTTATCCTAAGCCTGATCCCTTATCCTAAGCCTGATCCCTTATCCTAAGCCTGATCCCTTATCCTAAGCCTGATCCCTTATCCTAAGCCTGATCCCTTATCCTAAGCCTGATCCCTTATCCTAAGCCTGATCCCTTATCCTAAGCCTGATCCCTTATCCTAAGCCTGATCCCTTATCCTAAGCCTGATCCCTTATCCTAAGCCTGATCCCTTATCCTAAGCCTGATCCCTTATCCTAAGCCTGATCCCTTATCCTAAGCCTGATCCCTTATCCTAAGCCTGATCCCTTATCCTAAGCCTGATCCCTTATCCTAAGCCTGATCCCTTATCCTAAGCCTGATCCCTTATCCTAAGCCTGATCCCTTATCCTAAGCCTGATCCCTTATCCTAAGCCTGATCCCTTATCCTAAGCCTGATCCCTTATCCTAAGCCTGATCCCTTATCCTAAGCCTGATCCCTTATCCTAAGCCTGATCCCTTATCCTAAGCCTGATCCCTTATCCTAAGCCTGATCCCTTATCCTAAGCCTGATCCCTTATCCTAAGCCTGATCCCTTATCCTAAGCCTGATCCCTTATCCTAAGCCTGATCCCTTATCCTAAGCCTGATCCCTTATCCTAAGCCTGATCCCTTATCCTAAGCCTGATCCCTTATCCTAAGCCTGATCCCTTATCCTAAGCCTGATCCCTTATCCTAAGCCTGATCCCTTATCCTAAGCCTGATCCCTTATCCTAAGCCTGATCCCTTATCCTAAGCCTGATCCCTTATCCTAAGCCTGATCCCTTATCCTAAGCCTGATCCCTTATCCTAAGCCTGATCCCTTATCCTAAGCCTGATCCCTTATCCTAAGCCTGATCCCTTATCCTAAGCCTGATCCCTTATCCTAAGCCTGATCCCTTATCCTAAGCCTGATCCCTTATCCTAAGCCTGATCCCTTATCCTAAGCCTGATCCCTTATCCTAAGCCTGATCCCTTATCCTAAGCCTGATCCCTTATCCTAAGCCTGATCCCTTATCCTAAGCCTGATCCCTTATCCTAAGCCTGATCCCTTATCCTAAGCCTGATCCCTTATCCTAAGCCTGATCCCTTATCCTAAGCCTGATCCCTTATCCTAAGCCTGATCCCTTATCCTAAGCCTGATCCCTTATCCTAAGCCTGATCCCTTATCCTAAGCCTGATCCCTTATCCTAAGCCTGATCCCTTATCCTAAGCCTGATCCCTTATCCTAAGCCTGATCCCTTATCCTAAGCCTGATCCCTTATCCTAAGCCTGATCCCTTATCCTAAGCCTGATCCCTTATCCTAAGCCTGATCCCTTATCCTAAGCCTGATCCCTTATCCTAAGCCTGATCCCTTATCCTAAGCCTGATCCCTTATCCTAAGCCTGATCCCTTATCCTAAGCCTGATCCCTTATCCTAAGCCTGATCCCTTATCCTAAGCCTGATCCCTTATCCTAAGCCTGATCCCTTATCCTAAGCCTGATCCCTTATCCTAAGCCTGATCCCTTATCCTAAGCCTGATCCCTTATCCTAAGCCTGATCCCTTATCCTAAGCCTGATCCCTTATCCTAAGCCTGATCCCTTATCCTAAGCCTGATCCCTTATCCTAAGCCTGATCCCTTATCCTAAGCCTGATCCCTTATCCTAAGCCTGATCCCTTATCCTAAGCCTGAGCAAAATTCGACGCACTCGGAGGGTTTCGAGCCGGTGGCCCACTGCTTGCCGAGACTACACCTACCCCCCTGCGCCATTCGGGCTTATCGCCCGAGAGAGAAGAGGAGGGAGTAGTGATTGCGGTTTCGCGCAGAGCGCGCGATCTACCAAAAATTATAATTAATACTGATTGTTGTGTATTTGTCCTCGTCTGTGTGGAGTCCTCTCAGTGGAAGGCAACAGTTTATCAAAGCAATTGGATAACTAGTACAAATGGATTGGCACGATGGCTCTGGTGTCCGGAATCAACTTGGAATCAAGTAGGATTGAGATTGGGGCGAAGAGAGATGGCAGACCCCCTTAGCGCACCTCGTGCTCACCATTTGAATTTACTTTTACAGAAGATTTTATTTTCGAGTTTGTATCGATTTTCTTTGTTGTATGTATTGATATCATTCATTTCATGTGTATATTCATTGTAGAAGACAAAGGAGTGTTGAGATGTGTCTTTGATATCAATGAATGAATAAATCAATTCTATACAATGGCAATGGCCAAGAGGGATTTGCATGGTCTTCAAATCGTTCATCGTCGTTTGATCTGCAATTGAGATTGGGTTCATATAAATTCGCATGTTTAGTAAGAGCTCGGAAACGAGATTTCGGGTTGCTGAGAGATTCTTCAGGAGATGAAGATGAAGAGATTTCTTCTGATAGTTCTTCTTCGTCAGAAGATCGATATGTATTCTCCATTCGAAGCGAGCAGGTGATTTATGATTTGCTCAATATTTCATCCATGGGATAACTACTCATCAATTGCAATTATATATTCCCATTTATCTGTCTCTTCTGCTCCCTTCGAAAAAATTAGGATTGTTTTCAGCATAGTAATTGACCAACGCAATAGTTTATTGCATCCTAAGAATATACACGTTCCACAAAAGAGAAGGAGGAAGCATTTTGAGATTGTACTGAGGAGGATATTTTGAGAAGGATTGAGAAGGTAGGATCACTACTTTGTAAATAGATAATCGATTTATATTTTGTTGTGTTATTTGTCTCGTTAGAAGAGTAACCATTATTGAATCATTCACTTTAGATACCGTACCCCAATGTTATAGTAATTGTATCTCCTCATCTATCTGTAACGGCAAATATAAGCTTTTCAATTGGTCACGTCATTGAACTGTGCATATCAACCAATGTTTGCAACCGAATAAAAATTCAGAAGCCTGAAATGGTACTATCCCGAAATGTAAATTTTTTTTCGTAAATTCCACATTGGAAATAAATTTTTGGTAAATTCAAATTTGGGAAAAAAAATTGTGTAAAAACTCAGTTGGAAATTCCATTCCGGAAATAATTCTCCGGAAATTCCATTTGGGAAATTCGAATACTGTAAACGAAATATTGATAAATTTTTTCTCGGAAATCCCATCTCGGAAATTTTTTCTCGGAAATTTTAAATTAATTTTTTTTAAATTTTTCACTCTTTTTTTAATGAGTGTTTTGTTTTTATATCGATTTCTTATTTCATTTTTGTGCAGCCAACAGGCCTTTTAGACATTTAAAAATGTCTAAAAGGCCTGTTGGCGACCGTTTCTACCACGAGGGATTCATCCTGAAGAAGAAGGCGGTCCTGAAAGGTTTTTGCAATAAGTTAATAAATATTTAAATATTTTTATCAGATGATAAAATTCTGCTTCACTGCACGTATCGTGAGAGCTACGGTTGTCGTGCTTTAGTTCATCAAGATACACACGGAAACTACACTGTGAAAACCGAGCATAATAACCGAGCATAAGCATAAAACCGAGCATGGAAGGGGAAGAAAAGTTGGATGTGACCGGCCCGACATGGTTTAACCGTGCGGAGCCTTTGGTTACTGTATGAGATCTCATATTATCAATCAATAAAAAAGAAGGCTACCGTAATCCCTTTCCAAGTTGTATCCAAGCAAATTTCCAACTTGGGTCCAAGCAAAAATCCAAGTTGCCCCCAGGCCTGGTCGCAACTTGGATTTTTGCTTGGATCCAAGTTGGATTCGCACACCAGAGTGGCAATTCTTGAATTTCTTCTGCAGCTCTTTCGCATCGATCGTTGCCACAAAGTCGATGTCCTTATTCCAACTGGCGGGAAGGAATTCATCCAGCTCATGCATGTGCGGGACCAGCTTCATTACCCGTACAATCTCCTTCTACAATGAAATTTGTTAATTTTAAATTTTTTATCGTTGACCCGGTATAACACGCACCGCTTGACCTAGACCTCGGGGATAATATTAGGTCTTCAAAAAAAAACCTAAAGCACTGGGATAATATTAGGTCTCCAAACGGACTCCAAAACTCCTGCAGGCACATTGCCTTGATGTCGGGATAAAAGTATTAAAGTATTCTAGGCTTTACAAAATAGGTAGGTTTCAAATCCCATCAGGATTTCGAAAAATAACCAGGAAAACTTGCAATTCCTAGGTAGGTTTCAAGACGCGCATAGGTTTCAAATCCCATCAGGATTTCGAAAAATAACCAGGAAAACTTGCAATTCCTATGTACAGTAGCGACAAATAGTATTTGGGCACTTTTTCATTTAGATGTAACTTTTGAACCAGACAAGATATCCGGATGATTTTTTGGCATGGGTTAGGTTGACTATCGGGTAACAAAATATTAAAAGTGTGGTGTCGGAAAAATCAATACTATTGCATAGTGATGACGTAATTCTTTCGAAATTTTTATTACGTAGATAGAGTTTTCTGTTCCGGCCAAACTTGTTATACAATTAGACGTTGTCGAGGCCTACCCGAAAAAAAAGTTTCAAGTTGCTGCCGCTTGCTGCAGAGGCTGCAAGGTTGCTGCAAGTTCAGGGTCGAAAATTCATAACTCCGCTCCCAGACGTGCTAGAAACTCGTTCTAAGGATCATTCTGCTTCTTATGACGAGAAACAAAGGTCCTGAGAGTCATTTACATTTTTGGCACCCAAAAGTCACTTTTTCAGATGACCTGACTTTGACCATTCACGACATTCACCAGTGAATCTTGTAAAATCATGGTTACCGTGCAGGAACATTGCAAAACCATCCAATAGTAACATCCCAAATTTTCAGAGCGTTTGCTTTACTCTCCGATCTGTGGTGATCGATTTAAAGAGGCATACTCAGTTCGACAAATTTAGCTTCTAGAAGTTTGCGATTTTCTATTTTGCGTTCTATCCGAGCTAGAACCCTGAAACTGTGCGACGATGATAACGTGAGGGTGACTGATTTATTGCCTAAGTATGGGCTTGATTCAATCGCTTTTTAAAAAAATGAAGAGAATTGAGAAAGAGAAGAGAACACTCTTCAAATTGAGTATACCTCCGTAGATCGATCACCACAGATCGGAGAGTAAAGCAAACGCTCTGAAAATTTGGGATGTTATTATATTTTTTTGCAATGTTCCTGCACGGCAACCATGATTTTACAAAATTCACTCTTGGAGTGGCGAATGGTCAAAGTCGGGTCATCTGAAAAAGTGACTTTTGGGCACCAAAAATGTAAATGATGACCAATCTTCACCAAACTCTCAGGACCTTTGTTTCTCGTCATAAGAAGCTGAATGATCCTTAGAACGAGTTTCTAGCACGTCTGGGAGCGGAGTTATGAATTTTCGACCCTGAACTTGCAGCAACCTTGCAGCCTCTGCAGCAAGCGGCAGCAACTTGAAACTTTTTTTCCGGGTAGGCCTCGACAACGTCTAATTGTATAACAAGTTTGGCCGGAACAGAAAACTCTATCTACTAGGGTTCGTCAAATGAAAAGTCGGCGATAAACGACAAAAAGTGTTGAATTCATTTGGGGTCAAATGACAAAATTGGTTTTTCGATGAAAATTTGTCGGCGACAAAATTTGTTGGCGACAATTCTCACAAAAGCGCTCTCATTCCGACTCGCGACTCTCTCACTGAGTGGTGAGCGCTCGAGAGGACGAATGAGAGGGCGATAATTGGATTATCTCTCCTCTCTGAGGGGCAATCCACTCTATTCCACCCCTCTCATTTCCCTCCGACCGCGTCGTCGACTTGTCGAATGACAAAATTATTGTCGATGAAAATCACTAATATTTTGTCGATCGACAATTGTCGAACAAAAACGATTTTTCGGCGACAAAAATGACTTTTTTCGCGACAAAATTTGTCATTTGACGAACCCTACTATCTACGAAATAAAAATTTCGAAAGAAGTGTACCTTTGATTACGTCATCACTATGCAATAGTATTGATTTTTCCGACACCACACTTTTAATATTTTGTTACCCGATAGTCAACCTAACCCATGCCAAAAAATCAGCCGGATATCTTGTCTGGTTCAAAAGTTACATCTAAGTGTAAATGAAAAAGTGTCCAAATACTTTTTTGTCGCTACTGTAGGTTTCAAATCCCATCAGGATTTCGAAAAATATCCAGGAAAAAGTTGGTTCCTCTGTGCGCAGTGCACCTAGATAGCACGGGTTTTTTTGTAAGAGCGTAGGAATGCCTGGGACCAGCAAATATTTTATACCTCCGATTTCAATGAAAGTTGGTTGGCACGTATCTAGTATAGGGGTACTCGAAAAGATCTCAATAGTTGTTTTTTTTAATTATCGATTTTATCGATTTGGCAAAAGGCTTTAATTTTCCTACACTCTTACAGAAAATCCGTGATAAGTGGAATGAAATCCGAACAAACTCGTAATCATCAAAGGTCTTCACACCTCAGAAGGTTATGTTTTCTGACTGCAATTTTGGTGTCAGATAGGCTTAGTTTATTGTGGGCATAAATACGCATAACTTATAGCTGCTTGCGAAATCCTTTGATCTTTCGTCATTTGACTTTTTTCATAGTAATGCCTACAATATTTCTTGCAAGAGAACATTAGTCAGTTGATCTCTGGAATGCGCTATTCCGAGCGGGTTTGTGTGCAGTGCTACTGGCGATCTTCGCTTCTCCTGATCAAACAACGTATTTCTCTAACTCTCTCAATCTTCATGATCTCTAGCTCTGCCTGACCGGCGACAGAGTATGGGGAATGGAGACAGTTTGGCCAACCAGATAGATGATTTGCTCTTTACAGGTTTACAAGGCTTTTTTAGCAGGAGCATCACACTCAATTCGAAAAGAAAATAGGGAATAAGAGAGAGGCCGGCGAGCTCTAATTCAGTTTTTATTCGGAGCTATCAGAATAATTAAATCCTATTTCAATTCTGCGCCCTTTCCATCCCAAATGATGAAAAGGCGCAATTTCGAGAGTGAGAGAGAGATATTCTAACAGCTCTTCATTGCATTTCTTCTTTTTTTCGGTCCCACTAGTGTATATCATATTTATGCGTGCTCCTCGATAATAAATATTATTCGGTTGCTGTTCGTTTGTGTTGAGAGGAATGTCGAGGTTGAACCCCCATGAGTATTTGCATTTCATGTATCTGACAATGAGTGACGTGTTGTGGCCGGGGAAACAGGCACATGCTCTGCATTCTTCATGCTATTTCGATCTGTCTGACCGCAACGACAATACAAATTAAGAAAGCCAGAACCTCGTCCTGTATGCTCCTCTTCCCCTGGAATACGGGAAGTGAAATCCGACCCTTGTCCTGTTTATTGGTGGAGGTTTAGGATGGCAATCGCTTGCTATTCTCGTGTTCTTCATTGCGCCATACCAACGCACACAAAAGCGACGTTTGAGCTCACCCCCTTTGATCGGCTTTGTTCTTTCGGGAGAGCGGGAGCAGTTCGGTAGGTTACAGTGCAGATATTGAAGTGCTCGTGCCGGTTAGAATGTGCTAGAGAGTGTGCAAAAATGAGAGAGTACGTGCTCGACTACACGTGTGTCAGATGATTTCGTACCGGCATTCCCTGTAGGTTTTCCAATCTCCTCCTTCCTAACCGCACTAACCTACCTATACTCTCTTACTCTGTTGGAGAGGGCGCGCAAACAGATTTCCTAGCACCATCTGAGCGTCGCCCCGTCCTCCCGGTTCGTTTGCACAAGATTCACACAGTTTATGTGAGAGGAGAGAGACGAGAGCGAGATGAGGACACGAGTAGAGTTCTCTTGTTGGAATTCTTTGCATATTGGAATTCCATTCCACCCCACTCATTTCCACGGAATCGATTGCATATGACCGGCGCTCAATTAGAATTCCACTCAGAATGGAATTCCATTTATTATTGGAATTCCAATAAGAAAATCATCACTCATTGTAACAATAATTGTATGCAAAACTCTTAATGGAATTCCAATAACTAATGGAATTCCACTAGACCACTCGCTAGACGAGAAATGGAACGAATGGAATTACGTCACACCTTTGTTCTCGCTATTGGAATTCCGGAATTGATTCCAACAAGAGAACCCTAGACACGAGAAAAGGCGCTATCTATGCTAAAAGTACAGTGATTATAGGGCACGATACTCGATAATCAAGGAAATTTTCGAAAATACGATTGCGCGGTTTCTCCAGACATAATGTAACAATGGTGTCTCTCGCAGTGTGAGACAGGCGAGAGCGCGCAGACGGTTAGAGCGCGCCGAGCGATAGTGTGGGAAAGTGAGAAAGCGTCGACTCTGCCCCGTCCCCTCTCCCCTCGACACAGCGCGGCCGAATAGCGAGTTAGACCAAGCTCGTCTCTTCTCCTCCTCGTTCTTTTACGCGTTTCCCCGCTGCCCAGCGGTGCCCTAATCCCTTTGAGTGTGTTCCTGGCGCGATAATCGATTGATCCGCGCCGATTCGTACCGCGCGAAATCGTCATTTCCCCGCTGCTTTATCGCATTGTCGCCGCATTTCTAGCTGTTTTTGCGCGTTGACGCTACTTTCCTAGCGGGGAAACTCGACAAATCGCCTGCCATAACTGACAAACAGGGTGTCTCCGGTCGTCTATCGATACAGTTACGTGGCCGAGTTTGCGTTTTGATAAGGATTTCGGGCCGTTTCAGCCGTCGTTTTGCCTCGTGTTTTAGTGAAAGTGTGGCTAGCTTTGTTTAAAGTGGTGAAGGTGCACGATTTCGATCAAGTGGTGAATATCCTTGTGAGGGCGCGCGGGCTCATGCTGGTGGCTTATCGGGAGGTGGAATCATCAGGTCGAGAGTGAGAGAATCGCCTGAGTGATAGCTTGAGCGCTGAGTCTGACACGTTTTTTCGGCGAAACGTGAAAGTGCCCGGCTTTCCCCGCTGCCGAACACTCAGATGGTGATTATTTTGTCGTTCTCTGTTCTCGTTCATGTGAAAAATCATCTTGTTTTTGCGATGAAAGGCAATAAAGGGTATATATTCCCCCGTCATTTTTCTCCTTGAAAATGGCAACGATGACTAACGTCGACGATGATTGAGAATTCTTCGATTTTCTCGGGGTTGTGTAACCTTTCTATTGTCGCTCGCCCGTGCTACGTGAAATCCTCTCGAAACCCACTTCCTTGGATCAACTCGCCTGAGGGTTTCGCGAACTTGTCAGCTGTTACGGGATGATTCACTCTCTTTTAACGGTTTCAAACTCGATTTTAATCGTTTTTTTAATTATTTTTAGTCTACTTTTTGCAGTTTTGCATGTGTCAGCCGGGCGCGAAGGCTGGAAAAGTAAAGAAGTCCCGGTCATCACGGAGAACTGTTGAGAATGCGGAGGAGGAAGCCGATAGGAGCGGTATGTAGTTATTTTTGTTGAGTGATTGTGGCCTTTCTGATGCAAATCTTGTTGGAATATTGAAAGAAAATGGAAAGCTTATTAGAGAGATAGAAGAAGCCATACTGGAACGTTTCATATGGAAAAATCCCGCTGGAGTGCTTGATCCTAATGCGCCTTAACTAAATCCTTTGCTTTTGCAATTATGTCTGCGTCTTCTACTCGAATTCGATGACTCAGACAGGATTCGGGCTTTATGATCAGCATTATCAGAATGGCTGAGATTTGACGCATAGTCGTTACACGAAAATATGCATCAGAGTATTTTGTTTATTTAATTTAAAGTTAATCATATTTGAATTGAGGCGCTCCGCCTGCATGCATGAGCGGTGCGGGATGGCACGCGCGAGGAGACAAACTGCCCGAGGAGAAGCGAGTGCCCTTCAATCGACCCAGTGCACGACAGGTACGGTAGTTATCGATTGGAAGGGTGGATACGGTAGCGTCCGCTGTAAACTAATCACGAACTACGATGTATTATCCTCATTTGGGAATATATTACGGTAGTCGGCATTTATAGTGATCGACGCACAAAAGCAAGCTAGAGAACCGTCATGAGAGACATGTTCTACAAATCCAATTTATTGTGTGAGAAAGAGAACGAGTAAGGCCAGTTTGCGTAGATATTTCCCCTATAGAGACATTTCATGCCCTTCTTTCCCTTTCCTGACTGGCACCCCTTGCTCATCCGCTGATTTTCCCGTGTTGTGCGCGCCTTATCAGTGTTGAAACGCCATGAAAGCGGGGAACAAAAGCGCCCAATGTCGAGAGATGGAGAGGTGTTAACCATGCGGAATAGCTGATAATGCCTAACTATGAATGACGAGAAGTTGAGTGAGATGAGAACATGAATTGATCGAGAATATACTTTTTCGCTAACGAAAATCGTTGGTGCATTTCCGTGCTCAGTTTCGCAAGTTTCGTAGTGGCCTTGCGAATAATTTATGAGCTGGTGACCACTGGGAGAGATTCCTTAGCAGCAAGAAGTCGAGAAAGACAATGAAGGGATGTGGTATTGAGTAACAGCATGCGTCTCTCAATTGTTCCTTCTCTTCTTCTTTCTCTGATCGACGAAAGAGTGTGGTGAACGAAGGGAGCTGTGCACTGGGTCCTTAAGAGAACTAAGGAAGCAGGATCACCCGGGGTTTCCATGGAGGATCGGAGTCTGAAGCTAGGAAATTGGAACAAATTTAGAGTTGGTGTGCCAAGCCTGTAGTGATCTACCCTGGGGTCCTCTGTGTAAGTAATGTGCCGATGGGCCTGAAAGGCTGTAGAAGGACGTGGAAAGATGACTTGAGTTACCATGGCGCAGTGTAGTCTGACAATGATTTTGTGATGATAGGACAGAAAGCTTTGTGCCAAGCCTGTAGGTTACGATTGTGGGGGATTGTGTATTGAATGTGCAACGAGTGTGGAAGCCGGAATAGTAGGAAGTTGGAAGGAAAATAAATATATGAGAACGAGGGATTGTTAAGTTAGGTGTGATATGTATCAGCAAAGGTAAAACAAGGTAAAGGTGTATCCACGTCAAGCGATTTTACGTCGTAAGACAACGCTAGGTGCGACCCACTGGTAAGGCCAGCTGTTATTATCAGCAAGTGAGGTGGAAAATATTTGTTTTATGCGTATACTTAGATATCACGAATCGCTCACGCCTTTGTCAAAAAGCTATTGTTTATGGCTATTTTAATGAAAATAAAATATGTAAATTGAAGGCATACATTTTCATACCTTCCGGGCCGGTAATGAGATCACTATATTTTTAACGGACTCAGTTATCAGGCCACTACATATCACGCTCGGGGTTCAAAATACCCTTGTCATCTGTGATTTTCACTATCTGATCACTAGGGCTGTTATTGCGAGCGCTCGCCGCTCGCGAGTCTTTTTCTCAAACTCATTCGCGAGCGCGTCGAGCTCGCGAGTCGGTATTCAAATGCGCTCGCGAGCGCGCCCCGCTCGCGAGCGTTTTTGCATAATGGATAATTGAATTTCATCTCCTCTCATTCTGAACCATTCTTCCCATTCATTTTCAATTGTGTCAGTTTGTGATAGCAGCGCTCGCGAGCTACAATAGTCGCTAGCGATTCGAGAAAATCATTCGCGAGCCATTCGCGCTCGCGAGCGGTTTTGCATAACCGCTCGCCGAGCGAAACTCGGCGAGCAATGCTCGAGCGAACACCCCTACTGATCACTATATCACGCGTTTCACGTTATATTTCGATTATTCTTTGCACATCGCAAAAAAAGCCACCCGAGTTCTCTACAGTTTTTGATGCCTACCTATCAGGAGAACTTCCTGTGAAAATTTCAGACCTTGAAAATCATTCGTCTTTCCAGAAGGCCACGTCAAAGTTTGTCTTTGATCACTTGTTTTTCGATGTTATCTCAGCACCGCGAACAGATAGAGCATCGACCCCGGGACTAAAATGGAGCATTTTTCATGCATTTTCAGATAGAACAGGTAAAAATTTCATTTCTGTAAAACTACGACCGCTCTGATCGAAGTAAAATACGAGAGATGGAAACTCCGCAGTTTTGGTCTAGATCGACGGGGCTCGTCGAGAGCTTTCGATTGGTATGCTGAATGCATATCATAAAGCTACTACAAAGTGGAAAAAAGTGCCAAAAACATATTTCTCGGTACCAACTTTAGTCTCGGCGAGCAGATAGACCTCCTTCCCCGTGACCCCGTTCCCTAACTGTCTGCCCCCCTCTCCCTTTTACACACTCTCTCGCTTAGGGAAGGGCGGGGTCACGTGAGAAGAGGGTAGATCAAAGGAAGGAATCGTCTCACTCTACCATAGGCCTCTTCGTTGGTACCGAGATATATGTTTTTGGCACTTTTTCCTACTTTGTAGTAGCTTTATGATATGCATTCAGCATACCAATCGAAAGCTCTCGACGAGCCCCGTCGATCTAGACCAAAACTGCGGAGTTTCCATCTCTCGTATTTTACTTCGATCAGAGCGGTCGTAGTTTTACAGAAATGAAATTTTTACCTGTTCTATCTGAAAATGCATGAAAAATGCTCCATTTTAGTCCCGGGGTCGATGCTCTATCTGTTCGCGGTGCTGAGATAACATCGAAAAACAAGTGATCAAAAACAAACTTTGACGTGGCCTTCTGGAAGGACGAATGATTTTCAAGGTCTGAAATTTTCACAGGAAGTTCTCCTGATAGGTAGGCATCAAAAACTGTAGAGAACTCGGGTCACGCATTTTTAGTTGTGCACTTGAATCGCTCTTTTTAGCGAATCCTTAGGTGAAGTGCGTGATATATTTTTGGTTCCCGGATGGTAATGAAAATGTAAATTGAAGGTGTACGACGCCCTTCCCTTCGTGCGTCGCTACTTCATGTACTGGGTGCGACACACGGGCAAGAAGGAGAAGCTATTCATCAACACCTTCCAGCCGCTCCAGCACAAACCGTACTATGGTGAGTCGTCGTGTGGTGTGGAATAAAAGGAAACGTCGCCCTGTCAAAATTGTGACAAGAGCCCTTTTTGATTCGTACCAGACACTATATGGTTTCACTATTGGCTGATATTCAGTGTCCTTGATACGTTCACAATATTGCTAGTATTTGCCCGAAAAAAATACTCAAACTTCATTCGGGTGACCAGTAAAATTCTGCATTATTCGATGATGATAAACTTCAATGTATGGAGGAACTTCAATGTCTTTAAAAAATGTGCCCTTGGCCGGCTAAATGTTTATTCTATCCTATCTTCTACAATGCGTTGCATGTTCTATTATTTATAAATAGTTTGTCTCCTGTTTAACAATAATATAATTGAGGCGTGCCGTGCGGCGGAATTGGCTCGGGTTCGATCGGGCGTGATTTCCGTGGTGGATTCTGCAAGTTCGGCCTGCGACCGGGGCTGATCGAGCACAAAGTGAACGTCGTGCCGGTGAGTGGGAAACGTCGTCATGTAGGAATTGTGACTGGAAAGATAAAAGTGGAGAACGTCGTCCAAACCGCACCACATTTCAGTCCGACCAGTTCATTCTGTCTGTGAGACGGCCCGGAGATGCGGATGCCTGCTACCAGAAGGTGCGAGGTTTCGTCGAATCCATATATTTTAGTGTCTAGATGCTTACCAATTTTCAATTTGATTTGGTTTCCGACTAGATAAATCGTATACTGTGCTATATGGAAATCAATGACCGTAATACTGTAAGCAGCGGCTGCAGTGCTATTGTTATTATATTGTTTATAATATCCCTCGACGAAATTAAGGAACAGTTTGAACACTTCGGTTGTTTCTTCGCTTGGCAAGTACATTGCTGATACGACACCACGTAATCCAGTCGCCTTACATACTGTAGTACTGTATTTTCAGGTGCTGTGCGCTGCTGACATCGATCGGAGTGCCGGCCAGCTTTCCGCGTGGGATTTCGACTTCCCGGAGACGGACATTGCATTCAGGTTGGTCGAGAGTTACCCGTACCCATCGATTGATTAAGGATCATACATTTTCGTTCCTACCGAGCCGGTATTCAAACCACTATATATTTAATGGAATCTGTTGTCACACCACAATATATCCACTATAAAATCGAGTTTTATGCCATTAGACTACTGCTATTAGTGTCTGACCACTATATATTTTCGGTCCCCGGCTGGCAATGAAAATGTATTTTAAGGATTACTGTAGCTCTATAAGTATTGATTGATTGCTCACACGACAGAGGTCTCTATCCGCGCTCGTGGACCTGCTACTACATCGCGGAGCTGTCGCTGGTGGTGGTGCTTCGGCAAATCTCGCCCGTCATTCCGCACAATTACAAGGTACGGTAGCACACGGTGATTGTCCATCGATAACATTAATTAGATACCTTTTCTAGGATTCCTCCCTGCCCGCAACAGTGTTCGTCGTGGATGTGGAGAATAGGAGCGCGAAGGATTACGAGGTCGGTGTTTTGTATTCCAACAATTTTTGACCTCTGGTTAGTTTTTTTTTCCCGGGGAGTACTATTATTAGCGCAACAAATCTGCGGCGAGTTCGTATTACTCGGGTATCTCGAAATGGTTGGGGCGGATTTTCGAAAAGTTTATAGTTTTTGGAATTTATTTAATGTTTGATTCACAGGTCTAACAGCTGGCCTGACCAGTGGGTCTCACCTAGCGTTGTCTTACGACGTAAAATCGCTTGACGTGGATACAACTTTACCTTTTACCTTTTTACAGGTGTCGATCGCGTTCACTTTCCGCAACGGGACGGGCTACTACAGATGGGAGGCCGATGCGGACTGCTCATCCAAGGAATTCCAGTACAATAGAGACGAGCAGGGACCGGGAGGTACGGGGGTTATTGATTGGAATTATGGTAGAGGTTCTGGAGGTACAATAGGAGTTAGAGTGCAATAGAGATGGAGAGGAACCGGGAAGCACGGGGTATTGATTATAGTATTCCCCTTTTTACAAATTATTTTTCGGTTGCTATTCTTACGACAATTATTACAGCAAATCAATTATCACTTCATAATGGGCTTGAAGCATCCAGCCTGCTAAGTTTAAATGTTTAGCCATACGAGATTGAAAAGGAGTATGTTGCAGTGCACGGAATCACGCTGGAGCACAACATCGACCGCATGCGGTGCACGTACGCGTTGGGATTGAAGACGAGTGAGGTAAGTATACGTTGATTCCTAACTATTCTCAATTTATCACTAATACCTGAATAAATGTGCACTGAAAAATCAATCAATGTTTATCAATTTTTGCCTCCTCCCACTCCCCAAAATCCAAAAGCGGGTTATGATTCTCGAGAATTTTCATACTATCTTTTTCAAGTATGATCAGTGTCCATTAGGGTTGCAGGTTCGGTTTCGTTATTCCCGCGCCCTCCTCACTCTTCTTTTATTTCCCGCATTCAATCCCGCACGAGCGAGAAGATATGTAAAGAGGATGCGGGATCCCGCAAAATTGCGGGATTGATGCGGGATTTCCCCCTCTCATTTCACTTCGCTCTGATCACTCGATCTCGAAACCATTTGCATACGAAAAAACAAAGGCGCCGAGTAATGAAGGAGTGAAGAGGAGGGAAATGAGAGGGGGGAAATCCCGCATCAATCCCGCAATTTTGCGGGATCCCGCACCCTCTTTACATATCTTCTCGATCGTGCGGGATCGAATGCGGGAGAAGGAAGAAGAGTGAGGAGGGCGCGGGAATAACGAAACCGATCCCGCTACGGCAACCCTAGTGTCCATTCATAATGCTTTCAAACGGAACTTTGGGGCGGAACTGAATCGAATTTTCACGACATTCAGGGTATTATATTTCCAATCAAATAATCCTCCTTTATACATTTTCGTAACTACCGGGCCGGTAATCAGATCGCTATATATTTGATGAAATTTGATGTCCGACTACAATATATCCACAATAAAATTGGTTCTAAAGCTATTAGACCCCTGCCGTTAGTGTCAGGCCACTATATATTTTTTCGTCTCCGGATGACAATGAAAATGTATGATTCAGAATCCGCTCGATCACGCCTCGATCTGTCGCTCCTTCCAACCGTCGGCCAGTGGACAGGGAGTGTGGAAGCACCTGAGGGAGACGGGCGATCTACCTGATCATGGTAGGAGTACGATAGTTATTATCAGTCTCACAGTCTCACACAGAAGTAGTACAATCTTCATGTGCTCAGGATTGGTGTGCGATAATGGGTACTGTTGTAGACGTGGGGGGGGGGGCTCAATGTTACTATCGAGTACTGTAGATCCGGTAGTTACCGTATTATAAGAGAAGTAAATCCAATAACTCTCTCAGCCGACGAAGCGAGCGTCGCCGAGCAGGCAGTGGGCGTCTGCGTGCGGACTACGGTAGCGGCAGGCGAGAGGAGGTACGGTAGTCGATCGATGAATGAGTTATTTCGGTATTTTAATTGTTTTTACAGTCTAAATTGTTTAGTGAATAAATAGATATTCTTATAGCACGTAAATTAATTTCTCCGGAATTGATTAGATTCGGGAGTTTGCGCGGCTCTATGTTAATCTCTAATTAAAATTGATAATCATCGGGGAGGATCTGTTCCAATTATTCTCTAATTTGAATGTAATTAATCACAGAGAATCAGCAGCAGAGATGGCGCTAGTCTGGCACATGCCCGTGGTCAAGTTCGGCAATGGAGAAAGGACGTACAAGAGGAGGTGAGCCTCGGAGACTCGGGGGGGGGGGTTGTGTTTAACAAATACAAAACCAATATTCCCTGGCCCAATTCTGAGAAGTGGCACAACTTCATTATCGGGATAGCTTTATGTTTTACCTTTGCTCAGATACACGCGATACTTCGATGAGCGGGAGGAGGGCGCACGTGCGCTGTGTGCGTACGCACTGAGGGAGAGACCGCGATGGGAGGAGGAGATCGAACAATGGCAGAAACCGGTAAGAATTACTCTAGTTCAATTGGAACATGAACTATTTCCCCCAAAAAGGGGGCATGACAGAACCGCAAAGACGAAAGCGCGAACGACAAAAGTGCTTGACCGGAAATCTACTGATATTATGATCTATCTATATATAGCACTGATCTATAGCTGCTATATCACTGATCTCAATTAATCGATTGAGCCCAACCAGACATCAATGGGACTATCATAGAATTCAAAAATCTTGTCACACACCACAAAATATAACGTTCCATGTTGTATATGCGAGATATGTGAAATCTCACACAATAAGCACACGCGACGCACCAACTCATACACCACACCGATTTTCGATTATTTTATTTTTATTTTCGTGTTCCCACCGATCGTTTTTCTTATAAACGGTAAAAAATCAAAAGGGGAGCCCAGAAAAGTCGATGAAAAAAGTGCGCGGCAAGCCGGAATCCGTCAATTAGTGCTCCCCTTTTCGTGCGCGTTTGTCAAACGGCATAGACGGGAGTCCGGAACGTTTTATTTCTATGATACTGTTGTTCGCATTTTGTGGTTTGCGCTTTCGTCTTTTTTGAGCATTTGCGCTTTTGTCGTTGCGGTTCTGTCACCCTCCCCCAAAAATAAAGGTTAATGTTTATTTACATCAATTGGTTGCTTTGATAATATTAAGTACGCTGTGCACTCACTCAGCGCTATTTCAAGGGAGATTAGATGAAATTAGAGTACGCAAATTCTCATCTTGTCCATTCTGAAGTTCATGCTTGTGATCTAGCGTCACACCTGGGCCTCAAAATACCTAGGTACTAGCACATGCGTCGACTACCCGGTAAGTTACGCGGTACCGACTACGGATAGGTTACCGGATATCTTACAGGGTAGACGACAAATTCGTAGTTAGCACAGGTATATCACACGTTTCACCTAACATTTCGATAATCTATTGCACATCACAAAAAATGCGCCACCCGAGTTCTCTTCAGTTTTTGATGCCCACCTATCAGGAGAACTCCCTGTGAATATTTCAGACCTTGAAATTCGTTCGTCTTTCCAGTAGGCCACGTCAAAGTTTGTCTTTTAGCACATGTTTTTCGTTTTTATCTCAGCACCGCGATCAGATAATATATTGAGCCCGGGAGTATTATGTAGCATTTTTTATGCTTTTTCAGATAGAACAGGTTGAAATTTCATTTTTGAAAAACTACGACTGCCCTGATCGAAGTGAAATACCAGAGATAGAAACTCCGCAGTTTTGGTCTAGACCGTCCGGGCTGGTCGAGAGCTTTCGATTGGTATATATCAAAAATGTACAACAAAGTGATGAAAAGTATCAAAACTTATTTCCCGTTAACAACTTTGACTAGTCGATTGGGCAGACCTTCTTTCCTCGTGACCCCGTTCCCTTCCTATCTGCTCCTTCTCAATTCTACACACTCTCTCACCTAGGGAAGGGAGGGGTCACGTGAGAAGAGGGAAGATCAAAGGGACTCAACCTTATCCTTACGTGAAACGCGTGATATCCAGCGTAATGAACTTTTAAAATAGCATTATTATTATTATTAATATTATATATACTTATAAAACGAAGAAAAAGACAGATGTGGTGGAGCCTAACTAACGAAGAATGGAATGCATAGTCCCTGATCAGCGCGATTTCGCGACACCTGATAAATTCTTATTCTGATTCTGAAGCATTTAATTGCAGGTTCTCGAGCACGAACACTTACCGCTATGGTACAAAAGCGCCCTGTTCAATGAGCTCTACTTCATCACGGACGGTTCGTGTTTCATGGAATTATTAACACAACAGTATTCGTACTATCCCGGTTCATACCTATTTCGCGGGGGTAACATTACTGCTTGCGATGAAGGGATTGTGATGATGATTAGCGTAGTCACATTATCATTGAAGAGTGTTGGGTTTCTCTGATTCTTGGAAGCACGTGTTATTAAAATTACTTATACTTGCACCGAAAAAAGCTGGTGTTTCGCGTAGACGATGTATCTATTCGCAGATGGCTCGTGTTTCATTAGTTCTCCTTTATAGTAGTCGATGAAAATTCCCTGATGAAGAGAAGATATGTGTTTTTAAGAATATTATTGCGATAACACTTGGTAGTGAGAAGGTGTTTCATCGAGTCATCATCCAAGGATAATTCATATTACCCCGATTAAATGAATATCATTTCGTAAGATTTAAATATTCACGATTAATTCCACAAACTAATGGCATTGTACAAGTTTTAAATATCTTTTTTTTTACATCGCTTTTGAGTGCCGAAGCGCTACTATGGCGTAGTTGTTATAATATAAAAAATACCATAATTACATAATAATCAATCAGGTGGTTCGATCTGGTTCGAATGGGACGAGGAATGGATCAAACGGGAGCCACATCTCTCCGAGTACGCAAGGAATGTCATGAGGGAGCACGGACGATTTGGATATTTGGAATGTGAGTTATGGATTTTTTTAACTTAGCGAGCAACGGTATTCTCGATAGGTGATGTTGTGAAAATGAAGTGTATTTATGGGCTTTATGGGATTGTGCAATTAGATTTATTGAATGGTTCAACATCTTATTTGTCGCGTGGGAGATCCAGAATTATTCTCACTGCATCACAATAAGATTACGATAGATTTATTGCTTTATCGGTCGTTTGCCCTTTAAAGCATGGGAGTACCGTATGACGAACTTGACTTGATTTAAAAAAAAATTAAATGTTGCCATTAGCAATATATATCTTATATATAAAAGGTCTATTTATTGATTAATGATTTATCATAAATGATGATTTATGGATCGAAATTTGCAGCGTGGGAGTACCGTATGGTTAATACGTACGACGTGCACTTCTATGCGTCCTTCGCCCTCGCTCATTTATGGCCGCAGCTGGAGATCAGTGTTCAGGCTGAATTCAGTGAGTTACCTTCCACTTAGAATATATATGAAAGAAATCAACAGTAAATCAGTTATAATTAACTTTTGACTCTGAATGATAGTGAAAATTGTGACATGCACCATCAATTTTTCGGTGGATCTACAATAGTTTCATTGGAGGTTTATATTATTGGAATAGATCTTATTGAGAAACAACATGATACGTGACAATAGATCTTAATCGAAACTAGACTCTAGTCCCGAATTGCTCCATTCCAGCTGATCAAGTGGAGCACGTCGATGAAGTGGTCGTCCGCTTCCACATGGAGGGCGATCGGGCGCCCCAGAAGACGAGAACGAGAGTGCCCCATGATTTAGGCAATCCCGGTGAGATATGTGTTTCACTGTTATACTTATACTTATACTTTATCACCACTTGAAAATATGCGGTTGGGGGCGGAAAGGGGCAATAAGTGGTATTTCAGTCTCGGGCGAGCTTTTTGTTACATTACATTTCTAACGTGATAGTCTTTCTCGTTGTTCGTACAATAGATTGCATGTTACTTAAAATTCTCAACAGAAAGGAAGCAAACAAGCATTTCTGAGTTTGCAAGGAACACATTTTGTAGTCATTCAGTCAGTGTTCAAAAAGTAATGTCAACTGCACCTTATTTCGGGCACCTAGGTGCCCGACACTAATTTCTAGAAAGGTGCCCGACAGCAATCGATTGCCCTTGCAACAGCTTTTTTCCTACGTCTGGTAGGCTCAGATGCATGATGGAAAAAATTAGACCAATTGATAAAGTAACGGCAGAGAAAACCACCTCGAAGCAGTTGACATGGGTTACATACTTTTCGATCACTGCATTCAGTGTATGTTGATCTTCGATCTCAATCTCTCCTTCCAGCCGCCGATCCGTGGCTGCTCACGAACGCGTACGTAATGCACGACACGGGCAAGTGGAAGGATTTGAACCTCAAGGTTTGTACTTTGTAGTTTGTATCCTGTTTCTCAAAAATTCTCTCTTTCTGTTACGACTTGCGATGAAATCTTTTTTTGTTTGTAAAGAACATGTAGCAACCTTGTCGTTTTTTTTTCAGATGAGGGCGTGTATAAGTATTATATCTGTAGACACTTGAGTGCGCCTGGTCCTTGCAAAATTGAATTAGCGTTTTCGCGCCAAATATACAGATTTTATCACGATTCGCGAAGTCGCGCTGATCAGGATTAGGGGTTATTCCATTCTTCTTTAGTTAGGTTCCACTAATGTCGTCCTTTTCTTCTTGTGATCTCTTCACGCCAAATATACCGAAATCTCTGCCTTATTACAGAGAATGACGGTTGGGTGCGTTCGCGGTGTGTTGGACAAATGAGTAATTAATAAATATAATTCATTTACTAATCACAAGTGTACAATAAATGGGCGAACTAAATGGACGAAACTTGATGGGAGAATGGATTGGATTGGGGTGGAATGGATAGAAACTAGGAATACCTTGATGGAGATAGACTGGTGGAATGGTGGTGAATATTCCCCGGTCTGAGCTGGATGGAGGAAGTGTAGTAGAGGGCGACGAATGGCTATGTTGTGTGTGGTGAATATTCCCCGCAAGTTGAGCGACCTCAAACTTGGGTAATTAAACCGATTGTATGGATAGTAAGCAACGCGAAATAGTGGAAGAAAGCAATGATAAGGTGAATAATAAATATAATCATAGAAACAACCGTCGTGGACGGTTTAGTGGAAGAAAAAAGGAAGAGAATTTAGGCCAGCAATGGGTAATGGTGGATGACAATGGTACGGTAGGTTTTCCCGTTAAGAACCACGAGAAATTCAAATGGAAAAGGATAGAAAATGGACGAGTGTGATGTGCGCGCTCTCTTACAGAGGGTCGCGACTTACTAATTGTAGTTTGGAGTCTTGGCTACCGTAGTAGGTTTGGTGGAATATTAGCAACTGACTTATTATTTATGGAATGGTTTTATAATTTATATTATTATTGTATTTGGGTATCGAATCCGATAGAATTCGGTACACTCCGAGGGCGGAGGATGGATGGGTGGATATGGAAATGGATGTGTATGTGTGTGAAGTGGAATGGATTGAGGGTAGAAGCCCTTTAGTAAGACAACGATTAACAACTGAACTGACGAGACAACAGCAAGGAAACGAATGAGCGAAGGGAGACAATGAGTGATAGTACAGCTAATCAAAAGAACAACAACAGGAAAGCAGAAAGCTTAAGGGGTCAGATTGGGGTTCTTTGGGCAGAACGACTCCGCGTGTCGCTCCAGACGACCATGTTGATCCGTACACCCTCTGTAGCAGAGTGGCGGCTCACAGGTTGGATAGTGGGTGCTGTCGAGGGGTCGAAAGCATTGTAGACAACGGTTCTCACCGCGCATAATACTTAGTCTGGTGGTTAGGGATTTCACCTCTAGACAGGTTTTGGATAGGTGGTTATAGCCTTTGCACAGTGCGCATTGGGGTGGCTTTCTCTGGTGATGGGATAGATGGACTGGGGAGCGGGAGCGGCTTCGACCGCGGGTAAATCGGTGTGGGGATCGAGAACGGGATCTGTTGGTAGAACGATGGTAACGATCGCGAGAGGTAGGAGTGTTACGGTGGGAACGGTAGTCAGAGTTGGATAGGATAGAGTTAGGAGACTGCTGGGGTACAATAGATGACGGCTTGGACAACTGCTTAGACAACTGATTAGACAATTGATAGATGGATTGCTTAGTCTCGTCTGCCTTATTAATGAGCATAGTGGTATAGTCACTGACCATCGTATTGAGGTCAGGACCAATGGTACTAGTGACATGGTCGACAATAATGGGGATGATCTCGGCTTTAATGGACTGTATTAGATGGGGAGTGAGAGAGTCAGCTATTTGTGGGAGGAGAAAGGTACAGATCTCGGAACAGAATTGGGATGAATCAACTACTCTCTTCTGAGTGAGCTGCTGTTGATTGGGCTGCTGTCTCTCCTTCTTCGGACGAGTAGTAGGATTGGAGATAGTGGAAGGAAGTGGAGTGGACATCTGCAATTAATGGAAATAAATGGATGGTATAATTACAATGTATATTGGAATCCTGGGGGGGGGGCGAAAAAAGAAGGAAGTGGTTATAGAGAGGGCTGAATGGTTCGGGACCTTGTTTTCATCGGATGATGGTTGGATAGAGTAGTCTCTGCATTGGAAGTGGTATGGGTCTCATTGGAATAGAGTTCTAATGGGATAAGTAGATTCAATGGTCTCTCGATGGTTCTCCCTGCATGTGATTTGAGTGTGGCAGAATTCTTAGTAAGAGATAGAATTTTAGCCATTTTCCAAGTGGATCTCGGTGTGGTTCCAGATTCGTCTACTACGAGAACGATGGAACCAATGGATGGAATAATAGTAGTGGATCTATTGGCATTGAGGGGATCGGATTTACTGGAACAATCACGTAATGTGGTTAGATACTCGCTCTGCCATCTTCGCCAGAACGCTTCTACTGTATCGATGGATCGTTTCAACTGCTTTATTGCAGCTTCTCTACTGGAATTTTCGTCCTCTGGAGGCCGATAGTCATCATCTGGTTCCGATAGTATGATTGGACAACCCAGGAACGACTGTGGAGATATCAAATCTATTGGACGTAGAGCAGAATTAGTGAACGAGTGGACTTCGTCGGTGGAAACATATGTGAGAGGTCTGCTATTTAGTAGTGCCTCTATTTCACATATGAAAGTAGAGAACTCGTCCTTAGACAATTTCTTTCTACCGATGGAACGACTGATGGAATTCTTGATGATTTTAATTAGCCTCTCGTAAATTCCTCCTTTCCAAGGAGAGTGGGCCGTGGTAAAGTTCCATGTAATACCTAGATTGGACATCAGCGTATTAACGTCTGGATCTTGTTCTGGTTTAGTGAATAGAGTACTAGCCATTTTGAATGTGGTAGCCTGGTCGGACGTGATCTGTGTTGGAGTGCCTCTTCTCGAACAAAACCGCTTGAATGCGAGAATGAACGAAGATGGTAGTAGAGAGTCTACTAGTTCGAGATGGGATAGTCGAGATGAGAAACAGGTAAGTACAACAATGTACACCTTTTCATCATTATTGGTGAGGAATGGACCGGCATAATCAATGCCACAGTGCTCGAATGGACTACTCTTCCTTACTCTATCGGGAGGAAGATCGTGAGTAGTGGAATAGCGATACGGTAAGTTGTTTGTCTTACGGCATGGAATACACTGCTTAAGAACAGACTTGGTGATCTGTCGACACCTTGGAATCCAGAATCGACGTTTCACTTGGTTTAGAATTACATCTATATTGCCATGGGATGAAGACTGATGGATATCTCTGATAATTAGCCTTGCTAGAGTAGAGTCAACTGCAGTTGGAATGAATAATGGAGACTTGGCATCAGTGCTCAAATGAGACTTACTAAGTCTAGTGTTGGATCTCCAAAGGTTGGTTGATGGATCTTCGAGGATATATTTACTCTTCTTTAGAGGATCAGTATCTTGGATATGGATAGTCTGATGTAATCTAATGATGGAATGGAATGCATGTCTCTTCTCTGTAGGAGAAAGGATGGATGAATTGCTTACTGGAAGATGACGAAGTTTCTCTAGTATCACTGGATTCTTGGTCTTGTGAGCAATTCTGGATATGAATCTGAGGACATTAGCTGTTACTGAGATGGCTTTCCGCAGACTAGAGAACCTATTGAGATCTATCACCTTCTCAATCGTTGGTGACACTGTAGTGGATGAGATGGAAGTTGGATATAATTCGAAGGTTGGACATTGTAGTGAAGATAGTTCGACATTGGGCCATGTACTGGGACTAGTTGTCATCCATACTGGACCAACCCACCACTGGTGAGTGTTGTCGTTCATCTCTCGAGCAGTAAGTCCTCGAGTGGCATGGTCAGCTGGATTGTGCTCGCTTCTAACATGTCGTGGATGGTGATAGACTACGTATGGAATAGCTGAGAGTTCTTCTCTGATATCACTTATCAGCTTGATGCGATTGGATACGAATACTCCTACGTGTTTGGAAAAATCAGATCTACACCAGTGTAATGTCACTGCGGAATCCGAATAGAAGTAGATGTTGATCGGCTTATCAGTGAATTCCTTTCGAAGGGTTTCGACTGTGAACTTAGCGAGTGAATATGCGATGACGAGTGAATCTAACTCCATTTTTGGAATAGTAGAATTACTCTTAATGGGAGCTAATCTAGTCTTAGAAATGAGTAGAGTTGGAGTGGAATTGGGTGACCAACTATAGATACAAGCTGCCATTGCCAACTTTGACGCATCACTGAATGCTACCAGATTGATTTCATCACATTCTGATAGATGGGAATATCGATCGATAGAGAGGGAGAAGCCTTCAACTTCTCTCATCTGATTGTGGAATGTGTCACGAGTGGAATCTTCTACGGGCTCATCCCACTTTAGTGTGGTGTTCCATAGACTCTGGATGGTAAGTCTAGCTGGGAGAATTAGTGGATTCAATAGACCGAGTGGATCATATGGAGTAGAAGCATCACTAAGCATCGATCTTTTCGTTGCTTTCCCTTCTTTATTAGATATGGGAATATTGATTGACAACTGGTCAGTCGTTGAGTTCCACAGAAGTCCGAGAAGTTTCTGGACTACATCCTTGGATCGATCAGTTTCTGGCACGAGACTGTTGAATATGGAACTATTGGATGAATAATCTCGGAGGTTCATCGACATTGTTTCAAACAATCTCTTGGATTGTGAATACAAGTTGGAAGTTGGATGGTCTACATTCACAATTACATTGTCTACATATAGGTTGGATACGAGTTGATGGATTAGATGGGGATCGCAGTCGCTGCCAGTCAATTTGATATGATGGTGTATGACTTTGTTGAGTAGACTTGGACTTGCATTGACTCCAAAGGGAGTCACGCAAAAACGAAGGACAAGAATGTTCTGTCTGGAGACAGGTTTATCTAGATCCTTTAGCCATAGGAATCTAAGCATGTTTCTCTGAGATGGATGGAGTTTAATCTGCAGAAAGGCCTTCTCCACATCAGCAACAATGAGAGATCTTCTCGATCGTGCTCGAAGTAGAATTGCTGGGATACGCTCTAGATCGCTTGGTCCTGGATGGATCATATCATTCAGGCTTGGTTTGTTCTTTAGATGGGCGCTTGCGTCATAGACAATTCTTAGTGGAGTGGTCGGCTTATCAGGACGCAACACTGGTTGGTGTGCCAGATAATGCACTATGCCTTCTTCGTCGTTTGGATCTACTTTCTCGATCTGTCCGAGAGCTAATTGGTCTTCGATGATCGAGTTGTAGAATTCTAGATATGATCGCTGCTTGGATAGAGTTCTTATTGTGGAACTAAGTCTGGATACAGCTAAATCATAATTGGATGGAAGTGTAGTGGCTGCTTCTGGTTTGATAGAATACTGGACGATGTATTCATCGCCTTGTTTCTCGATAGTATCCTCGAAGTGCTTATTCACTAACTCATTGGATTCCTTGCGCGCTTCCTTCTCAGTGGTTTCATATACTCTAGCTGCCGCATCAACTGAGAAAAGACGCTCGATTTTATTCTCGAGTGACTCTTCTGTATCAGCATGTGCAGTGAGTGCAGACACTAATGGATCGATGGATCTACTGCGAGACTTATTACTGCCAACAACTAATGGACCTATGGAAGATTGGAGTAATCGATATCCGCAAGGAAGTTTAGTTTCCTTTGCGTTCTCCAGTAATTCGAGTGTATCGCCGACACTTAGTAGTAAGTCGGTATGTACGACTGTGGACCGTGAGAAGTATTTAGGAATGTGACCTATTGTATCCTTGATGACCTTTAGATCAGCATCTGATAGTGGATAGGAATGGATAGAATTGACTGACGACGACTCATGGACAACTGCTTCAATGGGAATTCTGCCAGAACTAGTAACCACTTCGACATGCACAATATCGTACGTGGTGGGTTTGGCGTTAGTATCATTAATGCCCGCGATGGTCATCTCTCGTTGCTCGGTTGGAACTAGTGATAGACGATTCACTAAGTCTCTTGTGATCAACGTTGCTTGCGCTCCATGGTCTAAGTGGACATGAGCGGAGACGATGGTACTGTTGGATGGATTAGAAACCTTGGCCTTTGCTGTGAACAACCGTTCGGGCTGCTTGGATTCTACTGATAGTGCATTGACTGATGTGGATGGATGCTTCTCGCACAGTGCTTTGTGATGCTTCTCTGAGCAAATAGTGCACTTCCTACTGCAGTCAGTAGCGGAATGCTTACTAGATAGACAACAATAGCATAGTGATTTACTTCGTAGAATGGCTTTCCTATCCTTGACTGATTTGACTGTATTGCAGTCCGCGCTGTAACTATGTGATCCGCAAAACACGCACAATGGAATGGGTAGTTTAGTGGACTGCTTAGTATACTGGACCTTACTGATGCCCATGGCTGCCTGCCGTTGGGACTTCGAACTGGAATTGCCGTATTGATTGGGCAATGTTGACTGGTGACTGGATTTGGATATAGCAAGAGTAATTGTTGCCTCCTCTTGTTCAGTACGAAGCGTTCCTTCTATGAACTCGAGAGCGGCCAACAACGTTGCTGGTCTCTGCTTCCAAATGACTGCGATGAAACGTGGATGGATTTTATCGACGAGTTGCTGTTGGGTCAGTAGGCCATTGATCCCGCAACTCTCGTCAATAGTCTGTGCTAAGTTAATCATGGATCGAACTGCATCTAGTTGATCCTCTAATCTAGTTGACTTAGAATGGATCTTTAGAAGAGATTGGAGGAGAGTAGCCTGAGTCAGATTTGATCTGCTGAACTCAAGTTCTAACCTTTCAATGATCTTAGCGAGGAAGTTCTGATTGGTTGGAATGGAAGACACTAGTGAAAGGGCTGCGCCCTTTAGACTACTTCTAACATGATACGCCTTTTCTACTTCATTGAGGCTCGAGTTATTCAGGATTAGCTGGTCTAACTGGTATTTATAGGCTGGCCACTTGGTGATATCATGACCGTCAAAGCATTCTAGTTTGATTGGTGGAAGAGATAGATTTGGTTTACTGTTGGAGTTACTCTCAATGGTACTGATTCTATCGATTAGTGACTGGAAAGCGGCAGTGGAATCAATAGATGGAGTGTTGTCAATAGTGGAATGGATGGAATTGGATGGATGGACCGCAGTGGATAGAGCAGTGGATAGGTTTGGTTTAGTAATACGCTCTATCGCTGCTACCCTCATGGAGGCAGTGTTTAAACACCGGGTAAATCTAGTTTCAATTTTAGCCATCATTGCGCTAAGACGTACCGGATTCAGTGTCATTCCCGTTCCTCCATCGACTGATTCCATCTTGTTGTCCATGATCTGTTGTTCTTCGGACTTCCTTGCGTCGTCGTCCATTGCTTGTATTCTTCGCGTGATGTCCGAGACGATCTCACTGTAATCAAGAATAATGGAATGGATCTGGTCGACGCCTTTGGCTACTGAGGCGGATAGAGTGGCAATTTCATCACTAGTGGATGCGCTCAATAGTTTGGTGATTTCATCATCGATAGAGTTGAGTTGAGGTTTGATAGTATCTAGGTGGGATTGGAGGTCTGAATACATAGAATCGTAATTACTACGCATTGTGGGTGGGTGCCTGCGACTGGTGTTTACAAAACGTGAATCTGGTAGTGGTTGAATGGTTGCTGCCACGCGGGACTAACTGGATGGACTGGGTTCTTGAAATGGCACGATGCACCATATACCGAAATCTCTGCCTTATTACAGAGAATGACGGTTGGGTGCGTTCGCGGTGTGTTGGACAAATGAGTAATTAATAAATATAATTCATTTACTAATCACAAGTGTACAATAAATGGGCGAACTAAATGGACGAAACTTGATGGGAGAATGGATTGGATTGGGGTGGAATGGATAGAAACTAGGAATACCTTGATGGAGATAGACTGGTGGAATGGTGGTGAATATTCCCCGGTCTGAGCTGGATGGAGGAAGTGTAGTAGAGGGCGACGAATGGCTATGTTGTGTGTGGTGAATATTCCCCGCAAGTTGAGCGACCTCAAACTTGGGTAATTAAACCGATTGTATGGATAGTAAGCAACGCGAAATAGTGGAAGAAAGCAATGATAAGGTGAATAATAAATATAATCATAGAAACAACCGTCGTGGACGGTTTAGTGGAAGAAAAAGGAAGAGAATTTAGGCCAGCAATGGGTAATGGTGGATGACAATGGTACGGTAGGTTTTCCCGTTAAGAACCACGAGAAATTCAAATGGAAAAGGATAGAAAATGGACGAGTGTGATGTGCGCGCTCTCTTACAGAGGGTCGCGACTTACTAATTGTAGTTTGGAGTCTTGGCTACCGTAGTAGGTTTGGTGGAATATTAGCAACTGACTTATTATTTATGGAATGGTTTTATAATTTATATTATTATTGTATTTGGGTATCGAATCCGATAGAATTCGGTACACCAAATATCAAACGATAAATGGATAAATGCAGTTCGTGCTCACGTCGTGGCGCGACTACGTGTGCATCGTGAAGCGCGAGCGAGCCTTCCTCGAGCACGTCTACCCCGCTGTCAAGGTACGGTAGGGGGGGGGGGGTTCGATCAAAAAGTTGTCCGATTCGTCGTCCATTTCGGTGTTTAGATTTATAGCGACCGGCAACTAACTTTATTCGTTCCAGTCGCTCATCTTTCTCAGAGGGGTACGGTTGAGAGTAATTGAGGAATAATACAATGTTTTTCCTTCAAGGCTTTCCAGTTGTTATCAGTTCTCTAGAACAAATACAATTGACTTGCATGTGAAGCAAAGATGGTACTGGGAAAAACATCGAAGATTTATGATTTATGGCGACCGGCAACAAACTTTATTCGTTCCAGTCGCTCATCTCACAAGGCCTCACTACGTGGGACACCGATGGAGACGGGATGATCGAAAACTTTGGCAAGGCCGACCAAACGTACGATGCATGGCAGATGGAGGGAGTGAGGTGAGTGAGTGGGCTGAATTCCTCTCCCATCCTCGTAACGGGCCTTTATCCCCGTTCCTGTTTAGACAGACCTAGTCTATGCTACGTTTGATAATGGAGATCGTTGACTTTCGATGTTGTTGAAAAAAATATTAATTATAATATTACGCACAATTTTATGCGCTCCAGGATACTGTATCATCTCTGTGTTCTGGTATGAATGTTGAGGATGAATTGATTGGAACACTGGCATTGAGGATGAATTGCATATTGCAGTGCATACTGCGGTTCCCTGTGGCTGGCCGCCCTTCGAGTGGCCGTCGAGTTGGCACGAGAGATTGGAGATGAAGAGAAGGCCAACGAGTGGAATGAAACACTCCAGGTATTTTTTGAATAATAATAATATTTATGCTATTTCAATGAAATAACGGCGAAATCAATTTAAAAATAGTATTAGAATGAAACAAGACAATAATTCATGACAATGGAGACAAAAACGGGATCACTATACGGAATGTTGATATGAATGTATATATATATATATATATATATATATATATATATATATATATATATATATATATATATATATGAGGCCGTTCGCGTTAGGGTCAACAAGGGCCTGGAACAGGTCAAAAATTCAAATGGCTCAAAAAGTTGGCCCTAGGGGTAACTTTTGACGCTGAGCACACCCACCGTCTCAGAATTTTGATATTTGGCCTCTGGAGGCCGGTATGAACTTGCGCCGGTCAGGCCTAAAAAGCGATTTTTGAAATTTTATCGCTGCAAAATGGCTTGAAATCTCGCGGCTAATATCAGAATTTCGAGCTCTTTCGAATGGAGGTATTGCGGTATCATGATTTTTTTTCGTTTTCGAGAAAAAGTCAAATTTTGACAATCAGAGATGAAAATGCCCGCACTTCACCAGGTGATAGAGGGCATTCTACTGATCATTTTGATATATTGGGTGAAGGGTTTTCGTCTTGTTAAATGTGTTTCCTATCACTTTTTCTGAGGCGTAGTGGGTGTCTGAGCGCGCGCGGAGGCATTACAGCGCGCATGGGAAATCACGAAACGTGTACGGGTTCGAAGCAAACGTCGCGGGTTCGAACCCCAACCAATGCAATTATGTTTTGCCGATTTTTAGCAAACATATTTCACATATTTTTCTGAAGTTTTCATGCAATTTTCATATTTTGTGATGTTTTCCGTTGTGCAACGCTTTCTCGGAATATTTCGTGGCATTGCCACTGGGTTTATTCATCATGATGCATTTTGTACTTGTAAATGTGGTATGATCTCAATTTTTTAATACTATTACACACACATCGTTGTTTATTATCGAAATTTCGTTACATCAGAGGTACTTCAGATCCAATAATTTAATCAGTAAAAATGTCATCTGCGTTTTCTTCGATTTCTTCCATCATGTCAGCGAATTCGTCATCTTCACAGATTCTCATCTTCTCCTCCGTGAATTTTATGTTTTTCGATTCTTGACGTGTATTTTGTCCCTTGTCCTGACATTTTCATACGGTGGTCTAAGTAGATTTTATTTAGGGATTTTACCTTCACAGTTTTTTCTCCTCCCCCACTTCTAGTCAATTTTTTTCCTCTTTTGTTTTCCGACTGATCAAAGACATCATCTTCGCTCTGAATTCACTTTAAATTTACTTTCTTTTTTGAAATAAACCTCATTTCCTTTGTTAGCCGTTCTTCCCCTCTTGCGACTATTCGCTTTCACGGAAGACTCTCCTCGAAGAAGAGTAGAAATCAGCGTTTGACATTGGCTTTCTTTCGGACAATCAATTATATTAAATCTGTACCCTCCCTTCGAGTTCTTCATGTCTTTAACGGAAATGCAGATTTCACTTGCGAGAGCTCTCTTTCTGTCGTTTCTTTGTTTCTTGAAATAATCTGTTATAACTTCTCTCATCTCTGATGACATAGGTGTGGCCTTTTCTGCTTTTTTTCATGGCAAATCCTTGCTCCGGAATACTATGCATTCCGGGTACGATAGGCCAAACTGAGTCAGACTTCACAGAAATAGCTGCGGATAAATCCGTCTGGACTATTTCAGTGAAAATTACAAAACTCTTTGAATACTTTAAGCCTCATGACAACTCACGTTTCTTACGGTCTTCTTTAGCGAAACTTCCTTTGTAATTCTTTGGTTGCTTCTTTTCCGATTTCTCCACGTCAGCCATTGATATTGCATTCACTTGAGCAATGAAGTCATCTTCGTCTTCGTCCTGTTCCAACTTCTCCATTTCCATCATGGTTTCCATTCTTTTAGCGACTTCTAGCATCTCCATAACAGAACGAGGGGGTTGTGGCATAGCATAGAGATTCTTTTTAATTGTTGGGTTGACGCCATTCATGAACGCCCATGTCAGATCAATATTGTTCCGTCCGTTGAATTCAGGGAATGCCCGCTCATAATGATAATGGATCGCATTCACATACGTCTCGATATCGGATGTATGGGTAACGGACATCATCTGACTGTACGCGAGAGTGCTGTCCTCTTTAGAGACCAGAGCTTTGCACAATGCCTCGTAGAAATAATCAAGTGAGAAGACATTCCCAATCCGAACAGATTCGGGAATTGCATCAACCTTGATACGATCGTAGTAGGAGAGTTTGGCAATAATGATCTTGTTTCCCATAGCCACATCTTCACAACATAATTGCAGAAAATCTTGCATGCGCCTACAGAAGGCTTGAGGAGATTCTATCTTTGAATTATAATTCTCGATAGGTGGCAGACTCACACCCAATAGATCCGAACGTATCTGCGGGTTAGAATTCATAGCAGGAAGTTGAGAAACAGAGGACGATTTAGCTTGAGATTGAACACGACCATTCGATTGGTCACTTGACCTACTACCACGTTGTCCCATCGGAGAAAAATGATGAACGAACTAGACGAACTGAACAATTAATTATGATTCGAGAGATTTAAAAAATGACGCCAGTTTCAGAATATGTCAGAGGCGTCGTCAGAAGCTGTGCCAGAGGGAACAGATGCTCAACGATTTATTAATCAACATACCCTATGGATCAGCTAGCGCTATTTCGCGATGTTTACACTGAACAATTTCATTTAATACTCCTGATATATTTCAAACATCTCGGAAAAAAATAACATCACAATAACAAGAACAAAATGCATCATGATGAATAAACCCAGTGGCAATGCCACGAAATATTCCGAGAAAGCGTTGCACAACGGAAAACATCACAAAATATGAAAATTGCATGAAAACTTCAGAAAAATATGTGAAATGCGCGCTGTAATGCCTCCGCGCGCGCTCAGACACCCACTACGCCTCAGAAAAAGTGATAGGAAACACATTTAACAAGACGAAAACCCTTCACCCAATATATCAAAATGATCAGTAGAATGCCCTCTATCACCTGGTGAAGTGCGGGCATTTTCATCTCTGATTGTCAAAATTTGACTTTTTCTCGAAAACGAAAAAAATCATGATACCGCAATACCTCCATTCGAAAGAGCTCGAAATTCTGATATAAGTCGCGAGATTTCAAGCCATTTTGGCCACTTTGCAGCGAGAAAATTTCAAAAATCGCTTTTTAGGCCTGACCGGCGCAAGTTCATACCGGCCTCCAGAGGCCAAATATCAAAATTCTGAGACGGTGGGTGTGTTCAGCGTCAAAAGTTACCCCTAGGGCCAATTTTTGAGCCATTTGAATTTTTGACCTGTTCCAGACCCCTGTTGGGCTTTGTTGATTCTTACGCGAACGGCCTCATATATATATATATATATATATATATATATATATATATATATATATATATATATATATGTTCGTGACCTGATATGAGGATACGAGTATGTGGATGGGCATTTCTTTGCCTTTTTTGGGGGGGAGAACAGGACTATCTTCAATCGGAATATATGTGAAAGCACAACATCGTAAACCCTAAAGGATACGAGTATGAAATGGAAAAAAAGTGAACGAACCTCTTATCAAATTAGGTCTATACAATGCTGCGATCAGAAGCATTCGAAACTAGACTCTAGTTCCGATTAGGTATTTTATAAATACCCTTTTTTCTCCAGAGGGCGAAGAAGGTGTTCGTGGAGAAGCTGTGGACGGGCGAATACTTCCGCTTCTGTGAACGGTGAGATTGCACTTTGATCTTTGAGCTTTGGAGTCTGAACCTCAGCTGGTTGTAGTTTGTAGCCATTCATTTTCCATACGTTGAATTGTAGTGATTGTAAAAGAGATGTTTTTGCCATACTATCAGCATTTTTTTAAATGAAAAAAATGCGCAGTTACATCGCGAGCGTGAAGCAGAAGTGATGCGGGGGATTTTATGATTAGCCATGGCTACCTTTGGGGGATTGATCTTCAGCGTTTGTAGTTTGCTGTTTGATCTTGTAGTTGAAAAGAGTAATTTTGGCCCCCAAAAATTCCCATGGTATGAGCTATTTTTGGATGAAAAAATCAAAAAAAAATCCAATGGTATGAGCCATTTTGGGTGAAAAATTCCCATGGTATGAGTTCCATCCCTTCAAAAATTCCCACCCATTTCATCTTTGCTCTTCAGTTCGCGCAGTCGTGACTCCGTGATGGCGGATCAGCTGTGCGGCATCTGGTTCCTGCAGTCGGTCAGCCCGGAGATGGCCGAAGAGGTGGGCAGCATTTTAATATATTTATGGTTTTTATTTTGGTTGTTTGCTTTGGAAAAGGGTGATGGAACGCGAGAGTGAAGAGAAACTCACTTTTCGATTTTAGCATCTATTGGCTGTTGCCAAGCGAAAATGAGCGCTGTTTCGGCACTAAATGTTAATTTACTAATAAGTTTATATATTGCTTATAAGTCAATTAATAGTAAATTAACCAGTTGTTAACTTATCTAACAACTGGCCTTTCCAGTGGGTCCCACCTAGCGTTGTTTTGCGACGTAAAATCGCTTGACGTGACCTTTACCTTTACCTTCACTAACTCTGCAGCTGCTCCCACTCGGCCACGTGCAATCGGCGCTGACGAAGATATTCGAGCTGAACGTGCAACGATTCGCGGGAGGACGGATGGGCGCCGTCAATGGAATGCGGCCAGATGGGAGAGTGGATAGAGCGTACATTCAGGTGAGAGGGTTGGAACTTCTCTGTTTTTTGGCCCAGGCAACCGCTCCAAATGTGGAGGGGGTAGGGAATGAGAATGGTAGGGAGAGAATATTCTGCGAGAAAATGGGCTAAAAACCGAAGAAGTGCGGGATTTTGATTATTGACGATGGGGGTATTCATACCTGTGCGAAGTATGTACTTGGCATTTTTGCTCCCTATAAGAACGGGTAGCCGCAAAAAACTAGCAATTTGTTCTACGGGTAGCCGACCTATTCCTCTCAAAAACCATCATATTTTGAACAAAACGCTCAGAAAATTCAAAATTTTCTTACTGGGAGCCGACTTTTTTCTAATATCAGAATTTTTTTACTGGTAGCCGCGTACTTAAGTACTTCAAGAACGCAGGTGTGGGGGTATTGAATAGGCAGGTTCAACCAAACCTTTTGGAGACAGCTGTTGCGGTGAAAAAATAGTTTGTTGCCGTTAAGCAGTGGAAGAAGTCGATTCTCTTCTACTAAATATTTAGTGTCCAGTTTGAAACCTAGTTGTAACTAATGACATGGTCACTGGAAACGGATAGCATTTGATCTTTGATTTCTAATCCCTGATCTTTTGTCTATAATCCCTGATCTTTGATCTCTAATCCCTGATCTTTGATCTTTAATCCCTGATCTTGCCCTATCTCAGGCGGACGAGATGTGGACGGGCGTTACGTACGCGGTGGCCGCCTTTATGATACAGCAGGTAAGGGGGAGGATCATAGTTTGATCGGCGCGCATTTGCGAGGAGAATGGGCAAATGAATATTGATGAAAATGAATAGAATGAATATCAAACAAGTTCACCTGTTTTTTTTCCTAAATAAGTTGTACTGTGGAAAAAAGTCAAGGAGAAGAGGAAAGATTTGAATTGAACCTCAGCTCCCAGTGGTGTTAGGCACTTGAAATTTGGATTCTGGGGTGGTATTTTTCATTTTCCACCCCAGAAACAATATTTCAGGTCGCTACCTATACGGGGAGCTGAGATATAAAGTTGCGTGAATTCAAATCTGTCCTCTTCTCTTTGACTTTTTCCACAGCATTAGACAAATAAATGCGCAGGGCGAGTACCAGCGGGCGTTCGACACGGCGTGGGGCACGTACGACGCGTGCTTCAATCGATTCGGACTGCAGTATCAGACGCCCGAGGCGTTGTATGAGAAGAAGTGAGCATTTTTTGTTGATTATATCGATTTGATTCGTTTGATTACAAGGCATGTTACCTACGATTCGCATACGTACCCCGCCCACATTCATTGAATTAACATACATCGCTTTCGTAGGATTTTGTCACATAACTTTTTCATGTATGGAATCAAATGATCAATCGATAACTCGGCAGGTTCTACCGTGCCATCGGATACATGCGACCTCTGGCCGTGTGGGCGATGCAGTGGGCGCTCGAGAAGCACGCCGGTCTAGGAGGAGGTGAGAACGGGGAAGGGGGTACGGTAGGGTTACGGTAGAAGGGGATATGATAGACCTTCTGTAGAATGCGATCTTCGACACGAAATAAACAAAGAGGAAACATAGAAAGAGAGAGAGAGAGAGAGAGAGAGAACTTATGATGAGTTCATAATTATTTAAATTACCTTAATCAATTAATTTTGCAGCCAACGAGAAGCGCGGGATATCGGAGCTGCGTGAGACGACGTTCGCCGCGTGCAGCAAGGTGTCCGTGGCTGCGAAGAGTGAGTGCAGCATCATTCGGAGTAATGGTCTGGCCTTCTCCCTTTCACACACTCTCTCGTTTCTCTGACCGGCTAAAGAGGGTGTGCAATGGAGAGACGAGAACATTGTACAGCATTCGGGCACTTCTTCTTCTTCACTTTATTGGGCACTTCTCTGTTTTGGCCCAGGCATTTCTCGCAGAGTATTCCCTCCTTATCATTCTCATTCCATACCACCAACCACATTCAGATCGGTCGTAGCTTGGGCCAAGAACAGAGAAGTTCCCGACATTAATAATGGGAGGAGGGAGTTGCGTAGTGTTTTCGCTGTACAAAACGTTTCACTTTCGCTGCCTGCTGATGGGGCAGTTTATAAGATTCAAGTGAAAAACGAACGTGCATTGTTGTAAGCAATTTAAAGCGCACTCCTCGTTCTAATAGCTGACATTGCGGGGCACATCCATCATTTCCAATTATGCGTCAATGAATTTATTCTTCTTGCCCTTCTAGCCATTCATAACAGCTGGACTCAAAAGTAGGTACCACCTAGCGTTGTCTTACGACTGTAAAATCGCTTGAGTGACCTGTTTACCGTTCTAGTATCCCCCTTCCTACTTGAGGCACGATGTATAGTCTGTCTCTCTCATTTCGCTCTGCTCTCTCGTTTCTCTTACTGGCAAGAGATCATGCGAGATGAAGAGAAGAGAACATTCCTACTTGAGGCACAACACTGTGGTGCGTCCTTGCAGGCCAAACGTCCGTGGACTCCTCGTCGACGGTCACTGCTCAGCCGTCGACAGCTGCGACGAGGAGTGACGATGACGTCGGCAGTGAGGGATACGGTAGCGATGAGAAGGTACGGTAGTATCGATGGATGGTCTGTATCTCTCATTTCGCAATACTCCCTTTCTGACCGGCGAGAGCGCATTGCGAAAAGAGAGGTCGTGAAATTTTTGCACACCTCTGGTATCGATTGAACTGTTTGGCTAATGATTCCGTGTGTGTTGGAGCCGTTGTTAGATTCGTGTTTCACGAGGGCAATATCACAAGTAGAAATTGGGTAAACTGATTTTTTGAAGGTCCATGTTGAGAAACAACACATTGAACACCAATCGGTCATGCGATACCTACGCTTTATTTGTTTATCTGTATTCTATTTGTGGTAACCCATGCGAGTTCTGAGTTTCGCAATTGAGATATCACAAGTGCAAATTAGCTAAACGGATTTCAGATACCTCTTTGATGGAAAATTCGCCATTTGGCTTGTAATTGTGTTGGAGTCCATGTGTTACTACTCGTGCTTCACCAAGCCCCTAGGAAATGATAACAAAAGAATTAACAGAAGAAAATTATCATATTTGAGTTGAAGAAATGTTGGCGTGGTCCGAAACCTCTCTTCCGTTGCAGGAATCATCGGCGACGGTCGGTCAAGTGCTGCCGCCAGCGATGAAGAGCACAACGACGTTGACGACCCTCGGAGGAACGGCATCATCGGACGACGCCGCTTCGAGTTCAGGCGTATCCAGTGGAAGGGACGTCGTCGTGGAAGGACTCTGAAATAGGGTTGTCAAGATAAAGAATTGATCTCTTCTTTCTACGTGCTCTCTCGTCACTCTGACCGGTGAGAGAGTACGAGGAATGAAGAGCGCTCGAGGTATATACATATAAGCTTCCCGCTCGAGGTATATACATATAAGATAGAGTTCGAGTTGCATGCATAGATGGTCGCTATTTCCCCCAACCCCGCCTTTTCATTTGTCCATTTAATACTGAATAGCGTACTCAAATCGTGTAGAGCGTCGAATATTTTATACTTTTCATTTCCTCGTCGCTTGTTTTTTTTTAAAGTTTTGTAGCCCCTATGATTCTTCTTTGACCCCGGTGTATTTTGAATGCCGAATGCTTTTTAGCTCTAATTGACTTGTCTTTGTTTCCTTGTCGATTCCGCGCCTTTCACAGAATCTGATCCGAGTTGTGCAATATGCATACGACGTCCAAAGTATCGCCACCCTTTCAATTGGCAATAGTCACCACGATACAATAATCCCTCAGTAACCACACCGCACACCAACACAATCAATACTTGTACCTCTCCCCTTTCCGGAATGCATCCACAGATCGTTTTAGACGAAAGCATTGCCAATCGTAAAATTCACTACTGTAATCACCTCAAATTCACGTCTGTTTCATCATCGAAAGAGTAATAAAGATTCACTTAGTATCCGGTTTTCCAGTGAAGAATTCAAAGAAATCGGTTGAAGTGACTCTCCGAAATGTTACTTGAAATTGACGTATGTGCGGTATGTGTTCTGCTTGAGACTAACTACTGTTTTCGATCTATTTCTCATCGAATATTAGAAATTAAACGTAAACCAATAGTTGCATCGTTTGTCCTGTCTCGAGATAAATGTTGGCTCTTCGGAAGTGCTTCGTCAATTCGAAATCTGTCCATTTAGCTGATCATTTCATTGTGCCATTAGAGATTTGTAAATGAAGTATTCGTCACTTCATTGATCGTGCTCTCTCACATTGCGCGGGTGTGTGAGGAATGAAGAATGAAGATACGGATTCTTCATATTTTTTGTGAACTGGAAGATAAATGATTAGGGCTTTATAGAATGAGGAGACAGTTTCTTCATTGTTACAGACGTGTAGACAAGATTGCGGTTGCAATAATCATCCTGTCTACTTGTGCGCTCTTCAAAAGCGCTTTCTTCTTCTATTCGAAATTAATCCATTAATTCGTCTGTAATATAATCAAAGACAGCTGGCCTTACCAGCGGGTCCCACCTAGCGTCGTCTTATGACTGTAAAAATTGCTTGACTTTTTTAGCCTTTTATCCAAAGATGTTTCATCTCTCTCGTCGTCTTCTCTCGTCCATCGTTGAAGCAGGCGAGGCCCATCTCACTTCCCTCCTTCAGAAGACCTTCCCCGCAGCGGAGAAGATCGTCGTACACGATACGTCCAGTGAGCTTTTTAAAATAAATTTTAAAAATATATTTTGACTAAACTTTAAAAAAAATCATAATTAGCGTGAGATGGACAGCATTCTTGATACGCCGTTTAGTACCACTTTACGGAACTATAATTATCGCCGTGCGCGCTACGCTGACAGGATACGTCTTGGGATGTAGAGTTGATGATGCTTTAGTCAATCGTTGGCGGATCGGAATTATGCACGGAACTATTTATTATTTCACTCATACATTTTCGTAACTACCGAGCCGGTAATCAGACCACTATATATTTGATGGAATTTGATGCCAGATCACAATATATCCACAAGATTATAGTTTTTTTCGCCATTAGACTCCTGCCATTAGTGTCAGACCACTATGTATTTTTCGTCCCCGGATGACCATGAAAATGTATGATTTCACGATAATAATTGCAGACGGATGCGGTTCGATGTTCCAAGTGATTGTTGAGACGAGCGAGTTCAAGGGACTCTCCAAGGTAGGGGAATTATGATTTATATTTGCCTCACAACAAGATAAATGGAAATAATGCATCATAGAAGAAGAAATGAAGTTGAAGAATCTGCGCACTACGATTGTTCATTGAAATTCGATGTATTTCTTGACTATCTGAAATTCGATGTATTTCTTGACTAATGATATTCTTGAACGAAAGAGTCGAGAATGAACGACATTTTTACGCAGTGCATAACACTATATTCAATACTTGTCGATTGCAGGTGCAGCAGCACAAGGCGGTCACGGCAGCGTTGAAGGAAGAGATTAAGGCGATGCATGGATTGACCATCGAAACGAAGGTCGCGAGAAGCTGAGATTACGGTAGAGTAGATATTATCGTTTGTTAATGTAGCATCTCGTTTATATGATGAATTCGTAATACTGTTGTTTGAGATTGTTTGAAAAATAAGTAAATGATTTTTCGAATCGTGCATCACCACTTTCTCATGAACAAATCGTAAAAATAAGAAAATTGATTAAATCATCACTTTTATCGTACAAGCAGCCTAGGAAAACAACAACAGATAAGTCTATTAATAATAACAACAATCAGATGGGAGGCGAGGCGATATAGTTGAGAGGGTCTACTCCTCCTCTTCTTCTTTCACTTGCAACTGCTCAATCTCTGCCAGAATCGTTCTCTTCGCTGTCTCAATCAACGAGCATTGCTCCTTCCACAGGAAACGAGCTGGTTCAGACACCTGAAATTGATCCTAGTTGTTATTGCCATTCAATCGATGCATGCTATCATTCCTACAGTACCCTGAAAACTCCTGCTCTCTCTCGCAGCCGATATTGCATTTGTGTTACAGTACTTGTTGGGCTACAGCGGTGTCCTTCTTTCCGATCCTATACCTTCGATAATCAATATTGCATGCCGATTCAATCTTCCGTAATTATCCTCTCCTCTCTTCATAGTTCAGCGTATACCCTAACCCCTTCAGTACCTGCACACTTCGTTCCTTGACCGTCTTGCAACCAAATGCTACAATGCCCCTCAGTTTGTTCCCATGCTCTCGAAAATGAATACTACAGTACCTGCATGGACCTGCCACAGTACGGTCCAGTGCATAGCGTTGTCTAATGAATGTAAAATCGCATGATGTGGATACACCTTTACCTCCATATCCTGGATGACCCTTCTTTGGAGAGCCTTGAGTAACTCTCCGAACCAAATGCTACACTATCCCTCAGTTTGTTCCCATGCTCTAATGAACCAATACTAAAGTACCAGTGTGCTCCTTCCTTCGATAGCCTTGAGTAACTCTCCGAGTATCCTATCCATGGTCTTTCCCTCGTTCGTCAATCGTTCGCGCGTCTTCTCATCCATTGGCGGCTCCTCATCGTCCGACGATTCCTGACAATTTTATTGATATTAATTTCAAAAATTAAAACAAAATCAATTCCATTTCCAAAGATTAGCAATTTCTTCGTCAACGTTAGTAGAACTCGTGAATTTTCAATCCACATGCTCCTCTGCTACATAAAACCCCCGTGAATCCGTATTTTCTATGGTGTATTATCTATTCAACTGGCCTTACCAGCGAGTCCCACCAAGCGTTGTCTTACGACGTAAAATCGCTTGAGGTGGATACACCTTTACCTTTTTATCTATTCATAAAAATGCTCACCTGCTCCGCCTCCCCTGTTCTCCTTGGTCGCCTCCGCTTGCCCTCGCTGTACACGATGTCGCGCCACTTGCCACTGCAAACATCCGGGGGGATAATTAGGCTCCGCCCTCTCGAAGCTCCTCCTACTCCCAAGCCCCCCCCCCACCCACTCACATCTCTCGATGCTCCATGTGCAGTATGCGCACGTTCGTCCGGAACGCCCAGCTCGGCCCCTCGTCCGACGTGTAGAGAGTACTGTAATGCAATCGTATTGATTGGTCCGAATTGCGCGACTGCTCACGCATTTTAAATAATAATATAGTGCAGAGGGTGCTGTAATAAAATGGCATTTATTGATACGTGTCAGGTTAGTTCTCTCCATATTCACATTAATTCAGCAGTATTTTTGTAATTTTAAATAAGTAAAGGGAGAGGCTCGTGCCGATTTGTCATCACTGATTACCAACCTCGACAGCGCAGCATCCTCCACTGCCGTCTGGTGGTGAATGTCGATGGAGAGGCCGGACTTCTTCGCCAGAGCCAACAGCAGATCTGCCAAATAGTCAGCTAAATCTCGGGCGCACGATTTATCCAATCATTGATCGACCACAATTTGTTTCCGCCGAGGAAAGATTACAATTTGTCTCACCATTGATCGAAACATCATTTATTGGTGCACAACAGCTAGCGAAATACTATCTAGTAGCGACGCTGATCTCTCTCACGTTCACTGCAGTCTGCATGGCTACTAAATAGTACTAATCACTAAACAGTTCTAATCAGACTACCCAGATTGAATAATATCGCTCACCAGTCGGCAGAAGGACCTTTGTGAAGGGGTTGTCCGACAGTCGGAATCCGTACTCCACCCACAGTCGGCCGTTGTCGTGCGGCCCGTAGCACACGTGCAGTTCCGCCCTGCAATGCAAAGTTATCAAAATGACACGACCCTCCACTCCTCCGCATTCAAAACCGTCATGGCACGGTGCCAATGCCAAATTGGCGGTGCGGTGAGACTCGCTGCGAGACTCACAGCCTATTGCAAAATCAGGCCTGTCAGGCAAGAAATGCGCGAAATTTAAGTGATGGAAGAAAGCCAAACACAACTGCCCCTAGGAAATACGGTAGAAAAAAGCCCAAACAATTTTTTTTTTGAATTTGGCTTTCGTACGGAAAGATGAAAGCACTTTGGCACGGTTCGCCAAGTGGGAGCCGCGTTGGCCAAATTGGCTTGTTGGACGTCGTTTTTGGGAGAGTGAATACTGTGGAGCGTAGGGGTTTGGAGGGTCGTGAAATGGACTGTCGAAATTACGTCATAAGACAACGCTAGGTGGGACCTTACCAGCGGGTCCCACCTAGCGTTGTCTTACGACGTAAAATCGCTTGACGTGGATACACCTAGAAGGAATTCGTTGCCAAACTTTTTCATGTAAATGAGGCCGTTTGCGGCCGTCGAGCAAGAGCTGGCACAGCTCAAAAAAGTCGATTCTCTGAAACTCTCGGATTTGGGGTTCTTGAGGGTGCTGATGACGCTGAACACAGTCATTTTTCATATCGAGCCTCAGTTGGCTCCAGACGACGTTACGTCGAAAACAGTTTTCACCAGATTTCTCCGCTCCAGATTTTGCCAAAATTATGGGAATAGGTTTCTCTGGGTAGAATTTTATGCTGAACACGCCTATCTAATTCATTTTTCATGAACAAATTGTGTAATTTAGATACACGTAACTTTTGAACCACGCAAATCTGCGAGGTGCGACCTACATAGATCGGACCGGCATGGCGAGAATAGTCTAGAGTCAAAATTTCAGCCATTTTGGCGCTGGGAGAAAAAAAGTTGGGAGTGAGATAGTAAGCACAGATTGTAGGTAAAATCACTCATCTCCCCCCTTGTTTACCTCCTCCCCCTTCCCAACGTCCGATCTCCCCTCTTCCCTGTCTGCACTCTCTCGCCCCTTCCCAAAAGATCGGAGGTTGGTGAGAGATTGGAGAGGAGATTCTTCCACTTTGACTTTTTTTTTCTGTGCTTACTATCTCACTCCCAACTTTTTTCTCCCGGCGCATAAAATGGCTGAAATTTTGACTCTAGACTATTCTCGCCATGTCGGTCCGATCTATGCAGGTCGCACCTCACAGATTTGCGTGGTTCAAAAGTTACGTGTATCTAAATTACACAATTTTTTCATGAAAAATGAATTAGATAGACGTGTTGAGCATAAAATTCTACCCATGGAAACCTATTCCCTTGTTTTTAGCCAAATCTGGAGCGGAAAAATCTGGCGAAAACCGTTTTCGGCGTGACGTCGTCTGGAGCCAACGGAAGCTCGATGTGAAAAATGACTGTGCTCATCGTCATCAGCACCCTCAAGGACCACAAATCCGAGAGTTTCAGTGAATTGACTTTTTTTAGATGTGCCAGACCCGGTGAGATCTGCTCGACTCTCTCGCAAACGGCCTCATATGCTCTCACTCACCCTTCCGGAATGGCCTTGTTCAGTCGCACGACGTACTTCCCGTTCCGCTTTTCCAGCTCGGCCACGCACTCAAATCCCTTTTATTAGAGTGCGCAATACAGGTCGCCGTCTCTTCATTTCACACACTCTCTCGCTTCTCGGGGAGAGAGCTGGTGAAGTGAAGAGACGGCGACCCGTATTGCGTCTACCTTTTATTAATTTACAAATCGAAACTATATAGTTTGGAATACAAACATCTCTCCCCATGCATCCCTTTAGTTTTAGGTTCCATCTCCTCTCCTAAAAGACATCGGATTTGGAGAAATGATCTGTCCACTATGCATCAACTCAACAACAAGCAAATCCATGATTGTTATTCATTCGATAGATAATCTATATGAGGCCGTTTGCGTAATAATCGAGCAAGGGCTGGCACAGCTCAAAAATTGCAATTCACTGAAACATTGCTAAACGGGGTTCTTGAGGGTGCTGATGACGATGGTCACATTCATTTTGCTCGTAGTTCTTCCGTTGGCTCCAGATGACGTCACGTCGAAATCAATTTTCTTGGAATATCTCAACACTCGATATGGCTAATATTATGAAACTTTGGCGTCACATGTGGAATAGGATGGCAGTGAAGCACGTTAAAGAAATTTTTCGATTTTTTAATTAATAAAGTTGTAAAATGGAACTTTCCTAGGAGCCATGGGCATCGGGCGCGAGTAGGACAGATCGGACCGGAATGACGAGACGATTCCAAATTTTTTTAAAAAATTGATTCTAAGTGGTGCCCATAACGAGAAAATCAACTTATAGTGTTTCCTGCTTGTAAGTAAATGCGACGATCCTTCCACTTGTTTACTTCATTCCTCGAATCGATCGGAGTCTCTCTCCCGAGGGAGGCGAGAGAGCAGGGGGAATCGAGAGAGCGCAGAGACTGAGAAGAGGTCACAGCGGAGAGACTCGGGTAGATCAAGAGATCGGAAGTCAACACGGGAAGGATGCACAGATTTACTTACAAGCCAGGTACAATATAAGTTGATTTTCTCGTTATGGGCACCACTTAGAATCAATTTTTAAAAAGATTTGGAATCGTCTCGTCATTCTGGTCCGATCTGTCCTACTCGCGCCCGATGCCCATGGCTCCTAGGAAAGTTCCATTTTACAACTTTATTAATTATAAAATCGAAAAAGTTCTTTAACGAGCTTCACTGCCATCCTATTCCACATGTGACGCCAAAGTTTCATAATATTAGAAATATCGAGTGTCGAGATATTCCAAGAAAACTGATTTCGACGTGACTTCATCTGGAGCCAACGGAAGAACTACGAGCAAAATGAATGTGACCATCGTCATCAGCACCCTCAAGAACCCCGTTTAGCAATGTTTCAGTGAATTGCCATTTTTGAGCTGTGTCAAACCCATCCGAATCTGCTCGATTCTTACGCAAACGGCCTCATATCATAGATTCCAATAGCCATATTCGTAGCAGTGTCTTCATTCATTTACCAATTTTCAGTTCCCTTACTTCAAGCTCAACTCTTCATAATCATTGGTGAGCTACCAATGTCATAGTTTTTTTGGGTTGCGGATCGGCGGAGTGATTTCGTGAAAAAAATTGCGGGTCTGCGTAGTGTTAACTGCGGATCCCCGCACTCGGCCTTTTGCGGATCCCCGGGAAACTATTACATCCAAGCTCACCAGTGTTCATAACCAACAATTCAGAATGCCTCACCGATGCATCGGACGAGTGATTGAGCATGTCGACGAAGGGAATCACGGCGATCGTGTCCTCCACCGTCGACGTGTCGATCAGCGGGTGCGGCTGCACATGAAATATGCTTAATGGTGGGCAAGAAGAGGTGACAAGTTTAAAATAGCGGATGGACCATTGGTGGACCATTCTATAAGGCGACAGATCTCAATATGCGGATGTCCGAAGGATTGACCAGAGCAATTTTGCGGAAGCCCCACAATGTCACCTTCAGATTTCATCAGTGAATATGCTATTACGAAATTTGAAGCATTTTGCACTTGTGGTTGTGTAAGGTTTCGTGCCATTTCCTTCTTTTTTCTCGATCGGTGGTATGCTTTACTCTAATTTTTGTTGAAATTAGCTTTCAAACGTGGCATGCATAAGTTCTTTAGGGAGAGGTATTCTCGATGACATATGAGTGTGGTAAGTCAAAGGGGGGGAGGCTTGGAACAATGATCGTGCCGTCTCGCTGATGAGAGGTTGCTATCAGAAAGAGGCGGGCTTAAAGGAGGTGGGACAAGGGGAGGGAGGGTGGAGCTTACCGGGTTCTCAACGAAGATACAGCGAGTGTTCACGACGTGCCACGCCCACAGCAGACGGTCGTCGTCGATGGGTGCGGGAAGGAGTGGAGGCAACTGGAAGAGACGGTTATTAATTGAGATTTATAATAATATTAATAATAATAATATTTTTTAGAACTGCTGCTGGAAGAAATTCGTTTTTGATCATCTTCTTCCTCCCACAAATTTTGAGGGGCTTTCTGATCGATTGATCCCATGCCTCCTCCCCGCTCACCCGCTCCCTGATCCCTGCCAGCTCCTCCCGCTGCTGCACCCAGAATCGTCGCACGGACAGCGGTAGGTCGTCGTCGCGCAGCGGTAGACCGGCCGCCACCGGCGTGTCGAACGAGCTGCACACATTTATATATGAGTTGTGTGCAATCAAATACCCTCGCCATCCTCATTCCGCATACTCTCTCTCTCTCTCGATCTGTTGCATACATGAAAAAGGATTTTGACACAAACTTTTTCATGTATGATCTGTTGCTACGGGGGAGGTCTCTCCACGGATACTGGCAATATTGACTGACGTGACAAATAATTGAATTGAGTTCACCTCGGGAGCATTCTGAGATAGGGCGTCCACTCTGATCCTTCCTCCTCCCTTTCCAGATAGAAGAAGAGCACGAGCATTTCGAACGCCGTCGGACGGAAACTGACAATTAGAAAGAATCATGGGCTAGTATCTTAGATGAATAGATAACTGAGTGAAGGAAAAGGAAAGACTTCCTAAAGAAATGCGGTTGGGTGCGTGTACAAAAAAATACTCTAAACATTAATACAATTATTATTAATGGCATAAAAATGATTAGGAAGAACATTAATACAATTATTATTAATGGCATAAAAATGATTAGGAAGCATCCCTATTTGATCAAACTTGTTACATAGTTGTTTCTAGTCGAGCAAAAAATGCCACCCAGTTTATGGTAGTGAAGTTTCACCGGCAGAATAATGCGAGGAATCCTCCTCGCCGAGGATAGGAGCAATGCGAATGATTTCATGGAGCCTTCTGCTTTCAAACCATCTATCAATATTTAATAACAAAATTTAAAAAAAATAAAACGTTCTCCTCCTCCGATCGCAGGTATCGTTTTGCCTCTGCGGTTTTCACTATTCCACTCCTCTACCGCACCAAGCTAATCAATACCGTACCAGTATAAATCTATTGAAAACGAAAAAAATCAATACTCCGGTTACCGTACCCCCTCTCCTCCACCATCCGCCGGTATCGCTCCCTCTCGACGACTCTTCCTGCAGTGAGCAGCTCTCCCGCTGGTAGTTCGATCACATTCTTGTTCGCTCGCTGCGAATCGCGCGCGAACACTCCGTTGCCCGCGTCCTGCAACCGTTCGCAAATAAATATCCTTACATAATCGAGTGCTATACAACAGTAATACAATTCACCACACATATTGGAGTCGAAAGGGCTAAGCCTACCCCTTTTGAGTAAATTACACGACGAGAATTCACCTTTTGGAATATAGAAAGTTCGGCTTCGTTTTACCGACTTAACGACACTTTGGAATACGGTATTGGGGAGATTACGGTATTCAGGGTCTCTTCCATTCATCATTAGTTAAGCACAATCAGATATTTCCCATGCATTCAATTCTTCATTTTTCTCCAGTTCATTTTTCTTCATTTCTATTCTTCAATTCAGGGTATACGGTATTCCCCGGAACCCCTTACTAGAAAATTGGTTGGTTCCGGCAGCGCCGTCTCCCTATCGGTCTATCTCCCAATTATCGATCACATTTTGATCTACCCTACCCCGTAACCCCCTCACCTTTCCGGCACTTTTAATCTCCACATCGTCGAATCGGATTCCCCTCTCCCTCGACCACTCGATGAAATCGGCCAGGCGACCATCGTCCGCCATCGAAGACTACGGACTGCAAGAAACCAAGGAGATAAGAGCGCGAACAGGACTGTCAGGATGACGAATGCGCGCCCGAATCCATTCCACATGCGCTCTCTCTCACCAATCAGAGCAGCACGAGTATATGATGAAGAATTTTTTTCTTCACCCTGATAGCCTCAATTAGCACCAGAAATAATGAAATGAATAAGACATCGAGAAGAACTAGATTACTAGATATGAGGGGAAAGAAACGAGAACTTTTTTTGCAGATGATAAAATGGACAAGGCCAAGTCGTGTTTCGAGGATAAAGGCAGATGATTTCCACTTTCAAATCCCATCATTAGTTCCCTCCACTGCATCACTCTCTCGCAGATATCTCCTTCGGACTCGAGCCAATTTCCATCCACTCGTCCATTCTAATCTGGTATACTTTATCGCTCTCAAATCTCAAAAATATTTACAACATCGATAAGCACTCGTAACAATAGTAGATGGTTGCAGCAACAATATGATTAACACGTTTAGATTAAATATATGATTCGAATTCGGCACACAAATTATGAGTCAGAAATCAAGTAAGTATGGCTGAGGCTGAGTGAGATCTCTCTATGCTACTGCTAATCAGCAAACAGATCTTTCCCAAACACCCCATTAACTACTCTCTCGTTCACAGCGCTCTCTCATAGGTCAGAGAAGGCGAGAGATCATGGGAACGCGAGAGAGTCAGACCATTCTTATCCCCTCAACAATTCCTCCTCCATTTCTGGGGTAATATCAATCACATCCGCTGCTCCCGCTAACAACTCATCCTCCGTCAGATCTATATACTCAATCTCATCAATCTTCACCCTCTTCTGTGCTACAGCAGGAGGGGGCGGCGGGGCTTGGCTGCTGGACGATGAAGAACAATCAGTTGCCGATCGCTTCAGATCCACCGTATCCTCCTCCTCCTCATCCAGCCACTCATCCTCGCCCTCATCCATCGTTATTACCGTATTCTTCTTGACGGCGGCGGTATCGATCGATCGGGTGGCTACCGTAATCTTCCGTGCGGGAGTCGCGCACACCTCGTCGAGCAGGCTCAGATCGATCGCACTGTCGTTCAGTGGATCTACCCGCGTAGCCACCGCCTCCTCCTTCTTGATCTCTCGTTTGGGCTCAACCGTAGCCCGCGGGATTACCGTACTCTTGGGCGCCGCCGCTACCGTACTTGATACTGTAGCCCTGGTGGATACGGTAGGCTCATCATCATCGTCCAGGTACTCGTCGAGCTCCTCCTCCTTCACTTTCGTCTTCCGTTGTTCCTTCTTCTTCTGTCGTGAGCTCCTCATCGGTGAGGAGTCCGCGGGGGCTACCGTAACCTGCTGCTGTGGGGTCGTCGTGGTTACGACCGTACCACCACCGAAGGTCTGCGGCGCCAGCGCGGCCAGGAAGCTTCTCGGTCGGAGCGGCGCCGAGGTGGTCGGGGTTACGGTAGCCGGCTGCTTCGCAGGGAATACCGTAGCGGCGGGTGATACTACGGTAGCTACCGTAGTAGGCTTGGTCGCCAGATTGAGGGGCCAGGAGGGCGGAGGGGGCGGCAGCGGAATCTCCTTCACCGACGATGACGTCGTCGTTGAGGAGGGCACGTTCTTCGCGGCGGCGTCATCGTCGTCGTCATCCAGATACTCGTCCAGGTCCTCCTCCTTGATTGGGCGATCCTTCTTGGCGGCAGGAGGAGGCGGAGCTTGAGGCGCAGGGGGCGGGGCCATGGCGCGAGCGGCGCGCGCTTGCTCCTCGCGCGCGCCGCGCGCCTCCATCAGCCGGGCGAGCTCCGCGCGCGCACGCTGCCATCGCTCCGCCAACTCGTGCACTTCACCCGCCAGATCGTGAATCTGCAATGGGGAGAGGGCATGAATACGCCAATTTGATTTCATTGATCTTTGATACTATCAATCTCACCGTACCTTATCATCATCACATCCTCCGACGATGGAGTCCATCTCTTCGATCGCCCGTTCCACACGTAGGTCGCACGCCGAGTTGAAGCTCTGCAACGAGAAAAAGGTTTTCGCGAATAACATTCACTCGCGAGCAATTAATCGGGAGTAGTACTCCTCCCGGAGTACCCTTTGTTCTCAAAATTGACTCGTGAGTGCCTTTGTTCGACCCTTCAACCCCGCTCTGTGAGTGGCCAAAGGAGAGAATGAGAGGGAAGGGAGGGCGAGCGAGTCGAAATTTGAGTGAAAAACAACTCGCGATTATTGCTCACGAGTACCGCTCACTCACGAATAAAAAGTGAAGAATTGCTCGCGAGCATCGCTCTCGAGTCAAATTTATAGAATTGCTCGCGAGTAACTCGGCCTAACAACACTAATCAATACGAGTAAGTACAATTCAATCCTGCCCTACTCGACCTCCCTTCCATAGCTACCGTAGCCATTTTCCATCAATCAATAAAGTACTCCCTTACCGTAATCTCCCGCTCCCTCTCCCTTTGGTCCGTCGTCACCACTCGATCGACGATATCACACGCACACTCGATCACATCCGTCCAGTGCGGCGCATCGTGTCTGCAATACGGTAGGGTAGGGGTGATTACGGTAACTATCGATTGATTTTTGGGAAGGGGACGGTTACGGTACCTATAAATTGAATATTTCCCATCAGAGCCCATAAGTCGTTCTTTACGATATTAAGGTTACTAGTTTTCTAGAGGACGATAACCAATACCGCTACCTAATAAAACTCTCATTGCCATATCATGTATCTTGAAACACAAATCCACAGGGGGTCGACTAATGCGCGCCAAGTCCAAGACACAAAGTCCTGCGGGAGCCCACTGCTAGGCCAGTGACTATTTTATAAGGCCAATTCGGTCCGTAGGGCCCAATCTATTCTTCGGACCTACTTTACCGCGTGATCTTGTCACTCCCAATTCCCCTTTCGGGCGCCTTGGTGGGGCGGAGAGCGGTGTCACGGCCGGGAATCGAACCCGAGTAGAATGGAATGGGAGGGCGCCATAGACCACTACACCACTTCGCTCCACTTCTTCCCCGTAGGGAATTTCGCAAAATTCGTCTCCTTTTTTCACTTCCAGAACCAGAATAATCTCCCCAAAATTATAGAAAAAAGCACTTGCTACCCTTCGTCTTTTACAATTTAGTTCTATGAAGAACAGCCACAAACAGAAAGAAATTGGCACTCACAAATTCCTCATATTCAGCATGGTCTGGAAGGTGGAATTGCCGCCCATCTCATAGGCGGGAAGGGGCACTCCATCGAGGTCTTCTTCCTCCTCAACGATCTCAACGCCATCGTCTTCGTCCGCGTCGCGAGAGCGATCCGACTGGCAAATATGCGTCTTATTCATCCTATTTCTTGTTTTGAAAGAAAAATAATGAAAAATAATTAAATAAATAAAGTAAATACCTCGGGCGCCTCGACCTCATCATCCTCCGGCAGCAGACCCGGCGAGATCGAGCGATTCTGCATTAGGTTATTATTTTAAATTGTCACAAAATCATATCACCAAGGAATTCCCAAGTTCAGAGCTCGATTACTATATAGAAAATGGCATATCCAACCCACATTTGGCTGATTTTTAGCGGGGGTGGGAGGGAAAAAAAGGAAAACCAGCCCACATTTTGACATTTTTGAAAAAGTATGTAATCGACCCCTGCCCAAGTTTCACCAATCCCTCTTCATCTCCAATCTCGGTCGCACACAATCCTACTCACTCACACGCTACAAATTTCAAAATGACAACTGGTTATGCCAAGCGTCGTTGTTAGCTCGTGAACCACACGGTCAACCGGTTGCAATACCATCGATTGCTTGTCGATTATTCAAACCACGCACATTTTCTATTCAGTATCGAACAATCAACCTCCTCGTCGCATTTCCACTAGACTTCGAAATACGGATCGCCGTCTCCTCATCTTACACACTCTCTCGCTTCTCTAACCGGTGAGAGAGTGCAAGGAATGAAGAGACAATTACCCGTATTTCGAACACAAATTTCCACTGGGACCGCGTCTCCCATACAAACTCAGCTACACTCGCGAAATAGTAAGGATGAATGAATTAAAATTAAAGAATTAAATTGACCCACCGCATAGAATTAAATTGACCCACCGCATCGTACTCGTGGAAGCTCTCGTCCCTCCATCGCCCCTTCTTCTCTGGCGACAGAATTCTGGCTGCGGCTGCAGCACTTGCAGCAGATGGCCGCTCGCGGCTGCTCGTGCTTGCTGTAAAAAAGCATACCACCTTGATGATGGCTTCAGAGCGCATTTAATGGACAGAATGATCGATGAATCAACTACTTTTACATACTTTTATATTGGCAACAAGAACAGCATCATTTCTCGAAAGAATGCTCATATTATAGCTGTTTAAATATATTAATTTTTTTTAAACTTAAAACAAATAATAAAAACAAACGCACGCTCATCGGCCGTCCTCGCACCCGGCGGGTACAGGTTGCACACGGTGCACGACTTGTTGTTCGATAAACCGCCGATCTTCGATGTGCCCAGACCTGCAAGTACAGCCAGTGATGAGCATCGATGACCATGTGATGAACAAAATATGATAGATTCTTACCGTGGATTAATCAAACTCTCTTTCGCATTTGATAGACTTCAAGTTAATACTAATAAACGCGATCTTTGATTCAATCCTATTCACAGATTGCATGAAATTTAACCGAATCTTTCTCAATACAAGGAAATATACTCACCCGTGGCCGCAATTTTGTCGAATCTTCCCCAGTTCAACGGCACATTCTCTGTGTACAACACTTCCACCCACACGCTGCAAATTTATTTACAATTAAATTAATTTAAATTATTCTTAAATTTAAACAGGGAATCGGAATTCGATTGTCCCCCACCCGTGCTTTGCTAGTTACATAAAATAGGTGAAGCTGAGAACAAAAAGGTTCGGTTTATTTAAAAAATATTTTCCAAAATATTTCAAAATACAAAACCTGTGCGCAGCATAGAAGAGGAACTTCCACTGGTCCCCGTCCGGGCGGATCTGAAATGCATTTTTAATATCTTACAACACCTGCACCGAAATGTTTTTAGATTATGAATACACATGGTGGATAAATAATTGTAATTGAAATTGAAATTGTAAACAAAACATTTGTAAAATAGACAACCAAGCTCAGATTTTATCCGAAGCGCTCACCAAATCTTCCATGTTTCATTCTATACCTGCTCGGAATTACGAAAAGTTTGATGGTTCATCGATATGCATACCACACACGACTCTATTCGGTTCCACTACCGTCCAAAGCCACGGCACTTGCCTGCTTTCCTCAGTTGGCTCTGCCTTCTGAGCTAGTGAAGGGATGGCCCTGCCACACCCAACACACGTACAACGATTCTAGTGAGAGGCCCTGCCTCTATCACTACTCTTTGTGAAGGGAAGGCCGCGCCTTTACCCGACACTAACAATTGGAGTGAGAGGCCCTGCCTCTATCACAACCACTTCCTAGTAGACTTCCGAGTCAGGCGACAAGGACAGAGACGAAAAGTGAGTAACTAGTACTCCTGAACGCCACTGTTGTGTCCCTGCCTTGTGCCCGAACAATGACAATTGCGGGATAAGTTTATCCACAATAAGGGAAGGGGTAAACTACTAGAAGAGAGTCTAAGGGGTCACTATCCGTAATGCTCGCCACGAGCTAGACTGGCGAGGGAAGGGAAGGGAAGGGAAGAGGGGGAGGGAGAGGGAGAGACAAACATCCCGCGCGCTCTTATTCTTATTCTTATTCTTATTCTTTATTCACCACATAGACAATGTGCATTTAGGGCGGAATGGAGGCAACAGGTGGTATTCGGGCTCAGGCGAGCTTTTGGGGGTGGGGTTTTGTGGCAGTCCGTGTTTACAATTTAATTTGGGAGACAGGGAGGATAAGTGAAGGGGTTCGTCGTATATGATTACGGTAAGGTATGCGGGGCAGGTTAACTACTGGGTTAGAAAGGGAATTCCAGAGCGTTAGCGATCGTGTAGCAAAAGATGAGAACGATGATGGCATGAGAAAAGGGATTGAGAGACGCAATCTATGAGAGGAACGGAGAGTACGAGAGAGAGGAGCGATTGAGTATAGATTAGAGGTGTCTAGGTGTACAAATCCATGCATAGAATCAAAGAGAAAGTACATGTCATTTAACGCACGTCGATATTCCAGTGTCTCTAACTTAAAGTGCTCAAGGCGCTGTGGATAAGAGGAGTGAGGCAAGTGGGATCGCCAAAATATGCGCCTTGTAAATTCACGCTGTACTGATTCTAACTTATTTACAAGACCTATGGCAGTGGGATTCCAAATGACTGTGGAAGACTCTAGAAGGGGGCGGATGTAAATTTTGTAGGCTTTAAGGAGTACGTCGGAAGAGGTAGTGAGAAATGAACGAAGCATGAGGTTACACATAGATCTGGCTTTGCGCGTTATCTGATCAATATGATGTTCAAAATGGACTTTACTGTTGAAGAAAACACCAAGGTCGCGAATTTCATTTTTCGAAGAAATAACACTGCCGTTAAGAATATATTTCGATCGTGTTTTAAGACGGCCTAGATGCAAGACAGCACATTTCGGAGCGCTTAAGGTCATGTTCCACTGAGAAGTCCATGATTCTATACTCTCTATAGCCTTTTGGAGGTCACTGCTGTGTTCTGGTACTAGAGCATAGATCTTCAAATCGTCGGCAAAAATGTTATAGTTCACAGTAGGGGGGATGCTTTTACCCAAGTCATTAATGTAAATGATAAAAAGTAAAGGGCCGATAGCAGAACCTTGTGGAACGCCTGATCTGATAGGGGAAGGGGGAGAGAGAAAGCTACCAATAAATACGCGCTGCGATCTTCCCAAAAGGTATGATTCTAGCCAAGCTACAAGGTGGTTTGAGACGCCTAGCGTAGACATTTTGTGCAATAGAAGTCGCAGGTCAATAGAGTCAAACGCTTTCTGATAGTCGAAAAATATGGTATCAACAGACTTCTGCGAGCTTAATGCCCTCGTGTAAAACGCGGCGGTTTCGCAAAGGGAGGAAGTAGTGCTACGATGTTTCCTAAATCCCGCTTGGCGCGGATCAAGAAGGGAGTTGTCATCTAAGTAAGATACCAGTTCGTTTATAACGATTTTCTCAAAAAGTTTTGAGGCGGTTACGGTAAGTGAAATAGGGCGGTGGTTAGAGATGTTAGCATTCCCGGCTTTTTTAGGTATGGGTTTTACATGCGCAATTTTCCACTGAGAAGGAGCAATACAAGAGGAAAGTGAGATGTTAAAGATGAGAGAAAGGGGAACTGCGATAGTCAGTTTGCATTTAGTGTAAACAAGGTTTGGAATTCTATCGGGAGATCCGTTAACTTTAGGCACTAATTGGGAGATGGCAGAAAGAGTTTGTTCAATAGAGATGTAGGGAATGTCAAATGAGGAATTAGAGGGGAGTGATCGAGGAAGGGGTGAGATCATTGGTGGCGTTTGCACTTTAGAAAAGAACTTAGAGAAGGCAGTTGCCTTGTCTTGGTCGGTAAGCAAGACTGCACCACTACAATCAACTATGCCGGGAAGGGAAGAGGTGCTAGGTTTAAAACGGGTTTTGCAGTATTGGAAGAAAAGGTTAGCGTTTCCAGAGTTAATCGCATTGTTCTCTCGGTTTATTTCAAATGTTTTTAGCGCTTTATTAAACCTAGCTCGCAGAGAATGGGTAGTGTCGGAGTTGGGAGCTACACTATGCAAACGTTGTAATCGGTCGTGAAGGATACCGAGGAACTTGGGGAAACCAGAGGACGATTTAGAAGGTTTCAATGGAACGAAGGCATCTAACAGAGAGTTCAAAAAATTACTGAAGTAGCAGTATGCTTCTGTCGCAGTTTTATTTGAAAGCGCCCTTGTCCAATCATGGCATGCGATTTGTGCGTTAATAAAATCCCAATTTGCTAGGGAGAAGTTCCTAGTTGGCGCAGTAGGGGGCATTTTAACGGCGGTTTCGAAAGAGACAGTTACAGTAATTCCTACGTGGTCGGAAAGAGGGATGTCAGGCTTTACTGATCTGATAATAGGCGAGTCACATAACACCAGATCTAGAATGTTTTTACCTCGGGTAGGGAAGTCTACAAACTGGTTAAGTGCTTTAGTGTTAACGAAGTCGAGGAAAGGGGCCACCGAAGAGGTAGGGGAAGAATAAGTGTACCAGTCAATGTTCGGGTAGTTAAAGTCACCAATAATAATGGAAGGGTGTGCGCAACTGGTAACTTGAGTGAGGTAGTCAATAAAAATTGGTGTTTCGGAAGCGGGAGAGTTCGGAGCGCGGTAAACAGTGATTATTCTGATACAGTTGTGTGCTTTAGTGGAGGAGCTCGAAAATATGTCTATTGCAACACACTCGTAACCAGGAATGACAAGGGATGAGACAGGGATTGGGAGCATTCGAGAATGAGCATAGATTAGAACACCGCCACCTCTTGAATCAACTCGATCGGCGCGGAAAACAAAGTATTCAGTCATTCCTCTCAACAAAAACGCATCACAATCGTTATCAGTAAGCCATGTTTCTGTCAGAGCGAGAATATCAGAACTGCGCTGTTTGATGAGAAAGCATACGGTATCTATAACATTGCGAACGCTCCGGGAATTAGCAAAAAATAGGGAAATGTTTTGATTAGATGATGGGGTACCGTAATTTGGGACACAATAAGAAAGTGGGCTGGTAGGGCGGGGACTTACAGGACTGCCACACAATCCCTATTGAGAAGATAATGCCCGTTCCTCCTTCACCGTCGAACCACCTGCACCTGTAGAAGAGAGAGAGGGGGCAATAGTAGGGGATCGATCGTCTTTCTTCCGAGTCGTCACATTGTCGCTGATCGAAGTTGCATTGACAGTATTATGTTTCTCCTCAGGAATCGTTGCGAGTTTACTTGCCTTTGATTTATCGATAATAGTAGATTGCTTATTAATAGATTTGGATTGCTGATTTGAAATAGTACTATCAGATCTATTCTCATTCAAACAACAAGAGTAAACAACAAGAAACAACAACAAGAGAGACGGGGTAAACAACAAGAGAGACGCGCGAGCAAACTTGAGACGGGGGCGAGCAACTACACTCGGGCCCGGCGACACATTGTCTGTGAAGTAGGGGTAATCCTACGATACAACACTAATAATAACGTAAACAATAATAGTGAATAAGCTTTCCCAACATTTTTCATGTTTCACTGTGGCTACAAACTTGGTATTTCGAAAAGTATGATCGCAATTAGCCTTCAAATTCCAAACTGCAATAATTAAAATATCGTAATAAAGATAGACTCACCACATACTTCAGCCAGGGATTGTCCTTCATATCCAGCCGGATTAGGTACTTCTGAGAGTACCTACAAAATTATTAATTATCATATTTTTATCACTGTTAAAATTATGAAATAATGCATTTTATTAGTGTAAACACAGGGACAGTCATGCGAGCCAGTCATACACTACCAAATTTGTCGTTCTCTAGTAGACCTAATCGAGATTTCAAAAAAAAAAAGAGTTTGAATGGACTAGATGAGAATAGGATTCGCAGCTACTACATCCATCTACTCATTCGCATAGATCTCTTACATCTCTTACAGTAACCATTACAATACCACTATAAATTATAAATTTCATAGCAAAAAAAACATAAACAAAATTAGCAAAAAAAAACTCACACATCGCTCTCGCTGCCCTTCCTTGCCACAATAATCGTCACGTAATGGGCTTGTCTGTTGCAGTAGAAGTCGGCAAAGTAGAGGTTCACACTGCAAAAAAAATATAATTAAAATAATTAAGAACCTGCATTTTCAATGTTTCGATGCACCTTTTCTCAAATTTTTTGATGCATATTCGCAAACAACAACAACAACCTCGCCAAAACAACAACCCACTTGGTCGGATCGAGCAACATGATCGCTTGCACGAGCATTCGCACGTTTCCGAACGGCGAACTGCAGGGAAGTGTGCCATTGGGGAGAAGGCGAGCGGAGAAGAAGAGACCTGAAATCATACATATTCATAACTACTGGGCCGGAAATCAGACCACTATATTTGTAACAGAGCCAGTTATCAGACCACATTTGTGGGCGCGGTGGCGCAGTGGTTGTGTGCCAGGAATGCGATTCGAAAGGTCACGAGCTCGACCCCACCCGCCCTCAGATCCACCCAAAACCAAGGGGGTTAAGAAATGTTGGGAGTGGTGAAAGCCACAGCAAATAAATCTCCTACCACGTGCACACAACACGGGCGGTAAAGCCTCGCAACCAGCCACTGGTCGTCCCGGGATAGGCTAAAGTTGCTAATCGGCGTTGGGGTGGCTAGCCCGCCCTTAGCGAGGATAATGCCAAAATCACCTTTTACATATCACGTTCGGGGGTTCAAAATACTCCTGTCAACTGTGATTTTCATTATCTGACATATATTATTGGTCCCCGGTTGGCAATGAAAATTCATGACTGAAATGATAGTAGAAATTGACGAAACGTTTGCAATAATTTAACGGCTCATGTGGGATTTGTTTAAATGCATATTTCTCACCGGAAATGACTTCATTGATCGCAGTGGTCGAAAAGTATGTCAACATCAACATGAGGTGCCCGACTTCGTCGGGCAAAATGTTCGTCTAGGTGCCCGAAAAGGTGAAATTTCATGTGTTCTAACCAAGCGTGCGAGCATTTTTTTTTGTCATTTTAGGTCTATGTGCCCGAAAACATCCGAAAAAATAGGCCTAGCTGCCCGACGGCAAAATCCAGTTGACATGACTTTTCGACCACTGATTGATCATATTCGCTGGTTGCTCTAATCTCTGCTACATTTGTACTACTAGATCAGGGGGCGAATGCTGTGTGACAAATTACACAAGCAACCCACATTGTCACCATTTCGGGCACCTATCCAACCCACATTTCAAATTATATTTCTCACCGGAAATGACTCCATTGATCATATGCACTGCTTGAACGAATATTGCATTTACACTACTAGATGAAATCCCACTCAGCTAAAAAATAGTTTTCGCCCATCCAACTCGAACGGTATTTGTTTAAACACCATCACGTCAACATGCTCAAAAGGTCAATATTCTAACACAACTTGTGGGAGTCCATTAGCCGAGCATTTGCAGAAGAGAAAACGTGGAATTTGGCTATCATTCAACAGGTCCTATAGTTATTTCTCACCGGAAATGACTCCATTGATCATATTGGCCGGTTGTCCGTTGTCGTCCTTCATGTACTTCTCCATCACATTGCTGCAGTTGTGATGGATGTCGTCCCAGTACGGCTTCGGCTTGCATCTGAAATCAGAATCAGAATTTATCAGGGGTCGCGTTAAGCGCTGGTCAGGTTAGTCGGGACCATTCTTCTTTTGTAATGTAATGTAATGCACCTGCCAGGGATCAATTACATAGGTGAAAACAATTCATTAGGTGAGTACGTTTTCCAGTCCACAAGCGAAAAGACGGACATGTTTTGACAAAATCTCAAATTTTTACCATTTGTTCCCCTATTTTTCGGAGTCGGCCCGCCTCCGGCGGGCACGTTTTATGTCTAAATTTTAGACTCTAAAATCAGAAAAAGCGGGTACGGTAAGTTAAAATTAACGTCCTAGTTGACCCCTGGCACCTGCGATACATTTCCATTATTTTGTTGCCCAGCACCACATCCAAAAAGCAATTGTGAGAGGAGCCATATCATAGTGAAAATCCGACCTCAATTCGGCTACAAGTATCACCACACATTTCACGTTATATTTTAAAGATAACCTCATGTCTGCGATAAACTATCTTGAATGGTCTCACCTTTGTCTGTCTCTAACCCGGCGCTCCTATCATACACTACACTAATAATCAGCAATCTCACCGATACAGTATCTGGAATGGGTGCATTCTTGATCCAGTGTACTTAACCGCCTTGTCGAACAGTTGCCGCAGTTCTTGCTCGGAGAAAACTGCAAAACCCCTGTTTATTTGTTTCATGATGGAAATAACACCAAGTTTTGAAAGTATAGTAACGTTTTGGAACAATCATACTTCACTCGATCACAAAAAAATGAACGAGTGAGCTTAAGACGGAGTCTGTATGAACCACATTCCTCAAATCAATCACTTTCTGTACTGAAACCCAATCATCGTTGTTACCAAAGTTCTAATGCCGTTCCTACTCTAATTGAACCGACCCACCAGTATGACCGACCCCTCCAATTTTGGGGTGTGCCCCTGGTCAGATCCCGTACCCTCGAACAATATCAATCTTTCACTGTTGTACCTCTCGGACCCCCGAAAAACCTGTCGTTGAAGGGTCACGCTCATTAATATAACCGACTCACTTGCTTTGATCTTCCTATCTCCCTCAGCCACGGTCACTCCATTCGCCACTTTCTTCGCTGTGATCGAGATCGTGTAGCTCTCGCCCGCCTTTGCGCGCATTCTGACATTATTTTAGTCGTTATTTGTATTTTTTTAAAAATCTCTTTCCTGCTTTTCCACCTCATTTTAATGACTTTAAAAAGTTTAAAAAGTCACTTTTCGGTCTCGTTGTGCCTCGGGCGTAGATAAATTATTAGTATTATTAAATGAATTTCCACAACATCGTAGAAATCGAATTTGCTCTTCTTTGATGTATGATATTCGTGAAACACTTGCTCAACTTGTATACAATCACCTATTTTAAAAATCCGAAACCAGTTCACCTTATATTGATCTGTCAAACTATTTCACTGCCACAACAAATCCAATTTAGCAATAATTTTGAGATGATTTCCATTTAAATATTAAGTAAACCCACGAATGTCTGGTGTGCTCGTTGGGGAATACGAGTATCCATGGCACTCCTCCACCTTCCGCGATGCTTACCTCGTATGAGATCTTGCCTGACAAGAAGATCGATTTATTGATTATTTTTATTGATTACGATTTATTGATTTATTGATCAGGTATGAGATCTTTCCTGCAACAATTGAGCTAATCTTTTTTTTTTCAAAATTTCACAGTGAAATAATTTTCGAGCATCAACTCAAGATGCTCACTTCGAAAGTGCTTCGAAAGTCTGCGTGCGTTTTTTTCTACGTTTCTCTACGCTCCTCACAAAAACACACACAAAATACCATACCAATATATGTTTCACAGCTACATTAAATAGCAAAGATCTCACCCGATACATGGGGCGGCTTCCAGACGATGTCCAGTCGCGTCGAGCTCACGTTCACATCGAACTGTAATCAATTTGAAAATCTATTTATTTACATTTAGCGCTAAATGTGACATCGTTCTAAGATTTTTTTTGAATATTTTAACATGAATACCTAGAAACAAGGATACCTCGAGATTCGGAGCGATATTATTGTAGAAGACCTCGGGCGCCTTCTGGTTGTTGAGTGCCGCGGGCACGGGAGGGGCTGCAATTGATTAATCAGATACAATAACTAAATTATATAGTGCAGGCACGGAGTGTTACATCCACCACAGAGGACACCATAGGAGATGAAAACCATAGAGTGCGCAATTCGGGTCGCCGTCTCTTCATTTTACACACTCTCGGCCGGTCGAGTTGCGAGTGAGTGTGTGAAATGAACGCTGACTCGAATTGATTACTCTAGAAAGCAAGCAAGGACAAGTTGACGAATAGGGGATTAGGGTATACTGATTCACGCAGGTTGTGCAGGCAATTTGGGGTATTCCCGCTACCATAACTAACATAAAAATAGATAATCAAGCACGGATTGGTGAAAATGAGTGAGCCAACACAAATGCCAAACATGATATTTAGGGGAAATCAGCAGTGTAGGAGGCGTAATCGTACCATCCCATTTCACCACAATCAACACACTTGTGGGTGCACGGACCCTCACCCTTGACGGGAGGAGGCGGCACCAAATCTGGCCGGCCGTAAACGGGCTCCCATTTGGCAGTTGCTGCTGCGGGCGAAGGACCACTAGAGGTCGACGCAACGGAATCTAGCAAGAATCGTTGAATATGGTGCGCCATTTTGCAATTATCGATTGCAAAATTATCTCGGTAATCTCCTGTTTCAAAGTATATCCAAACCCGGGAAAAGAAGGCTCACCTCGCATTGTGTTCGCGTTTGGACCCGACAGGTCTCTCGGCACGTACGGTCGGCCGCCATATGGCACCTAAACTAGGGAATATTACCACAGAACCGAAGAATGCACACGTATATATAAAAAGTGACCATTTACTCGAGCCAAAAAAGCGTTTTCGCCTTAAAAAATGCAATAATTAGCCTGGTACCTGGTGCTGGATCGTGACGGGCCGGTCGTAGGGCGTCTGGCGCAGTGTTGAAGCCGCTTGGGACCGCCACGTCGTGGTTGGGTTCATCGCACCACTGGAACGGGAGCCGGTTGAAGGACAGTTACTGGTTTGAGTTTAGTAGTGGTTGTGTTATGTGCCGAGCACGGGGTGCGCTCTAAGCAAATTTGTATGCAACCGTAGGGCTAAAGATATGAAGAAATGCGTGAATATCACGGTAAAGCCTAATCTCGTGAAGTAGCGATAAATAACTCACAAATGTGGGTTCCATTGCGCCCATTGAGCGTACTCCTCGTTGTAGCCGGGCGGAACCATCGGTGGCTGCATGGGTGGCTGCATGGGTGGCGGCAGCGGCTGCTGCGGCTGTTGCATGTACGGGTAGCCTGCGCCGGCGCTGCCCGATGGCCCATTAGGGTAGTTGTAGTTGGGATACATCACAGCATCTACCGCTGCAATGAGCTCAGTACAGATATTCGCGCCATATGTCATGGAAAAAAGTATTGATACGATACTACGAACAATGGCAGATGCGATAATGAATAAATCAAAGTATTAAGCAAAGCGTAAACATGCAAAACAAACAGGTAAAGTTGTGAACAATGTACACAATTTTGCAGCAAATTCAGGCAGCGAGTCCGCTAATCATAGAAACAACGATCACCAACTGGTTTTTTATTATATTTATTTTTTATATTTATGTAAATATGTTTTTAATATTATTCACATATAATTTAATGACTGAAAAGCGAAAAAAGTTTAAAAAATAGTGCCTCATTTCTCGTCTCGCAGCTCGCAGTGATGGGTCATGTTCGTTTTTTTCCTCATTTTCCCATGTCATCCGAGTCAGATTAAAATCACGGATAACGCTAATCTACGCTAGTCTGCTTCCAACTGAAGCAAACTTATCACTAGTATGCTTACTTATTCGCATCTGAGATCTCACATCCATTCTCGATTGAAATGGCCTTCAATCTCGTGTTTCAGACGGATCTAGAGATTCGAAATCAGATCGCGAGAATTAGATAATTTCCAGATTCTACAGCAATTTTCCCTGCACAGCACGAACTTTTTCGAGCGACTGTGAATCAATAACTGACCCTACCGTAATCCTAATCGATACCCTAATCCTACCGTACTTTCAGGATGCCTCGAAAAATCAGACGACTGCCGAGATGTCCAAAATGCCGCTCGTCTTCGAGCTAATGTGCACCGATCTCGTGCCCGTCCTCTGCGCCTACGTCTGCCTCGGAATTATGCTGTGAGATACCGTAATCCTTTCCTATCACGAACTGACTTTTGTGTCGTAATTTATCTGACTTGCTGTATTCTTCACTACCGTAATCTCTTATTCGGAGATTCCGGTCGACCTGCAGTTCTCTGCGCTTAGGGAATCACTGTCCGTTACCGTTTCTTTATCTCACCCTCGGCATTCAAATGTTTATCATGAACTGCCTTTCTGAAGTATGTGTACGCTACGGCATAATCGGTTACAATCGTATTCACTGTGAAAACTAGTTGACATAAAGTACTTTGCGATTACCTTATCTCTCCTACAGTATACAGTAGTTTATTTCTATCTGCATCAATCGAATTGGATGCATCACGAGTATTAATGTCGGAATGAAGAATCTGTCTCTGCATTCTTCCTGCTCTTTATTCGATGAGAGTGCAAGTTCTTCATCATGAAAACTCTTCATGTCCGATACCGTAATCCTATATACCGTTCCGATTCATTATCAAGCAGTCATCATGAGCCACTTTAGATTATTGATCAGGCTTTGGGCTTAGCGCTTAGGGGTTTGCTCAGGCTTAGGAACGCGAACATCTTTTTTTTTAAATTTAATGACCCGGGGATGTATGTGAAGCAGTTTCCAATAGTCCTACCGTAATCTACAGATGCGTCGTTCGTCACAAGGCGAAGGAGGTGGAACTGGAGGTGCGGCTGCTGCGCATCCAGTTGGGAGACGAAATGCCGTCAGTTTGCGATTCACATTTCGAAGATTTCGATCATTAGGAGCTTCACAAACTCTGAATCCGGAATCTATAAGCCTATCATGAAGATTCCCTTCAATCATCTTAGTACATCGCCTTCCGTAGGAAAGCGATCGATTCGTCGTGAATCTACCGTAATCCACCGTAAACTTAGGAACGACCGGAAGAACTTCGAGCTCGTCGCTCGTCACCTGCAGAAGCACACGTTCGAGCGGTTCTCGCTCGCCCTCAACTGATCGCAAACTGAGCGGACTACGGTAGTCAAGGATTACGGTAGCCCAAGATTAGCGATCCTTTTCACGAATAAACTTATGCGTTTTTTAATCTTTAAACTTTTAATATTTTCAATTCAACGCTTGATTGCAATGTATGTGTCAATAGCGATAATAATATCGGTCAATAATTTCATCACTACATATTTCAGTGCCGCTTCTTCTTTCGACATCGGCAGGGTTCCTTTCTATCCAAATGAGATCATAACATCCATTGTTTCACTTCCTGACTCTCTTCATTCTACCTGCTCTCTCGGGCTTCCAGCCCACAACCTCAGGACATGCGCTTGATTACCTCCCTTTCTTCTCGGGAGCGACTGTCTCTCTGCCTCTCTCTCCATTTCGCCTGCTCTCTCGCCTTCTCTGACCTGCCAGAGACGGTAATAAGCCCAGGCCCTCTGTTCAGGCCACAGATGGTGCTCGGGGGGTCATGACAGGGCAGAAGGGTCCATTCGCTCTCCTTCCTCTCCAGTCAACTAGGACAAAGAAGCAGTCTCCTTATTCTTGTGACTAGAGAACATACGGAATGAAGAGACGAATTCTTCTTCTTGACGATCCGCCCCGCAATCCACTCAGACAAGTACGAAAAGCGCCTATTACATGCCCATTTATCCAGTCCATTATTTCTCGTCCCTCTTACCCTATGAGGGACGGTAAGAGGGACGGGGATAATCCACGGATATCTGAAACCTGCACTGAATGGCTTATTCTACGGGGCTGACATGCGTGGAGAGATTCTTTGGATCTTCCTAGATAAAGCAGCTTGAAAAGTGTTTGATTGATAGAAGTCAAATGTCTATTGTTAGTATCGGATGAGCTGGTAAAAATAATGCAGATGTTGCTGAGTTTAGCATGTTTCTTGACAGTTTTTCGAAAGATCTTTGAGGGACATTAGAAGACGGACTATATTAGTATTTACGATATTTGTACTAACTATTCATCGGACACGCATCGCCAACTCCCTTGCCCATATTTTCATCGTGAAACTTAACTAATAGATTCGGGTTTTGCCCATCTTGACTCGGACGTATTTCACTGTCACTATTGAGTTCACGATGCATATAACAATCGTTCAGGATGCTACTGGCTAGGGTTAACCGTTCGGAAATCGAAATGCCGAAATTGAATTGGCAAAACCACTATTTTTTTCGGAATGAGAGTCGAACAATGAGTTTTCCGAAACTCTTTCGAAAATATTCCTTGGTTCAACTCTCATTCCGGAAAAGAGTGATTTTGCAAATTCAATTTCGGCCTTTCCGATTTCCGAACGGTTAACCCTACTACCGGCCTCTTTTCCATAACCCACTGTCTGAATGCTGAGTGGAATGAATGCAAGATTGAATGGGCCAGCAGGTGGCTCGGTCAACTGGGAGCTAAGAACCTTCTGTGAAGGAGGGAAGGAGGAGGAGAAGGAGGCCTCCTTTAGAAGTCGCCGAACGAGGGATGCAATGAGGGACCTGCAATGAGGGATGATTGAGGGCTCCGATGGGGAGTATTGTCCAATAACCCGAGAGTCCATGATTAATAGCTGTCTCATTTGGTGCGCATCATCCCGAAAAGCCCGTAGCAACATCCAGTTGCTCTGAATTCTAACTGATTTTAAACTAACAGATAAAAATTAATGAATGATTCAGTTCAATTTCACAATTTAAAAAATCTTGTCATTGGAAAAGAACTTAGAATAAATAACACTTATAATAAATTTTTTAATGCGCACTGTTGAGGGAGGAACTGCCATTTCCATTTCACTCAATCAATGTATATTTCCATTTCACTCAATCAATGTGAAACTCATTCATATTCCTCCTTATGTTCTGCGCAGTCAGATTTAGATAACTAATAATGCATTATCCTTATTTATAACTTATTTCATCCAAACTCTCGTCCCCTCCCTTGTTCAATCTGCTGTTAGGTTTGCCCGAGAAGGAAGCGAGTGCACTGAAGGAGGGGGAGGTCCGTGATGGGCTCTCCTCATATTCCCTGCTCTCTCACTATGTCTGTCGTGGAGAGATCATTGGAAATGGTGCGACTCCTTCGGGGAAAGAGAGTGGAGGAAGCAGGACTCAATGAGCCATGAGAGCGCCCCTCGCTAATGCACTACGAGTCCTCTTATCCACGTCTCTTCACTTACCATGATCTCTTGCAGGTCAGAGACAGCGAGGGAGCATGCAGACTGGAGAGAGTGAATGCACCTCTGTAGAGGGAGGGCCGGGTTACGGTAGGAAGAAGGAGGTAATAACGACGAGGAAAGACATCGTCAAGTCTTCATTGGACGTCTCCTGAAGTAGGGACCAGATGATTAAATCTGGTGGATATTTCTAGGCTGCACAGTCATAATTTTCACTGCAGCAATCATCCCTGCAATATAGCACGCTGTAAACTAAAAATTCTGCACCAGGTGCGCGGGCCTTCAAATAATGGCAGTCCGGGACATTTAATTCAAATTTAGATTCAAGTGGAAATAACTCTATTTATTGAATTATATTTGTAAAATCATGGCAAAATATTAGGATCATGCAAAATAAAATAAGGTTATTTGAAAGTATCTGCAGGTTGTATTCGAGAAAAATTTGCCCTAAAAATAATTTCCGTGAAAAAAGTGCGCGGCACTTTTTTCTCACTTTTCAAAAACGAGAAAAAATTGCAATGCAATTTTTTCTCGTTTTTCTCTCCTCCCTCCCATCCTCTTCGTTTCATTTTGTCCCTGACTCTGCAAAATTCGTTTACATTCTCAGGAAGTCGAACCGCCAACGATCGGTTCATCAGCCAAATCATTTACCACTACACCAGACGATCTTGTTTCATTCGTCTTTCTATTCGTGTAATACCTTTGTCGCTCGGGCCTTGGGGGGGGGGGGGTGAAGACTATTTCTTTGTGAGTTCTGAACAATTGTTCAAGTTCACCGTGTATTTCGTTTAGTATTTCTTATCGGTACGATGTAATAATTTTCGATATGTTTCTTCTTGCTTTCTCACTCAAGCAACTCATTTCGTGATTATTCCATACAAATAAACACTAAACAAAATACACGGTGAACCAATTGTTCAGTGTACGAATCACAAAGAAATGCAATAGTCTTCACCCCCAAAAAGGCCCGAGCCACATAGGTATTACACGAAAAGAACGACGAATGAAACAAGATCGTCTGGTGTAGTGGTTAATGATTTGGCTGACAAACCGATCGTTGGCGGTTCGACTCCTTCAGACTGAAACGAATTTTGCAGAGTCACGGGCAAAATGAAACAGAGGTGAGGAGGGGAGAGATAAAGAGGAGGTGAGAGAGGAGAGAAAAACGAAAAAAAATTGCATTGCAATTTTTTCTCGTTTTTGAAAAGTGAGAAAAAAGTGCCGCGCACTTTTTTCACGGAAATTATTTTTAGGACAATTTTTTATTGATTCTCATTTTGAATGCAACATGGAAATATATTTTCGGCTGCTGCAATATGTAGTGATTGAAAGAGTGCGCGGCACCTGGTGCAGAATTTTTAGTTTACAGCGTGCTATATGTAATTCAATCCTACAAATGATTCAATTATTACTCGGAATTGTGCTGCAAATTTCAATCCGACGATAGTTGCAACTTGCAACTTCTTTTGGTTTTCTGGAGCGATTAAAGATGCGATCACCTCAATCACTCACCTGACACAATATTTAGATCATTTCAATGTGTGGTTCACGGAACAAATGTCTGAGAGAAATTGTTAAATGAGCTCACGGGCATTGCCGATCACTGTTGAAATATTAAAACAAACAGTGTATCTTCCAAGAAAGTTGCGCGCCAAATTTCCGCCCACAAACCTGGTAAACCCGCAATCTCGTAAAAATGGCTCCAACAATGGCACCATTTCTCGATCCCCTCCATTGTCTCCTCCTCACCACCCATCCATTACCGTCTGTCGATTAGTTTCTCATGCTCCCCCTACCCTCCTCTTTTTCTCTGCCCCTCTCCAATCCTCACGCTCACTCGCCCGATGGTACCCGGTGCCCCCTGTATGGAACCCACCTGCCACCCTGCTCCAGCTGTCTGGTGCTGGAGGGGGGGGAAGATGAACCCCTCTAAGCTTACCCCATCCCCAATTGAGAGCATCTCACTCGAGACTGTGCCGAGAGGCTGCAGGTGCTCCTCTGGAACCTCATTTATTGAGATTTATTTGGATAGTTTCCTCTGCATTGAATGCAGACGTTGAACGTTTCCTCCCCAACCTCATCTATTTCGCATGTTTTGCCTGAAGTGATAAATTGAGTGAAGTTCTGCATTGTTGATGTATTCTGCATTATGCGTCTATTTTCCTTCCCATTGATTTGCCTGTTGATTTGATTGTTTCAGATCGGGTGGTTCACTACGACAATTACAAGATGATGTCCTATGAAGTATCGGGTATTGCTGATCGCTGTTTGGATGAGGCAAGTGTTCCATTCTATCTCATTTACCATTCTTATCGCCTCAAATCCACTTTCCTTCTCATATTGAACAAGCCCAAGTGTGGATCTGACTATTAGCTGAACATTCCGTTGAAAGTATGACAGGGTTAGTAATATTTCGAGAGTTGCTCTTCCATTCTGAGTATTCATACCCAGCAAGAGAGACGTGCTCCTATCTGCTTCAGTCCCCAGTGCTCTCTAATGAGAAGGCCTTGTTAGTAGTACACTCGAGTAGGAAGAGTAGTTGTACATGATCTCTGTCTTTTCTGGACATTTATCATTAGAGTTCGAAATACGAGCAATCGTCTTTCCATTTTCCACACTCTCTCACCGGTCAGAGATGCGAGAGAGTGTGTACCCGTATTTCGAACTCTATTTATCATACTTTCTCAATGTCAGGACTAGGAATATTACAATTCTTCAGATCAGCGTAACTAAAATAGTCATTTGGGCGTAGTGAGGAATGGGTGGAGCTACTCTAATCAACTCGTATTTTTACTGAAATTCATAGATGCGCTTCTGACATTCATCTCGATAGATTACGGAGCATCGGTTACTGAAGATGCCCTATTAGTCCGCGCTTGGTGCCGGACCAGCATTTGCTTTGTGCATTTTGTGAAACTCATTCTATTATAAAAAAAGTTCTTGATATAAGTGCCACCTCTCGTCCGTATAATCCCCACCCTTTTCTCCTATCCACTCCTAAGAGAAATGGAGATGTCCACGAATCTCAGGACTCCATTTCGAGGCCCATATTTCTTCTTTCCCAACTCTGACTCTCTCCCTTTCACACACTCTCTCGCATACTCTAACCTGTGCGATACGTGGCCGATTGAGGGAGAGTCCTACTCTCGCGCGCATTTCCTCCCTCTTTCTCATGCGATTGGGATACTCTCGCACTACGGTATTCGAGTATCCGGATTGGGCGGAGATTTAAGGATATTTCGCGATTGAAATTGTAAACTGAAAATACTTATTAAATTGAATTAAAACATGAAAATTTCATTCATTCATTATTTATTCCGTCAGAATAAGAATAATTTAATTTAATTGAAAATTGAATATCAGGCGATAGAATACCCTAGTACCTAATGTCGTGTCCTTAAATCGAGATAACTTGCTGAAACATTTTCGCATATCTGATTATCTAGGATACGTTTGAATCACTATCGCCCATCCATCGATCCGAAAGGCGCAATTATCCTCCCTGATCAGTCCATGACACGGCATGCCCTCTGCTTCGTCCAAAATTCACGGTCGATCATCAATCTCTCCCTCTCTTTCTCTAGGTTCTCTTCATTCCTCCCGCTCTCTCGCAGTCTCTGACTGACGAGAGAGCAGGCAAAATCGAGAGACGGTCTTCGAACAATGCCCATCTGTTGTCATTTTGTGCAATGGTAGTTGATGGATGGCAGAAGCTCCGCCCCCTTTTTTCTGCTGTCCCTGCTTCTTCCCCCCCCTCTCTCTCTTTCTCCCCTTTCATGGACTAACCCTCTTAAGAGGGGAGAGATCCCGAAAGAGCTTATGAGGCCTCGGGGGCACGAGCGGCTTTATCCCTCCTTTCTAGTCTTTATAGTTTTTGTTTTGTTGTTTTGTTCATCTTTTGATTAGGAAATTTGCCTAGGGCGCTACTGTGCAGTATCGCTCGCTTTTAGCTTCTATCTAATGAAAAAATTTTCTCGTGTTTATAGCTAATAATTTGAAGCAGAATTCCGCAAACCATAGGACCGCCTAATCACAGCGTTTCACTACCTTTCGCTCAAAAGATCAAACTTTTTCACTTTGAGCTACGAATCAAGTCAATTTCATCAAGTTTTCACGACTTTCTTTGGTTCTAATCATTACGAGCAAGTGACCAATAAGAGTCCAGGCGTGCGAAATTCAAAGGAGCAGCTAGTCACCGTGGGAAGAGCGCATCATGGGAGCAGAAGGGGACTGAAAAGACGGGGGGAACTCATTTCAATTTCACTCGTCTATTCTCTTTACGCGCTCGGGCGCGTTGCTCCCCCCTCTTGCAAGTGTGTGTGCACTACTCAAAATTCGATACCCAAAGACCCAAGTACGGCTTTTGGTTCCGGGTGGCAGGCCTGGTTCCAGGGGTTCCTTCCTGGTCTGATGTCTGATGTATGCCTAGCGCGAAAACAAAATGGGAGCGCTGTCTCCTTTACTGCCCGCGAAACATCGCTCATTTCCGCGGGTTTTGCCCATTTCGGGCCTCGGCGCGGGGTGAAAGGGTAGTAACACTGGGAAGATGAATGTTGTTGTTTTGGATGGCGGAAGGCGTCTTCAATGGAAGAGCGACTCGAGCCTTTTCACTGGTGCAATTCATGCGAGAAGGCTTCCCAACATTCTGTGTGCTGTTATTATTCGCTTTTGATGACTGCGACAGGCGTAATCCCAATCGAGCAATTTAAACGCGCGCGGCAAAACACAACTGTATTCATGTATTCATCTCAACGTTCATCCCGTTTCTTGGCAACCCCAGGCTTTCTTTCGAGCATTTTAGCCCCATTTTATACAGATTTCGCTCGTTTGTGAGCCTTTAAATCCCATTTTTGATAATAGAATAATACAATAATGTTATTTCTACAGCTCCAACAGCTGGCTCTACCAGCGGCCTTAACCCTTAACCTTAACCTTAATGTGTTATTTCAATAATAGCTTGCAGATGGTGCATCGCAACTGCCCGTCTCCTGCCGGGTCGACCGACTCTTCGGGGTTCCCCGTAAAAGATTCCGATGCCATCAAGTTGTTCGTCGGGCAGGTGTGTTTTTTTATGTTTTAAAAACTGTTTTTTTTTAAAATATTTTATATCAGAATAGCCATCCCATCATATGAATTTACGCTAAAATCTCCAGAAAAGCGTTTCACACTATGTTATCATTGTCCATCTTTGACTCTACTGAGAAATTTCCCTGCGAACTGTGGTACCAATTTCGGGCCCACTGTTCCTGGCACTAGTGGCGGTACCATCTTCCTGCGTGGTTGCTAGGCTGTCTCTTCTTTGGTCACTCAAGCGCGCCTTCATTCTCGGATGGAAAGGGGTTTCCATCCGAGAATGAAGACGCCTTAAGGAAATCGAGGCTAGGATATTACTTCTCAAGTATATATTCGAATCCCATCGCGGAATATCTGCGTCCCTCCTTTCCTTTCCACTATCTTCCACCCTGCCTCCACTCTCTCTCGTCCTCTCTCTCGTTCTCTCCCTTCCTTTCTCGTCTTGTGCTCTCAACGCGTCGGGCGGGCGTAAAATCGATAAGACTTCCTCGGCGGCAGAGTCATACATTCTCGGACCGAGCGAGCGAGCAATGCCGGGCGAATTTCACTCCCCAGAGAAAGAGAAGAGAGAAGGGAGGATATCCGAAACCAAGAGCTTGTCTCCAGAGATCTCTCCCTCTTCTCTCAGTCCCACATGCAAATTAGGCAGTGTGTGCGAGAGAGGGGGAGATGACAGATGTCCCGGCCTAAATGGGCTTATCGATTCGTCGTGTGCGCTCGGGCGACGATTACTAGTGTGTCTGGTCCTGTGGGCAATTAGACGCTAGCAGCGATTAGAGAGTAGGAAACGTCGTCATGACGACACCACGGCACGAAATCATCCAAGGGTGAAATCGTAGTTGGGACGGAATCGAGGGAAGAGGGGGAAGGGAGGAAGATCTCGTGTACTAGTGAAGAGTGAGGGAGAAAGTGCGAGAGTGTTGAGGATTATTCAGGTATGGTATAAAGTACATGAACATCGATATCTTCATTCATTTATGTCTGTTTTTTTTAGCGTAAGCGGATCGCGTACCTATTACTCCAGCAAGACCCAGCTTTATTTTAAAAGACTATGAAACACAACCAATTTGTCTGAATGAGTCTTTCGAAAAACAGAGATATCTGCAGAAAAAAAAAATCGCCACTGAAAAATTGGACCGGGGGACTGGAAGATCTATCAGTTCGGAAAATATCGGAAATGTGCTTTCAGATTCCACGAAATCTTGAAGAGAAGGATTTGCGGCATTTGTTCGAGCAGTTTGGCAAGATCTATGAGTTTACGATTCTGAAGGTGAGGATTTGAGCTCAGTCTAAAGAAATGCAGTTCCTTCCAAGAAGTCCTATGATTCGGTACACAAGTACGAAATGCAGCAGCTATAATAATCAAGGAAGAAGCCGGGAAAGCAAGCTGAAATGAAGCTCTTTTGTGCGTGAAGTGCGTGAAGATTGAAATCGGACGAGATATGATTAGGGATAAATATAGAAGTAACTGCGTAGACGAAACTGCGTAGATTGGGACAGGTGCACTGGGGGAGCAGAAAGACGAGCGAGACGGATAGGCTAATGCATTGGAAAGGACTTACTCTCCCACGCACTTGAAAACTACTTTTTCCAAATTTTGTTCGACATTGTAAGCTGGCCTTACCAGTGGGTTCCACCTAGTGTTGCCTCACTACTGAAAAACCGCTTTGCGTGGATACACCTTTACACTAGGGCTGGCAAATGAAGAGAATAAGGGGAAATGAAGAGGCGATTTTCTCCCTCTCTCATTCAGCTCTTATTCAAGAATGACCCGGTCGTGTCAATCCTTAAATAAGGGGAGTTTGCAACAAACAGGGCATAACTCATGAATGAAAGCATCTTTTATAGTGAAATTTTAAGTGCGCCTCAACTAGGACATTTTCCATGCTCTTGAGGAAGGACGTGAGCGTGCTTTGCATTTCGGCTGTGAAAATAGGCAATTTTACCCATCTTCTCGCGTGCGCGATCAGCTACCAACTCAATTTCGGCAGAAATGACAGGTTCTGAGATCACTGAGGCCAACTATAAGCGTAGTCTCATCAGAAAACAAGTTTTTCAAATCAATCGAAATATTTTTCGAATTATGGGGCTACAAACTGCGAGATAGCTCTCATTCCCTCTGGTAAATAGAACGACTATAAACATTGATAATACATCTCGAATAGGTTTGAGAAGATCAGGAAAAAGCAAAATCATTATTCCCAAACTTGCTGTGATAAGCACCTCAAAAATCCCAGGTCAAAACAGTCAATCAGAGAGCAACTCTTAAATAAGAGTCCCATTCCCTTATTTAAGGATTTGCCGATTCATTCTCCTCTTATTGAAGAATTAACCCGGTGCGCGCGCTTTTGTGTGGCAAATGAAGGCTTCATTTTAATTCTTCACTTGCCAGCCCTACTTTACACCTTTTTTTACCTTTTACATTGACATTTGACATTTGATATTGACAGGACAAGTACACTGGAATGCACAAGGGCTGTGCCTTCCTCACGTACTGTCATCGGGAATCAGCAGTCAAATGTCAGCAAGCACTCCACGATCAGAAGACCCTTCCTGGAGTGAGTTTTCATGTTAATTCTTCCCCTTTCTTACCTAATATCGACAAAATGATAGAAAATGCGTAGGAGAACTATTTCATCAGAAAACGCTGCCTGGAGTGAGCTTTTACTCGCATGTCGCCCTCTTTTCGCGCTCTGTTTAAAAAGTGCACATGTTTGTTAGAGAATGGGCAGGGGAACTATCAGATCAGAGAACGGTCTGCCAAGGTTCATTTATTTGAGGAGATCCTGAGGGATATCGCATAGCGTCGAGCGTAAACTGTTTTTTTAATTAAAACCAAATAGAATGTCCACTACTCTCTCAGTCTTCAGTGCTACCAAGTAAAACTCAATCAAAATTATCTTGTATTCTGTTGCAGAATTGGTTAATTTTTATTCTCATATTTATAATACCTATATTTATATGTCCTTGTATTGCACTTAGAGACGGGTAAGTTCTACTCTATTTAAAGCTGAGTTCGTTGCAAAATAATGCGATTATCATCTAGATAGCTGACGAGAAGCCTCCAGCGTGCGAAAGTCACTTTATAGATCCACAAATACTCTATCCCAGTCCGGCACACCTAGTCCATCATGGTATTCCCTTCTGAATGTTATAAAAAAATTGAAGGGAATACCTGAATGCCATCGATTGCGGCTTAGCTGATCTCTAGCGAGGAATAAGCCGGAGAGCAATATCACTAATGCATTCTCAATCCGCAGCTTAGGAGGCCCAGTCCGTTCCCCTCAGCAGCATCACTCCTATTCCCTCGCTTGCCTAATAGTTGTGGCGGCCGTCTAACTTCGTTTAGCCTTCCATCTTCCATGCTCGCGACTATGAGTTGGCCTACCTTCTGTGCATACTGTGGGGAGTACTGTAGCTTACTGATCGATATTAGGACACGCTGATAAATATATAATAGGACACGTTTCATGCGACGAGTGTATCGGGGGCGCAGGGGCTAAATTGGGGTTTGCCCCGAATCCCCTCTTTCCCCTCGTATTCCTCCCCTTCTTCTCTACACAAAGTCTATCGGTGGACGCAGGACACGACAATTGAATCACCGGGAGGAGGCGGGGAGGCGACTGAATGGGATGAGAGGAAGGGAGGAGGAGGGAGTATGGCCAGATGGGCATGCTAAAGTTGCGTTCCGGCGGTAGTACTGCGCGATACAAGAAATAGGGCAATCATCATCTCTTCATTTTAAGCACTCTCTCGAATTTCTGGCCGATAGCACGCGTGAAATGATAAGACCATTCTCCGTAGATCGTATGCTTGGTGTAGAATGTTCGCGATTTGTCCCCTTCGCGATTTATGACGCAAAGTGAGACATGTAGATCTGATCCTTATTTTATTCGATAATGTTATTCAAATAGAGCAAAGTTGAATGCGATTTACCCTCCCCATTCTGTCCCTAGAGTGGCATCATCCACTTTTCTTCAATCCTTTGACTGAAGTGTGTAGGGGGGATCGGTTTCTCGCCTTTCCTCAACGGAAACTTCAATTTCACATAGGATTTTCGAGAGTATTGCTTCTTTTTCCAATTTATTATTATTATTTTTGTAATAAATAAAATTAATTTGAGATGAATCGAGCGATGCAAGTGAAGCCGGCCGACACCGATTCCCGGCCGCAGTCCCCCAAAGGTATCATTTTCCCAAGGTCCCAAAAGTATCAATCACTTTGAATTAGAGTTCGAAATACGGGTCGCTCTTCATTTTTTCTCTCTTCATTTTACACACTCTCTCGTCAGTCTGACCGGTGAGAGAGCACGTAAAATGAAGAGACGATTACCCGTATTTCGAACTCTACTTTAAATTTTTTCATCCGGAAAACCAATGGAGAATGCGAGGAATGAGAATCGCTGGTTTCTGCCCAAATCCTTGAATAAACACATCCTGTTTCTTCATCCAGTTGCATTATAATGCAATTTTGCGAATAATTCACTACAATAATCTTTTTCGCATCCTAAAGTTCGAAATAGATTCATTTTGCATACAGACATAGTGTATTGAATGAAGAGTCGATCTCCTCTACTTCGTTCTCTATACTGTCAAATAATTGTGCCTTCTCAGCGGGCGGTGCGAGTTCAATCCTTTCCTGAGTGTTCGTTTAGTAGATCACAGCAAAACCCAGAAAGATTATCATACTCTGGTTTCTTGCACCCACTGGTTACACATTAAAAGTGGGCGGAGTTTGCACAACCCACTGGAAAACCATAACCTCACCCACTGCTTTGTATGCGCGTCACCCAGAGGGTCAGTTTATGGGTGCCCAGAGTAGGTAGGTGGGCGAAACCAGATGAATGACCTTGCAGCGGGCGGCGCGGACGACTCGCACATGCGCAAGCTCTTCATCGGCATGCTGTCCAAGCAGCAGAGCGAGGAGGAAGTGAGGGCGATGTTCACGCCATTCGGCAATCTGGAGGAGGTGAGAATTGATACTAATATCTAGACTGAGAATAGATATGGGTGATGGATGCTGGGATGAGAAAAATACAGGTCGGATTCAATCATAAAAAAATTCCATACTACGTTTCATGATAACCGAAATTAAAATTGTTAAAGGAGGCGTCCCACGAACCGCGCGGGCGATTATGCAAAGTGAGGAATGAGAGGGCGCGCTCTCCTCATTTTGCATACTCTCTCGCTCGTTGCCTGCATTTCAGGGTCACTTGGAACGCAGCCAAACGCTCAAATCTCAGTTCAAACGAAAATTGAAAACATGGGAGTTTCGAAAGGGTTATCGGGTAGCCACGACCCACCATCTCACATAGAGAACTCAATTAGCCAGATATTCGTGGGACACCACCTTTAACGGATATTCGTTAGCCATGCAGGTTACGATCCTACGAGACCCGAGTTCACCCAGAAACCTTTTTTTTTCGCTGTCATTTAGTTATTCTATATTATGAAAAGAATCATGTACAGCATCCCAAGCAATGAGTTCGAAACTCATTCAATAAATGATACTGGGTAATTCTCGGCATCGTGAAGAATACTGTAGGATACTGTCAACCTTCCTCTCGTGCGCACACATGCTCAACTAATAAGAACCCTACGATAACTCATTGATACAAATTCTAAGGTGACGGTCCTGCGAGGCGCCGATGGGATGTCCAAGGGCTGTGCATTCGTCAAGTACTGCAATGCAATGGACGCGCAGATGGCGGTTACGGCGCTGCATGGGAGCCAGGTAAAGATTTGGCTCTGTACGAATAGACATTTCCCATCATTGATATAGTTCCCTGAAGGTACACATTGCTATCTACACGAAAGACTGGAAGGTCGAAATGCACATGAAACAATACATAATTTCATAGTTTTTCTTGGCAATGTCTATTCGTACAGAGCCGAACATTTTTACAAATCAGAGGTGGATTCTCGAGGAATGATGTTATCCCCATTCCCCCTAATTTCTGTCCTCTTTTTGCACGGCGATGCTCGAGTTCTACCCATTTCAATACGTTTCACAGTCATAATCGGCCTCTGCGATTCGTCTGGCAATTGCAGAATGCATCCTGCCATAAAAACTGTATCGAGGTCTACTTGTTCTTTGAAAATTGTTGTGAAAACGTTGGTTTCAGACTTATCAGTGGGTCCCACCTAGCGTTGACTTACGACTGTAAAATCGCTTGACGTGGAGGCACCTTTACCTTACCTTTCAGACGATGGCTGGTGCCTCGTCCTCGCTCGTGGTCAAACTCGCCGACACTGAGAAGGAGCGACAGATCAGGAGGATGCAGCAGATGGCAGCTCAGATGGGACTGCTCAATCCCATGCTGGCTAATCAGGTAATTAAAAGAAACATGGTTCTGGAAATTAAAAAAAAGAATAGAGACACTGCTGGGAAAAATGCGCTTGGATGTTTCGGTCCATTGGGTCGTAGACACCCAACCGCCTCAAGAACAAGGAGAAGTCACGGACGTCTGAGGCTTGAGGAACTCTGCAAATCAGGTCGCACAAGACTAGGGTTTGCTGACCAATTCCAATACCCAATTAATTGACTTTGCGGCCGATCACTCCCTCGAAAATGAGGAATAAAAGGCAATTAATTGGTCAACCCAATACCAATTACCCAATTAATTGGTATTGTCTCAGAGTTTTGAATTGACATCCCTACACTAGACCCGCGCGCTCACTCTTGCTCGAACTGATTGCGAAATACAATTGGAAAAAAGATCAACCGGATTCGCGGTCATGACAGCGATGACCGCAAATCCGCTGATTCAGATGATGGCTCACAGCAAAGCAACAGCGGGCAAACGATATCGGACCCCTAGCCTAATAGACGTTGCAATTTTCGCTCGCGCTTGCATGAAGTCATAAAGAGATTTCTCATTCTGATTGTGAGTAAAGGAACACGGACCGCTGGCCTTACCAGTGGGTCCCACTTAGCGTTGTCTTACGACTGTAAAATCGCTTGACGTGGATACACCATTACCTTTTTTTATACCTTACACGGGCGGCGTTAGTTGTCCCCGTTCAGATGATGACCCAGCAACAGCAGGCCATGTCGATGACGTCGGCGGCGCAGCTGGGCGGACTCGGAGGGGGCATGCTGCAGATACCGTTGACGTCGACGAGTCCCGTCGGAGCAGCACATCAGTCACCGGTTAGTTACGGCAAATGATTTCTCGTCTTGGTCCTTCATTAGTCATGCCGGAAAAGTGCTTGAATCACAGGTGAGGATCTTTCGGCAAAGAAGCCAAATATTGGGAAAAATGAGCAGATTTCAAAAACAACTTAACATTTCGAGAAATATAAGAACCAAGTACAATAGATAGTAGTAGCTAGATAGCCGAATGGCGAGTGCTAGAGTTCGAAATACGGGTAATCGTCTCTTTATTTTAAGTTCTCTCTCACAGGTCAGACTGGCGAGAGAGTGCGTAAAATGAAGAGACGGCGATCCGTATTTCGAGCTCTAGCGAGTGCATTCTCTCTCCATTCCGCTCCTGTGTCGTACGTGTTTCTTTCCCACAGAGCGTGCAGAATGGAGAGAGGCACTCTCCCTACTCTCGAGACCCCCGTCTCTACGCCCTCTACTCCGATTACTCGGTGAGAGGCAGCTCCCTTGTAGGTCCAAGAACGAGCTGAACGTCTTCCTTTGCAGCTACTGCCGCAGCTGCAGGGCGCTGCAGCGCAGAGTCAGCTGCTCGCCGCGCAGTCTGCAGCCCTAGGACAGCTCGGGCACCTGCCGGGCTTCGCCGCGGCAGCTGCGGCTGCTGCGTCGTCGCAGGCCGCCGCGAACTCGCAGCTGCAGCAGCTGCAGCTCATGGCTGCACAGCAGCAGGCCGCGGCTGCAGCCGCCGAGCATCTGCAGCACCATCAGCACCAGCAGCAGCAGCACGCTGCTGCCGCTGCGGCCGCAGCGATGAACGGCTCGTCGGGCATGCCGTCGACAAGCTCCGCGAACAGTGGTGAGCAATCAGTTTCACCACTTGTTCTTTATCAAAATGCGAAGAGAACGGCGTCGCAGTTATAAAACAGTGATAATATCGAACATATTAAAGATTCGAACCCGTACGGCGTCGCATCTGCAGCATACGCAGCTGCACAGCAGTACATGCCCAATCCCCTCGAGCAAGGTAAAGTGTTGTTTTCCTTGAGCATTATTCATTCAAATTTGATTCCGAAATATCAAATCAAGCTGATCGAATTCATTATCCCGAATCACCATTCCGTTCAGCCCAACTCTCGTCTATCCTAGCTGCTTCCGGAGGCTCCTCTCTCGCCCTCCAGCAAGCCCTCGCCATCCAACAGGCCCAGCTGGCCGTGCCCACTCTAGTCCAGCCAAAAGAAGGTATACAACCAGTCAGGGATGATGGTGGCTCTCCTCGCTTGGTTTCTCATCGTCATGATGAGAAACCCGGCGAGGACATATGCTAGTGTAGACTCGTGGTGGCGGTGTATTATCGAGAAGACGTCGTGAGATATATCTCGATTTATGATGATGATTGGTCGCTGTCTGTTCGATCCTCCGTGGGATGATGGCGATTGAGAGGCATATGGTCCCCTAATATATAATCGTTTCATCGGTGTTCTTGATTCGTCAACGATGATTAAGTCAATTCTCTATCGTCATTTTCTAGTCGTGCTTGTCATTTAGTGCTCGGTCCGGATGGCTGCAATCTCTTCATCTATCATCTGCCCCAGGAGTTTGGTGATGCCGAGCTGATCCAGATGTTTGCCCCGTTCGGATCCGTAATCAGCGCCAAAGTCTTCGTCGATCGCGCCACGAATCAGTCCAAATGCTTCGGTACGTTTGTTGTACGGTACTGTATTCTAGCGGGTGGTGGGTATACGGTGCAAACTAAGCGATGATCGATATCTTGTTGTCGGGATGATGCGGTAGCGCCCCCTTCGCAGTCCCTAGTCGCTGTTCCATGCATATACGTTATCTCTTGATCTATATTGATTTTCTCTGAATGTAGTACGGTATAGTACGGTAACTAAGTTGATTGGAAGTTGATTTTCACTGTGATTCGCCAAAAAGTGTCTCGATATCTAGCCTAAACTAGTCGTTGTTGCGCGCACGCCCTACCTATTACCCCCCGCTTCTCACCCCCCTTCAACCTTGTCGAAATTGTGACAGGCGACGAGTAGGACAGTGCACCAACAACCACACGCGCACACCACCTACACACCACACACACCAGTATCCTGTAATTGTGCGTGCTCACAGGGTTCGTGTCTTACGACAACTCGGCCTCGGCAGCCACGGCCATCCAAGGCATGAACGGATTCCAAATCGGAATGAAGCGCCTGAAGGTGCAGCTGAAGAGACCCCGTCACGATGCCCGACCGTACTGAGGGGATACTGTATCCCCTCAATCGACTATTGATTGATCGTGAGCACGCATGTCCCCCCCCTATTTATGACCTATCAACACCAGCTATTTATTTCTCTTTGATCTCCCTCTAATTTCATCCCGAGTACAGTAGGATACTGTAGTAGTGCAAGCCCAACAACTGCAATTGTGTTGTAACCCCCGTTGTACTTTATTTATCTACAGTATCCCTCGCCCCCAGATCGATATTACAGTATGAAAACTGTCTAGTCACACCCTGTTTACGCATTTTTCGCAGGCTTCATGTGATAATCTCTCACACCGTCCCACACTATGATCTTTGATCTTTGATCTCTATCCCCCCTCCCCGATCTGCATGTGTGTTTCTTCCAGCAATATTGCGGCCTTTCCGCTTGTTTTCGAGATAGTTCTGTAGGGGTACGGTAGCAGGCTACCGTACCCGTTCCCTGTTCTTGCCTCATATTTATTGATCGTGCAACGTACCTTTTCCGTGTGTCGACGTGCCAGACGATACCGTAGTCTCTTCTAGTCAGCAAATCTGTCCGTAGACCGAACATTCCTTGGTTTGAACCTGTCTCATGTGTACAGTATATACTTACCCCCCTTCACACGACCCCGATCTCTCTCTCATTACCGTAACCCAGATCTCTGAATCGATCGATGTTGTGAATTTCTCTCCGATCTCTGCGAATCATGTATATCTCATAAATGTGTTTATGTCAATGGCGATTGGTGTGTGAAGAGTACTCTGTCCATTGAATGGATTTCTACCGTAATCTCGATCTACCGTAATCAATATATACAGTGTACACGCTTGTGTTGTTGAAAGGATAGATCAGACAGTTGATTGATTGATATTGATTGATTGATCGGCGGCTTATCTGTGAACCTATTGGACAAATGCACCGTCAGTTTGAGTTGCATGGACATCGTCGTCTACAGTATCCCGAGCACAGATCGATAATCAATCGACAACTGATTTTAAATTTTCTCCAAAATTACAGGTTACCCGCCGTTCGTGCCCCACTACGTGATGTGCCAACCGTATCCGTATTAGGCGATCGATATTACAGTATCACCACCGTATCCCATTCTACAGTATCCCCCTTATGCAACGATTCCCTTCAACGTGTTTAGGAAAGTGCCCAAATTGATTGCTCCACAAACAGAAACCCTTTCATTCTACAGGACCATTGCCACTGAGTATGCTCTTTCATGTTATCATTGTATTTCGCATTTCGGGAAAGGACAAATAATGTTTGACTCAGATATAATTGAAATTATGTAACGAAATAAATGCAAATTTTGATACAAAAAGAACACTGCAACTATGATATTTGATTGAACATCATTGAACGGATTCAGAATTGAGAGAATACATTTGCGTCTTCGTGAATTGAAATGATCCGGAGATTCAAGTGATTCAAGATCTATTCCACTAAGTCAATGCTCCAAAATGGCTATATTATCTGATTCGAAAAATGATCTGAGCTATGGTGATGGCAATGTATCTATCGGTTCTGTTTCACAAATTTCATATTTTCCCTCGGATGCGAAGAATGTCAATAGCATTTACGCTTTCTGACAATTTTAAAAAAAAATTTGGAGAATGAACTCCATTGTCTTGTCAGGTCCCCTTCTTGTCAGAACACCATCTGAAAGGGAGCTACCGACTTGTTACCCTCCCCATCTCATCTCTGGCCAGATAATGCGAGAGGCCGGGTGAAATGGAGAGGCGCAGAGCAGCGCTCTCTCAAAAAACGAGGACAATCAAGCGTGCAACGACCTGAGGAAGTCATGGAAGGTGGCGAGAGTGATAGGAGACAAAGGGTTATGACCTCATTAACGGGAAATTGCACCTCCTGCAGAGGCCGACAGAAGAAGCCGACCTTATGCTAAGATCTATGTAATTAAGATGAGGAGCATGATATTGGGCTAGATTTGAAGAGATGAATGTCTCATTGAATAGACATACTTACCATATCTCACTGAAAGGAGAATTGTAACATGCCTAAGTAAGATGCCACACGAAGTTATTCATTCATTTATTCATTATTTATTCCGTCAGGTTAATATACATGGAATTGCGATAGAGTTGTTTCCTAGAGACGGATGTACGTCGACGTTGTCGAATCGGTTCTTGCGGCAGCAAGGGCAGGGGTATTCGGAGGGGGGGGGGTGGGGGTAGAGATCAAAGACCAAGCCAAGATTTAATTATAGATAGAGGAAAAAATGAGGAAGGTTGGGACGAAATGAATAGGCGGAAGGTGTCACTTCTATATGATACAGTGGTAGAGGGCAATGAGTTCCAGATACTGATAGTGCGCGATGCAACTGTGGTTTGGAAATTGGGAGGTAAAAAAATGGCAGGGAAATTCGTAGGTTGTGCGAATTACGAAGAGGACGAGAGAGAGGGGAAAGGCAAAGAAGGGATGAGGTGTCATGTAGGGTTCTATTGTGCACAATGGAGTGAACAAACGACAGGTCGATCATGATTCTACGGTTCTCTAGCGTCATAAAGTTCAGGTCAATCAATCGCTGGCGATACGGTACATGGGGGAGATTACATCCAGCATAGAGTCTTCGAATGAAATCACGCTGGACTTTTTCAACACTTCTAGTCAATTCAACACTATGCACGGGGTTCCAAATGATAGAACCATATTCTAAGTGGGATAGGATGTAGGTTGTGAAGGACTTCGTATAGACAAGAGTAGACGTGCTACGAAAGGATTTGAACAGTAAGTTAGTTATAGACCGGGCCGTCGAGATTACCTTGTTAATGTGGTCAGAGAAAGTTAAGGAAGGCGAAAAAAGCACACCTAGGTCTTTGACAAACATTTTCTTATCGGGAGGAGGGACAAGAGGGATACTGTTAATGTGATACTGTTTGCGGGGGTTGTTACTACCGTAATACATAACTGTACATTTGGTCTCGGATAAGCCAAGATTCCATTATGAGGACCAGGAAGAGACAACACTAACAATAAGAGCACTTTGAAGGTCATCAGAGTAAATGGGACTCTCGGCAAATAGTTTAAGGTCGTCGGCGTAAACAGAATATCTAACGGCTTTAGGGAATTTAGAGCAAACATCATTTATGAAGAGAATGAATAAGAGCGGGCCTAAGCAAGAGCCTTGAGGAACTCCTGAGGTCATTGGGGAAGGAGGGGAGAACCTCTGTCCTTTGACTTCGTTTCCTCTGTCCTTTGACTGTTCTCGACCCTTGTTACTAGAAGTCATATAGTCATCAGATCAGAATAGCCACAGTGTACGAGTATGTATGCTGATAAATGTAAAAAGCGAGGTGTTCTGCAGACAATTCAGAGATTCTCAATCGAATCACTATCCATTTACGCAATATTTTATCCCTTGCGTACAACGCTTCGAAAATAAGCAAGCCCCCTCCGAATCAGGAAACGTCGAGTTGATTTTCGATTCTGTTGATTTGAAGTACGTTGCCAGAAGGATATGTGTCGTTCTCGAATGTGGATTAGTGAATTGATGCAAATTTTATTCCCAGTTACTATCATTGGCGATTTCACAACCAGCTCTTCAAACAGTGGTCACTTTTTTGGTGCCCCGATCAATCTAACGATGATATTGATAGTCCCTTCCTGCTGCTCATGGATCCATTTGACGCCGTTTTTAGACTTGACCTTGCGAATATCCTTCAAAATGGGAATTGGGCCTTGAAATTGCCACCAATTAAATATTGCCAACCTCCGGGAGGTTCATATCGAAAAAGTCCTGTTCATTGAAATTTTTGTCGATAATTGGGACTATCGTCTTCTTGTGACGGAAGGCAGCGCGAATCTGAGTATTATCGATTTTGAAATTAAAAGCATTTGATTTCCCTTCGACACCGTACTTCTTCGTGCATATAATCAGTTGTGCCTCTTGGTTCCCGCCGAATCGAATTTGCTGTGAGAAGGGGAAGGAAGTTATTTGAATTCTGCAAGTTATGTATTTTAAAAAATAATTCATTTCTAACAATAATTAGGTATGAAAAATGTTTCTTTGCGAAAAAGATTGCGAACCTTAATAGCCCTTTGAAGGTTGTCGGCAAAACAATTAGCGGGAAGGTCGTCAACGTCCAAAAACACCTGTAAGTCACGACAACATCATCCGATTTCGAAAATATCAATCCTCGGCTATGCCCACATTTTTTTCATTTTTTAATCTACACATTGCGGAAAAACCCGAGTAATTCAAACGAACCGAGTAATTTCTGTTCGCGAGTCTGGCCTTGATATTGGCCGCCATATGGTCGCCATTCGCCCTTCGGTACGAGATGAAGACGTCGTAGTAGTCTTTTAGGGGATAGCATTCAGGTTGGTTTTTAGATGAATTTTTAGACTTCTTTGAAGGTAAGGCAACTTTCATGCCCTCTTCCTCCTCGTCGTTGATTGCGTTGTCCACCGCCATTTCCGGAAGCAGTCGTTCAAACACTCCGGAATCATCGGAGTCCTCGACGTCGTCGCTGGCAGTCACGACCATCGAAGTCCATAGCAGAAGAAGGAGAAGAGGAGACCAGAGAAGAAGCTTCATTTCTGAGTGAATTATTGAAGAAAACGCGCTCGTTTTATACCATTTCTGCAAGGAATTCCGATGGCGTAGCGTGAGAGCAAAATTCAAAATAGAAATTCAAGCTCCGTTTGCAAGATAAAAATTAACATTTATCAAGCGTTTCTTCATGAAAATAATCAATTATCGAACGCTAATGTCATTCGTGATACGATTCCTTTCGATTTTTATCTTCGATCTTGAAAGATTTTAAAAGATCGATGATTCTCGCCAAAGAGAAGCTGCATAGTGACGAGGCTTCACTTGCCAAATTATCTAGGGCACTTTGAGTTTCGAAAATTACTGAGGTTCTTGAAAAGAAATGTACTAAAAAAGAATCGTTTATTCATTTCAAATCCCAGCTGAACGCAACCGAAACTATATTTTATCATGAAAAACGAGCCGAGCTGCGCTCGACTCGGGGTAAACCGTTATATTTTAGTTTAATTGCGCACTTTTCCTGATTATTTTGTTTTGTCTAGCAGGGATTCGGCCCATTTTGAGTGATTTATGTTTTCGCTCTAGATGCGCCGGGTTTGGTGGTTACTGTTTTCGGGAGCACAACTTTACCCTCTTCCAGTATGCTAAAATAGAGGCAAATGCTTTGGCACCGGCCGGGACTCGAACCCCCAACCTCTTTCTTGCAAGACCGTCCTCTTACCGCCTGCGCCACGAATTACACTTTACAACACTTTCCTACCACTTCCTACCACTCCCCCATGCTTGGCAAATGGGTTGGCACATGCCGGGAGTCGAACCCCCAACCTCATGCTCGCTAGTCCGTCCTCTTACCGCCTGCGCCACGAATTACACTTTAAAACACTTTCCTACCACTACCTACCACTCCCCCATGCTTGGCAAATGGGTTGGCACATGCCGGGACTCGAACCCCCAACCACATGCTCGCTAGTCCGTCCTCTTACCGCCTGAGCCACGAATTACACGTTACAACACTCCCTGAACACTCCCCGACCCCCCAGCACCAAGCTAAAAATCGGGCAAAACATCTGCCCCGTGTTGGAGTCGAACCTGGTTGGGACGATCCCCGCCTGCACGCTAAGCAAACCTCTTAGCCACTACACCACATTTACAACTCGGCTCTTTGTTAATATTTTTTCTCACTTTAAATTCCCAGCGACGCGTCTCGGCGAGCTCTACATACCCCTAGTTGGTCGCTAAGCCGTAGCTGCACGCGCTCGCGAGTTACAGGGCAAAAACGGAAACGATCGATTTTTCAAGTTGATCTTTGATCTCTCAGATGACGTCCTAGGAAAAAGTTGTTGGGAGACAAAAGATGCGCCAGGGTCGGTTACATACCACCCTGGTATTTACCACATCTTCCCGGGGGCGCATTACCTCTTCCCATGCACTTTACTTTGAGCGGTAAATTTTCAAACCGTCTATAGGGAGAATTGTAATCATTCTGGCTTCTTTCACGTCAAATCTAATTAACTGCAGAAGACCAATTACAATGAATCTTCAATTCTCTTTTACATTTGCATAATGTTTGTATAAATAATGATATCAAAAATAATAAATGAAACTATATTTTATCGAGTATTTAATTTTGGAATACATGGTAGCCAGAACATGGATAGGAATGTTGCTGCGACACAATTATAGCACGGGTTTCTAAAGCATGTACAGTGATGACTAGGATAGACATTAAAGAGCAATATTTGAGATAAGCTATTATAGTGTTCGGGAAGTTACAGTATTAATTCAATCGACAATAAGTATCTAGAGGGGCATTTACAGTATTCAGAGGGCTGCTATAACAGCAGCACAAAACAAACATTAATCAATATAGTGGACAATCAATAAAGAGTCAATCAATCGATAATCAGAAAAGTACTGTATCATGCTCAATTCAATCAAAAGGAATCAATCAATCGATAATCAGGGAGCTACCGTATCCTGTTCGAGTCCCGCCGCGATGCGCATCTTGCGCATGCCTTCGGCCTCACAGAGCGCAACATACGTGTCCTGCTCCTCCTGTATCGCCGCGAGGTACTCCGCGTGCTCCTGCAACGATTATCGATTGATGAGAGGATACGGTAGTTGGGCAGATATAATATTTTACATTGTCTCACCGGGTGGCGAAGCGCCATTATCGCTCTTATTCGAGCAAACCTTTGTCACATCAGTGAAACTCAAAAGCGCAATCAATCACAAAACGTTCTCCAGTCTACCGAATCCTGCTCCATTTCACGCTACCGTACCCCTGCCGTACCTTTCCATATTTCGGTTCGACCATTCCCTCCAGTCTCTCCGCCAGTTGGTTCACCCGTCCCGTCAGCTGCTCCAGTCGACCATCGGCCAGCAGACGATCGGACGCCGTCGCTGCCGCCTCCACGAGCTGAGAATAATAATAATAATAATAATAATAATAATAATAATAATAATAATAATAATAATAATTAATAATAATAATAATAATAATAATAATAATAAATAATAATAATAATAATCACAAATTTTGCATTTCCTAAATCATTTCGAATCTCACTCGGCACATTTCTCACAATAATACTGTTCTAATTTTGCAAAGAGGCTCCTAATCTGCACTATTCATCCCTTGCAGATAACGGTTTCACACTCTGGCCATAACGCAGCATTCATCGAAAAGATGATCAATCGCGCATTCTACATTCATTATAGAACGTATATCACTAATATCGACGAGAGAAAACGCAAAAATCAATTGAATAAACTAAACTTTTATTTTATAATATTGTAATAATAATAATAATAATAATAATAAATAACCGACCAGATGGGAAGCTCGCAGGATGCCGTCGAACTCCTTGTGACGCTCGTTGCGCTCGAACGTGTTTATGAACCTGTGAAATGCATCCATATTTAACACTGACGATAAGAAATAAAACTCAAGATAAATTTGCTCCCGGGAACTCAGTTACAAATTAAGCTGAACACAAAAAAGCTTTCAATGCTTCTACAAGACTCCATGAAAATAAAAAAAAGAAAGGAAGATCAGAAAGCTCTACAAAATTCGTGCAACTACCCTTTTTCTCGTCAGTAATGGGCTGTCCGGGCGAAGAATCTGTCTATAAATTTCACGTGGCACGGGCTCTCTTGCCAGTCATAGTCACGTTAGATCAGGCGGAATTAAGAGACGTATTCTTCATCCCCACACTAATCACTGACCTCTCAATCGTGGGAGCCAGTGCTGCCTTGTGGTCGAACAGATTCTGCCCCAGCAGAGAGACCTCCTTCACTGCGCCCTCCATTACGCGCTCTGGAATAAAATATTATTTATTTAACTACTTTTAACGTAATGAACACTTCTAAGTGCACTGTGATCATTAGAGAATTGGACACATTCTTGCCAGATGGATTGCAAGAACTGTCAAGAATCTAGAAACAAGCTGGTGAAACAGTGATCGAAAGCTACGAGGAAAGAACATTTACGAGTAATCGATGAATCAGAGTCTATTGTATGTTTCATTTCTTACAAAACAATGCAGATATCATACCGTTATATTACGGATAATAAAAAACCAGCACTAGCATTTATATTCATTTCTTTATTATTGTACATGTATCGCATACTCGGAAACCAGGTTTGTACCCTCGTGATAAGTTCTCAATAACACTAGGCACTTTTGAATTTTGGAAATATCTAATCTGACTGAGCAAATTTACAATATCACAGACCGGAAAAGAGTTATAATACAGGCTACAAAATCGACAACGATGAGCGGCATACAAAAGTGACGTCACACGATTATGCGAATTTCAGGCGGTTCGGGAAAGGGGTTCATCAATCATCAATATCGCATAACATCTCTTGACGATCAGACAGAGACGAGAGAGTGTGGGAAAGTGAGAGAGACAATCAATAATTCCTCAGGGGTTGAGTCTCTTTCTGCCCTCTTGGAAGAGACGACGCTCCTCGTCTGTTAGCGTGTCTCTGCAAACATTTTTTTCAATAAACTTCTCTCAGTCAACTGTCATTCTTACTCCACGTATGCGGCCACAATATTCCAGGTTTCATTGGACTCACTTTTTATACCTATTAAAAATCTACTATTCGGGCAAGTTTTTCAACGTAGTCGATTTCATCTAAAATTAGAAACTTATTAAGAAACATGGTATATTAATGAGCAAGCTATGAGCAACTGTTGACGAAAGGAACAAGAAAAAATGGAGAAAAGGGCTAGCGGTGTAACGATTACTGGTGGAATCGAAAGGTGACTAATAGGGGGCACTCGCAGAAAAAAGAACTGTCGCCTTATAGAAAAGGTGACAGACCACCAGTTCCTATTGGGGTATCCGCAATTTTGTACTTGTCGCTTTTTCCAGCTTTTCAGCCGAGAAAGCATTGGACAGCCGGGTATGTAGTCCGTCTAACAGCTGGCATTACCAGTGGGTCCCACCTAGTGTTGTCTTACGACGTAAAATCGCTTGACGTGGATACACTTTTACCTTTACCTTTTATCCGCAATTTTGTACTTGCCGCCTTTTCTAGCCTTCTAGTGGTTTTCTTTTCTAGTGGCAACGAGAGATCGCTCACCTCCTTCTGACCATGATCTCCTCCATCTCCAGCGACACGCGCCACAGATGCTCAGATTCATCCTCGGTCACCTCAATAACTATATTATTTAACGAAATTTTTTTTATTTTAGGAAACAGCAAGTAGGAAACAGCCTGTTCTTCTACCTTATCAATGTTACGTTTCGGTCTCGTTGCGCCTCGGGCGTAGATAAATTATTATTATTAAGTAAGAGAACTATCGCATTCATCTAAATGTTTTAGTAACCCAAAGCCTGCTCAACTCACCGACTCCTGATATTGCTCCTCCTTGTCATCGAAGAAAAGTCCGCCCGACTTGAGCTGGTCCTTGGGCGCCGTCGCGCAGTGCACGTAGCCAGTGATGCCCTGAGAGAGAGAGAGATCGTTCCTCCGTCCCACTCATTTCTCCATGGCGCTGATGGGCTAAGTCCCGCTAGTTGGTCGGGGGCTCCGCATATTTTCGGAGAGTATTTTCGGAGAAGCGACGAGCGCATTGCTCCCATCAGAATACCGAAATAATACCGGCCTTCTACCACAACCAATCACCGGCACTTTTTCAATTTTTGACCCGGCGTTTCTCGCGGAGTATTATTTCCTCTCATTCCCTACCCCCCCCCCCTTCACATTCAGAGCTGTTGTAGCTTGGGCCAAAAATCGAAGAACTTCCGAATTACCTAGTACGGTAGTCTGAATGACAGAATAGTGCGAGTGCTGCCCCCTTGAACCGAACATTAGCAATTGCTTAGTTTTTATATTTACTATAGGTCCGGTTCACAACCTGAACCACCACTAACTACCGTATCCTGCTCACACACAAACCAATACTACCGTATACCTGATCCAAACTCCTCGAGAAGCACCATATCACGGGCGCTGCCACCTTCCGCAGCAACCAGTGCGTCGCGCGGCCCAGCTCGGTGCCTGAAATAATAATAATAATAATAATAATATTAATATTTACGCTATTTCGATTAAATAACGGCGAAAACAATTTAAAAATAGCATTAGTATGAAACAAGAATTCATGACAGTTGAAATTTATTAACTATGTGCTCTAATGCTAAGAATAAGGTGGCCTCATTTTCTCAAGCTTCACATCGATGTTTCATGCTGTAGTCATAGCTCAAACATATTGAGGAAGTTCATGCTCGATCCAGAAATTTGATTATTGAAAATCAATAATCCAGATGCCGTACCTCGCACGAATCCCGGCCGGATCGCGTAAACGGATACGGTAGGCATCGTCGCTTCGAGTCGCCTGCAAGGGAACTGTTGCTCGATCATTATCTATTTTTTGTACACGAAAAAAATCCCCTATCAATGTTGCACACGACAACATTTCCCGCACTTACCCTGAAGGTGAAACGCAAACTCGCCCACCGTAACGTTTGACAGTGAGCATCATCATGCATAAAAAAGTTAACGCCACTAATTATCGAGCTAATTAAACTACTTTTAAAATCGCAAGATCTGACCTGATTGGATCTACTATTCGTTCGTTTATTCACCCTTTCGCACCACCCTTTTCGTTCTCACTTAGCGCAGAGTTATCCCACCATCTATTTATCTTTCTTGCTACACGTCATTACAGTGTTCTGTTGTGATTTAGAGTAAAAGGTAAAATATATATACCTCGCGAGTGCCTTCGTATAAAGGCAATTGACCAGTTTGCTGACCAGGGCTCGTCGATTACTATGTTAAAAATGACATATCCAACCCACATTTGGCTGATTTTAGCGGATGTGGGAGTAGGGACCACCATCTCTTTTTTTTATTGTGCACGCACGCGATGCCAATTTATGCAAAGGGGAGGAAAAGGCCGCGGGTTCTGATTTCACAGGCGTTTAGTACACCATGTGACCTAACTTTGCTGAGAAAATTAGCAAATTCTGTAGGCGTCCACGCTTTTTATAAACAAAAATATCTGAAAAATGACGTCACGAAATGAAAATACACTGTTTGAAGCTCTCTAACTTCGTTTAATGGAGAGGGCCGCGACTTTTGACAGTTTACAGTGATAGACTAAGGTTATGGGCATATCATATCCGAAAATTAGACAATTCTGTAGACGTCCACGAAATTTGCATAGTGTCAAAGTTTGAGTATGGAAGTGATCTTTGATCTCTTATAAAACACGTGGACGCCTACAGAATTGGCTAATTTTTGGATATGTCATGCCTATAACCTTAGTCTATCACTGGAAAGTGTCAAAAGTCGCGGCCCTCTCCTTGATCGCAATCTAGAGCGCTTTGAAGTTTGTTGTCTCTCGTTTTTGAAAAACAGATTTTTCTTAAATTGTAATTATCTTGAAACCCGTTGACTTAAAGTGGGTATTCCCTTCACAAAAAATGATTCTATACGTCTGTTTAGTAAACTGATATAGTAAATGGGCCATGATTCTATGATTTACATAATCGATGGTGGTCCCTAGTGTGGGAGGAAAAAAAAGGAAAACCAACACACATTTAAACATTTTAGAAAATATATGTAATCGACCCCTGTTGCTGACTTGCATAATCTTGCACAAACAAAAGGTAACGTGCACCAATTATCGAGCTAATTGAACTACTTTTAAAATTGTAAGATCTGACCTCGCTAGTGCCTTTGTGTAGAGGCAATTGGCCAGCTTGCTCACGGCGTAAGCCTTCCTCGGCTCGTAATCCCACGTCGCCTCGCCCATCAACTGCTTCAGTGAGGGAAGACGATCCGCCTGAAATTTAATTTTTTAATATTACTTTTTTTTTCAAATTACATTTTTTTCAATTTCGTTGGTGGAGTATGCACCCTGTGCGCTGTTTTCGACACATTGGGATCCCTTTCCCTGCGTTCTTATACAGAGAATGCTTTTTTAAGTTTAAGTAAATTTCAACCTTCTAAACTCTAAACGCGTCAAGACTCTTGGGAAGACAGCCCGCCTGAACATCCGCATCGATACTTTATTTGCTTCATTGCACAGAAAAGTAGCTCGCAAAAGATGGAGAAATAATTTCACAGTCATGGGAGTTACATGTTTCATTCACTCCTCGCATGCAATGTTGATGTGAGTCGTTTGTGATAGGAATGATATGCAAAACACATAATTTTGCATTCGCATTCAAAGCCTACAGTGCCCTCTCTTCTTGAGCAGCGTTGAAGGTTTTATCGCTCTACTACAACCGTCAATAAGTAGAAGACAAACACTATTCCACGGCCTACCGTATCCCTATTAGTACCGTAATCAAAGCCTACCGTACCCCTTTGTACAGTCCGGATGTAACGACGAGTACGCGGGCCGCGGGCGCAGCCGACAGCAGCGGCAGCAGCTGATTGATCTGCCAAGTATCGATTTATTGATCTATCGATTAGACTGTTTAAACTCCGCGTAATTACTTTTTGCACCTTCACTGCTGTTTCGAAAAACAAATGCAGATGTGTGTTCCCCGTTCCATAGAACGAACATAGGTACATGAATTTAAAGATGATTTCAGACAGGTGCCATTCCTCAGAAAAAGTATAAATGAAGAAGGCATTGGATTTAAACGTGCTACACAGCGGGGGACTTCACGTCAATAATTGTTTTCAAGTGACTTGAATAAATAAATATAAATTTTACTTACCATTACGAAGTGGCTGAGATGATTGGTGTGGAAGTGAAACTCGACGCCCTCACGTGAGACCTGTAAAGGGAATATTTGGGCTCGTTTTTCAATACACATACTTCGTCCCAGTGGCGAATACCCCATCAGACAGACCCCAAACCCGGCTGCGTTCATTATAACAGCAGCTACCAAAACACTTTCTTACATCCGGCCCCGGTATCATCTCACAAAATTATGATTTTTCTTTTTTCCCTACGGTCCATCAAATTAATCATACACCACAAACGTGAAACCCAAAGCATGACTCTAATTGGAAGAATTCACATAATATAGAAATAAAACGTTCTGGATGATACAGCACATCTACCGTAGTCCTCAAATGGGTAACTCCACTGATCAACCTCGACTACCGTAATCCGACTACCGTAATACCTCGAACGGTAGTCCCATCACGCCGGCATTGCAGATGACGACGTCGATTCTCTGCACTGTCTTCGCTACTTCTTGAGTGAAAACGAGAAGGGACTGGTAGTCCGTCAGCTCCACCTGAAACATAGAAATGTATTAATAATAGTTTAAAATAATTTATAAACGAATGATTGTGATTCTTATTATCAGGCATGATAGGCACTGGTGAGCTAATGATGTTTTTTATTTTAAAAAAATTCGGCGCTTTGCGCCGGTATTCAATAACTATACACGACAGCCGCATTTTTATTACATACCTGGCGGCTATCCTTTTCCTCTCACTCCCAGGCTATACTGCACAATCCCACAATGGGTATACAATCGCATAGTCTAAAATCAAAATCCCATGCTTTCTTCAAGTGTGTGCGAACATAATATTAGGCCACCCGTATACCTAGGTATTTTTGAGCCGTGCACGATTGTCTCGTAAGTATGGTAATCTGTCGCGCAATAAAAATGTTTTTATGAGCCCGTTCGCGTAAGAATCGGCACAGTGATTTTTCAAATTTTTTTTGATTTTTCGGACAATCGGCACAGTAATTTTTCAAAAAAAAATGAGGGTAAGGTTCTCGAGGGTGGTGATCATCGTGGGCAACTTCATTTTGCTCTAACTCATTCCATGCAGCCGTGCTGCAACCATGCTGCATGGCACCACTTTTCGGTATCTCGTAAGCCGTAAGCGTGGCGGAATATTACGTAAATTTCAAAGCAAGCATAACCGACCGCGCTGATTCCAGAAAAATGAAGTTGCCCACGATGATCACCACCCTCGAGAACCTTCGAAAAATCACTGTGCCAACTATCATAGGATTTTGTTCGATTCCTACACAAACGGGCTCTTATACTGAAACATCAATATTGAGCGTGAACCATCAACCCCAACTTTTACGGGGGTACAAGAGGGGATGTCCGGGTTTTCAAATGTGAAAATTCGATAGTTTTCGACTAATTTTCGGGTTTGCGCGGGTCCAATCGCGTGGGTGCACACCAAAGTTGGTGCGGTCGCCCAACACTGATAAACATAATTCTTCCGGGAGGGGGTGATGCGAGTGACTCGAATTGGAATCTGCTACCCTGTAAGATAGTGTCGGCCTTAGTTCGACACCTTTTAGTTCGAAGGTGTGCAAAATTGACAAACTGTATTATAATTGTATGCAGGGTTGTGCACCTAGTGATATTGAGGATGTGAGTGAACTTTTTCAGAATGCGACTTGGCGGATCGAAAGGTAATCGGTACGGTACGACTAGGAAATTCGTGAAAAACATGTTTAGACGTATTTAAAAAATTTCAATTTTTGCCATTTCCTAGTCGTACCGATTACCTTTCGATCCGCCAAGTCGCATTCTGAAAAAGTTCACTCACATCCCCAATAACACTAGATGCATAACACAGCATTAAATTGCAAATTTTTGCCACTGCTGATGGCCGGACCGGACCTTTTGCGGATCCCCGGTAAACTAGGACATCAAAGCTCACCAGTGATGATAGGTCAGCTCGGCCAACAGGAGTGATATAAATTTAAAAAAAAACTCTATGTCCAACTCAACAAATGCAATCGAAAAAGCGAAACTTCAACAATCGCTGAAACCTCCGCGCACCTTATCTGAACTGAGCAAAATGCCCTCGAGTGAACCTCTAGAACCAATGAATACGACTAGAGAGTCAGGACACCTCAGTGCTCCCTACCATATCACCACGATCAATACCCCTACCGTACCTCGAACAGATGAATCCTCTCTCCCTCCGCTTCTCCCTCTCCTTCGCCCTTCGTCGTGCCCTTCACTGCCTCGATCGCACTTCGACCTCTTCAATTTATTTAATTAAATAAAATTCTCAATTCCTTTCTTTCAGGTACATCCAAGCTTCGAGATGTTCTCTTATATGAATGATTTACTTCACGCATACCTGTGCTAAGTACGTACTTGTCGGCTACTCCGTAGGTTACCCGGTAACCTACCCGTAGTCGGTAGCGAGTAATTTTCCAGGTAGCCGACGCATGAGCTAGTACTTAGGTATTTTGAGGCCCAGGTGTGACTTCACGAAGCGAAGTATGGTCGATGTACTAATATCATAAAAGGGAGATTTGTTCTATTCATGGTTCATACCCGCTTCAAGTTTTGCCCAAAATCCACAGAACTGCTCCCTGTCAATTATACGATCCTTTGCTTCCAATCACAAAAAAGTCTAATCAGGCTTGTCTAGAGTGCTCGTAACTCATCAAAGAGAACTATCAAATCGACGGAACTTCTCGGTTTTTTTGGCCCAGACTACGACACCTCTGAATGTGAAGGGGATAGGGAATGAGAACGATAGGGAGGGAATACTCTGCGAGAAAAGGCTGGACCAAAAAACAGAGAACTATCAAACTGACGAACCTGACATGGTCCCTGCACGTCAGCAGCACCGTCGCGCCCTTCTTGTAGAACGCCTTGGCCGCGTGCAGACCTAAAGAGTATAATTTATCAACTTACCTGTGTCAAGTATGTACTTGGTATTTTTGCTACCTATAAGAACGGGTAGCCGCAAGTAACTAGATTTGTTTTTCTACGGGTAGCCGACCTGTTTATCTCAAAAAAAGTCATATTTTGTACAAAATCCTCAGAAAATTAAAAATTTTCTTACGCGTAGCCGACATTTTTCAAAAATTTGATTTTTTTTCTACGGGTGGCCGCGTACTTAAGTACACAGGTATGTTTATCAATTTCCCTGATCCCTTCTCCCGTTTCACCCAGTCTGTGGCCCTTCGCAAAAAGCGGAAAATGAGTTGCAATCAAAGTCCATTTATTTGGATTTCATGCACTAGCATACTTCGGAAATTCGACGTACGGAGATTCCGATCGGAATAATCGTGATAAAAAATAGTTTCCAAACAAATTACTGATATCGATATTCGCCTGCCATTTATCACACATGTGTCCCCTCCCTTATGTTGCCATCCTGTAGGCCTATTGATGTCAGGATAAACGTGATGATGTCGTTTGCGAAGAAAAACATACATACCCAGTCCGGAAGTGGAGCCGGTGATCAGCACCACCTTCCCGCGCATACTAGCATCCTGCAAATATACTTATACTTTATCACCACTCGATAATATGCGGTTGGGGCGGAAAGGGGCAACGAGTGGTATTTCAGGCTCGGGCGAGCTTATGGGAATATTTAATAAAAATAATGTGAATTTACAATGTTAAATCTTAATTTATCTCAAGAAGCAACTGAGTTTCTTCACAAGATAGTATTCTTCACAAGATCAAGCGAGAATTCAAAGATTGATGATAAATCGTTCCCGACTTTTGGTTAAGACTATATATTTCGTCAACACCAAGAAAAAAAAATTGAATAGTTTAAACAAATAATACCGAACCTCATCCGTCGGCATCTCCAGCAGCCTTCCGTACGAAGAAATGAGGGCACCCAGTTTGACTGCGGGTACGGTAGCCTTACCGGGTACTGTAACTCGCTCAATATCGTTTGCCCCCTTTTGATTAAACACAGATATCACAGCGTCCATCAACGCATCATCATCTAAATGATCAACATCAAATCACCAATCAGCTTTATCAGACTCGAGTATAATTCACACGCCGTGCAAGAACTGTTAGTACCCGTGGGATATTCACAATCAAAATATGATCTATCTATAGCGCTCTACAAGCTACTGTATACTACAAAATGGGAGTGGCCTAGAAAGGGGCGGAGCTAGTTCCATCTCATGACTGCTCTCCCTGCTGTGTCGCCGCTTGTCGATCGGCTTTCTGTAAGGAAAAGGTCAGTCAGTAACCTTCTTCTTTACAATCTTCAGAACCCTCTGAAGCACAAGTCCTACCGCTTCAAAAGCCTCATGTTTTGGGGGTTCAACACACAAATTAGCTAATTTAATAACACTTAGTTAATTAGTTATTAAATTACCCATACATAAAAAAGGTAGTGGAAAACTACCTGGAATGTGAAAACATAGCCCGCATTAAACGATTTAATTGACAAGGCATATTACCTACGATTTGCAAACACATTTTCCATTTCATAAAGTTAGTCGGTTTCCAAGGTCTTTTTCATAAACATAACCCGCTTTCGTAGGATTTTGTCACATAACTTTTTCGTGTATGAAATTACCTGCTGCTCCTTCTTCTCGCGGTATCGCTGGTAGCGGCCCGCGTCCTCCACCGCGCGCATCCATCTTTAATTATTTTATTAATCAGTACATGTGGCATTTCCTTAACAGTAAATTTATTGTTAGAGCTACTTACTTTGCTCAAATCCCCATGGCATTCTCGATAATGCCATTACCATTTGTCAAACACACAAAATATTCAAGGCGAAAAAAATCGACAGTATCATACCTGTACTCCTCCCTGATGTTATCGGGATTCTTCCTCCCCACAATTTCTGATTCACTATTCTCAAAATTCATATTTCGAAACAATGTGATTTCCACCCATGCAATTGGGTCTAGTCCTGTTCCTTACAATTTTCTACGGCTTTTCTTTTCTAAGGGTATGGTTTCGGCCTAAGGAAATCCGGCACTTCTCTGTTTTTTTGGCCCAGCCTATTTTCACAGAGAATTACTCCAGTTTCACTGAGAGTATTCCCTTCCTATCATTCTCATTCCCTACCCCCCCCCCTTCACATTCTGAGTGGTCATATCTCGGGCCAAACAACAGAGAAGTTCCGAAAATCCAAACAATCTCACCTGTACTCCTCCCTGATCTCATCGGGGTTATTACTCTATCTCAGATCTCCTTTACGTTCAAAACTATTATTTCGAAACAATGTGATTTCCAGCCATGCAATTAACCCAAGTCTAGTCCTGTTCATTACAATTTTCTACGGCTTTTCTAAGGGTAAGGTTTCGGGCGAAGAAAATTAACAATTACAACAACAACAACAATCTCACCTGTACTCCTCCCTTATCTCATCGGGGTTCTTCGTTTCCCTCAGTTCCTCGCACTTCTTCCTATACGCCTCGTCCACATCTTTCTTCAGCAACGAGGCGATCTCGTCCACCTTTAAAACTATTGGATTTAAATTAATGAAAAAACATTAAGTACCGTAATTATACGGCAGACTGAACGAATCTACGTTTCAGGCATTCTTCACTTCCTCTATATATATATATATATATATATTCGCATTACCAATAAGAAGTACATAACCTATACACAAGCAAATTACGTTTCTAATCGTGACCTGGACCATCACCGTTTCACTGTTCCATCATCAGTGTTTGATCACTACTAGAGAACTAATCACTTTTTTGGATTTCCCTTCATAAATGATCATAAAATCGATTCAAATATCAGGATATCCACCGTAGCGCACTGTCTTATCTCGATCAATAATTCAACCATCAACCTCGAACCTCGAAAAGGTTCTAATACTGGCAAATTTCAAAAAGCTAATTGTAAGCGCTAATCGATTATCGATATCTCGAGAAGGCCACCGTACCTCGCATGCGTCTGCCACTCTGTTCCTAAACTCGGGCTGTCGCAGGAATGACTTGGCGATCTCGTCGGATTCGATCAATTGAGAGAGACGATGCTCGCGCAGACGGATCTGGATGCTGAACGGGAAAATATATATTGCAACCATTAATTTAAAAAACAACAACAACAACTCAATTTTCCGAAACTGTAATGCACAATCAATAACTTCACCGACTACTTTTGGTATAATTTTTTCGTTTATCATTAATTTTACCTTGTTATCCAAAAAAAATGCAATTATTGTGGAACTCTTCTGGAATATTAGTTTCGCATAACCAATCACCGAATCAAACAAATAAATGTTAAAACCCCACAAATATCCTTCAGCATACGCTAAACGTTTGTTCTTAAGGAATTTCCAGTATCCTAAATTCATTCAAAAAAATGCAATAACTCACACGTATCCGGCATTGTACAGTATCACCGCTGCGGCTCCGATTATCGTCCACTTCATGATAAACTTCCACTGCTCCTCACGACGCTTGAAGATCTGTAAATAAAAAAGCTATTCCGTGATGATAGAAGCCATACCTGTTCCAAGTATTTACTTGGAATTTTTTGCTACCTAGTTTGTATCTGGTAATAGGTTTCCTATAGATACTGACAAGCTGAAGAAAAAAATTTAAATTTAGTGGTGCAACATAAATAACATCACAAAAGTCAAACGATCTGTGCAGAAACAAGATATATTTGCAGTTTGAACCGGGTAGTAAGCAAGATAAAATATTAAACAGTTTCTGTTCATTACAAAAAAAAACTCATTCTTACATCACTCAAATGATAATGACATTAAAGCTACCGTATTCTACCGTACCTCGCTATCACTCAGGTTCTCCTCTCCTCCGGGCTTCCGGCCGGGATTGTTGCGGAAGAAGGACTCCCATCCACTGCAATAGATGCCTTTTGAATTTTGTCTAGAATCATTTATGTTTCACCATTTTGTTATATCAGAAAAGAATGTGAGGAGCTGATTCCTCTTACGAAGTTCTTTCCAAAGCTTAAAAAATTGTGTAATAATAACAATAATTCGAAACTATGTGGTTTTCGACTGTGCATTCACATAAAGTCAGGATGTTCTTTCCAATTACAGTTTTATGCAGAGACATATTATAATAACTCGATAACTTTTGTTTCACTTCGACCGGACCAACAAAATCGACTCATCCACACACCCACTCGATTAGTGTCCAACAATCGATCAATCAATAAATACTGTCTAATAACCAATACCAATTCCACCATCCAATATACAATACCGAATCGCCACCAAGACGACGGACCTCCACCGAACCATGTCGAAGATTCTACGTTACTCTCTCTCTCTCTCCCTATTCACCTTGGTGGATAAAAAATTGAAATTGAAATTCCACTCACCCTCCTCCACCGTAGTAATCTGGTCGTACGCTCGGACGGTAAGCGTGGCGATAGGCGGCCCGCTCGCGAGCACGCTCCGCCATCTCATCTCTCAAATATAGTGATCAATTAGACCAAAAAATATATCTAATATATAAATTTCACCCACACCTAATCATTTAAATAACAAAAAAAATAGGATGACGCTGGAGATTATTCATTTTACTGATAATAATATGATTCACGCGCGATTAAATGAGGGAGGAGCTCGGATTTGGGTTAGAATACAAATTGAAAAAACCTAGAAATGCCCAATAATTTCAAGGGCGATTTCATGCTCCGAATACTCTAGATAATCATCAGAACATTTGACTATATAATCAACTTTCAATGAGGTGGCCATAATAAAAAAAATCATATTCAGCTAGATTACTACCATTTCAAATCTACAACCAATAGATTAGGCCATACCTGTGATCATACACCCTTCGATCGGCCGGTCTTCTCAGCGTATCGTACGCAGTCTTCAGCTCCACAAAGGCAAGCGTCGATTCAGCCGATGCATTGTGCAGGTCGGGATGCAGCTGCAATTAACATAATTATTAAATAATTATGATATAAATACTATCGATCACTCAAATATGAGGACCTCGGCAGCTAAAGTCTTTGCCGAGGACACCAACTGTTGTGGGAAGTAGAGAAAAGAGAATGAGTGACGTGATCTCACGCGAGAGTTTACACCAACAAAGTGGAGAATTTCGCACAGGCGACACTTTTTGTTTACAATAATGACCACTATTGATCACTGTGAAATTATTCTCGGGTCACTATGCAAAGATGTGACGTAATTGATAAGGAATATCACGAAAAAGAGCAGAGAAAAGAGACGGTCAGTTCGCAAGAACGTAATATATCGAAGGTAATGATGAATGCAAGCGTCGAAAACGCCAGCGAATTTTGAAGTGTTTATTTTGACGCATATTCAAGCAACAGAAAAACAAGCGTTTTTTTTAAAAGGCGCTCAAATGCCTAGAATCTAGGGAATTTATAATGAATTTTAACAAAATTACGAACCTTCTTGCTCTTTTCGTAGAAGGCCTTCTTGATTTCGTCCTGTGAGCACTTGCGACTGACGCCAAGCACATCGTAGTAGTCTCGCTCACTCTTGAATCGGACTACAGTCGTCGATAGGGAACGAATGGATCTATAAATAAATGTATAGTAAAAAGTTTTTTATATCAATAAAAAGCCAACGAAAGCTCTAAAAATAAGGTGAAATTAGACTGCAGAAGAGCAGGAAGGTTCTCTAATCCCTAGAAGCGCCACAGCGTCAGTGGAACAGGTCAAAAATATTAAAAAAAACTAACCCTCTGGGAATGACGACGCAGCTTACTGACGAAGATGGCGCGGCAGAACAGCGACTGAGGCATGCAGAGTGCACCCGTGGGAAGTGCATAACATCACCTGTAAATTTACAACACAAATTACAGCCAAATTAAACACAAAAAGGAACGAAACAGCGCCGAATGACTCACGTGAAAATCGACAAAGAAATAAATTAATAGTCAGTTGACAATTGAGTCTACTGCACAGAAATACGGTATACGAGAGAAATACGAAACTGCAGGGCGTATAAACTCCGGCTCATCTTACGGTTTTTTGTCAGATTTTTTTGCATTCATGTGTTCGCATTTGATCTCACTATTATCTTTGCATCGATTTCTTGCCCTTCACTTTTTTTATCTAACCATCTAACCACCATTGATACACTAATCTTCTACTAATGTCTCTGCTCAGATGTCCGTTTCGCGACGTCTCGTCAAGGAACTCATCAGCGACCTGCCTCTCGGCAGCGTCAATTTCGCCTTCGCATACGGCTCCGGAGCCGTGCCGCAGGTATTCAATACACTATTATTGTTTGTCTAAATTGTATAGAATATCAAGCCAATTTAATCGGACTTTGATCCTTTCCCAATGAATCATTTTTTCTAATGGTGTTCAAAATTAAAATTAAGGAAAATGAGCGCATGGAGGATAAGATGGTCGACCTCGTTCTGTGCACGAAGGATCCACAGGTTTGAATTATTTGGAATTTGCGGCCTCGGATCATTATTGATATATTTGGAATTTGCGGCCTCGGATCATTACCTTTCTGGAGATTCACTGTCTATAAATTTGCCTTCTTTCTCACAATCACTCACAAAATGGTTTCATACCGTAATTGTCACATCGTAACGATACGGTTACCCCCTGATATATCGATTTACAGGCCTTCCACACCGATAACCTGCAGCAGAACCCGTCCCACTACTCCTTCCTGAGGATGCTCGGTCCCGCCTCGATCACGAAACTGCAGGTTTATCGATTTATTGATAATTTCGCTAATTCTATCTACATTGATTTTTCCTCTAGCTGCCGTAAGCAGAAATCATTGTTCAAATCAAATGTGTTGAACTATTGCAGATTGTGTGATACATGATGTGGCTTTTAGTTGGAATGATCAGTTTATTGGACTTACTATTTCTGTCTCTCTCCGGAATGCAATCGATCTCTTACCGTTTTCCCAGATTACCGTATACCTCTGCAGCAATCGACGGCCAAGGTCTTCTACAATACGCAAATCCGCACGACCTCTGGCCGACTGATCAAGTATGGTGTCATCTCGGAGCAGGATCTCAAGGTTGGGTACTTATTGTATCTGCGAATTGATTTATGTTTTATTCACTGCAATCGGTTAAACTTCGTCTATGCGGCTGGATCATGAATCTAAGTTTTGATTCGCACCCATATATCGGATTGGTAATATTTTTCTTCCAAAGTCTTCGATAGAATAGTATTCGTGAAAAACAAGAAGTACTTCTGGTTGATTTTGAATTTTAATTCTCGATCGCAATGTCATTGTTGTTTTCGTTTTCCAAGCTCTGATATAATGCAACTGAGAGTTATTGACGCTTGGAATTGGCATGATATGTAAACAGGGATCAATTACCTAGGTAAAAGCCATTGTTTAAGACGGGTACGTTTTTCAGTCCAATGGCGAAAAGACGGACACGTATTTACAAAATCTCAAATTTTTGCCATATTTACCCCTTTTTTTCCGAGTCGGTTCGCCTCCGGCGGGTACGTTTTATGTCCAAAATCAGAAAAAGCGGGTACGGTAGGTTAAAAATAACGTACTAGTTGACCCCTGTATGTAAATCGCAAAATTCTCAATTATTTGTGATTTTTAGACGGATCTGCTCGACTGGCGCTGGTTGTACATCGCGGGTCGGCTCCAGGTATATGTCCATTTTAGTATTGCATTTTTACAATTGAATTCCCCCTTTTGGAATTAGCTTGTTGTGGAGTCTACATCGTTTCGATCTAATACTTTGATCAAAACGCGAGGGACTATTCTAAAATCTCCCTCACAGAAGCCCCCGTAGTATACGCATGACCAGTGTGAGAGTGTGTAAAATGGAGAGAGAGCTAATATGCAAAATGAAGAGAGAGCTAATAGTTATTCATGCTGAAAATCATACTTTTTCATTGCCAACCGGGGACGAAAAATATATAGTGATCTGACACTAATAGCAGGGTCTAATTGCTTAAAAACCTATTTTATTGTGGTCTAACATCAAATTCCATCAAATATATAGTGGTCTGATTACCGGCCCGGTTGTTACGAAAATGTATGGAAGCCATCATTCACTATCCTAACAATGTCCCTCAGTGGAAGCATGACCAGTGTGAGAGAGTGTAAAATAGAGAAAGGAAATTTATTCACGCTAATAATCATCCTTGCAGAAGCCCGTTGTCGACGTGATCGAGCCGACGGCTGACATCGCAACGTGGATCGGACAGAACAGACTGAGCGCCCTGCAGGTGAGGAATTTCAGTACTTTGTGTATTTGAGTATATACTTGTAACTTGTGCCAGCGTTTTCGGGTTTCGCGTGTGCATGGAATATTCAGGAAATTGGGAATTGGAGAAATCGTCTTGTTTAGGAGTCAAATCACTCAAAAATTTGTTTTGTTCTTTTATTCATGTGTCCAGTAGAGATCGTAACCACCGTGACCGACCTACCTACCGCAGTTTTTTCTTCTCAGGCCTCCTTGCTTCTCCTGCCCACCACATTCACCTACCAGCAGTTGTTCGAGAAGCTCGTCGGACTGTCGTACAAGGGCGACTTCCGCATGATTATCGGAGAGGATCAGGGAAAGGTACGGTAGTTATTGATTGAACGAAAAGGAAAACTATATTCTGCATTAGCGTGACAGTACTTTGTTATTTGAAATTTCATGGTTAATTTTAGTTGAATAAAACTAAAGAGGTTGCTTATTCAGATCGATCCTTTTCATGATACTGTGAAACTCCCAAATTGTGGCCTTTTTATTATATGAAATAGTACGAAGAAAATATTGAAATGGCATGATATAATATAATGATGAGCAGCACGTGAAAGTTTCACGGTGAAACCCAAACGTGCATTTTCTTTTTGCATTTTTTTCGGCCATTTGACTCGGCTTATCATTGAAAATTTTGAAATACTTAGAGACTCGTTCAGTATTTATTTATTCAAATAGTTGTGTAATAAGTATTTTAATGTAAGTATTTGATTCCAGATTGCGAAGATTGCGCGCGGCAACGCCGATCGATTGGAGGAGGTGTACGCTCCACTCCTGCAGGCCGACGAGCGGGTCTCCGTGCAGAACGGAAATGTTCTCCAGGTATACGGTAGGATACGGTAGCGTTACTGTAATAGAGGGTACGGTAGGATAGGTATGGTTGCTATTGAGTATTAGACGATCATGGTTGCGGAACGGGAATGTGCTCCAGGGGTAAAAAAAATGTATAGTGTCATAATTTTGAATATCTTTGAGGACGCCTCAACGCCTGCGATCTACCACCGGCTCAACCTGCTACCGTATGAGGCAGGTGGCGATAGGGGGTTCATTAGTCGTGTAAGAGACCCGATAGTAACGCTTTCCGGCTTTCTTTTACTTTGTGTACGCAGTGACGCTTTCTATAGACAAGCTCGGACAACAATATTCTATTTTTCCGATAAAGTAGTGTACTTAACATTAGTTGATGTTCACGTTGTTTCTTCTAGGCGTAATCGTAGCACAGTGTACGGTAGTCATACCGTACCACTCTCAGGTCATGACGAGACTCATGATCAACTGGAACAGGGAGCACAAGACGATGATCGACGCGGAGGAGGTTAGTTATTATTCAAATAATTATAATAATCTTCCTTGGCGCAGTTAAGTTTCATCCAGACTGCATAGCCACTGATCGATGCTAACTTTAGTGAGCATTCCTCGACGTCCGAAAAAAATTAATTATTTAAAAATCAATATTGCTGAAATTCCAGGTGCTGTTCGCGCTCGCCCGCAGACACGACGTCGCCGATCACATCGAGAGGTAAGTGAAAGAGTATCTCTCGATTTGGTATACTCTCTAGAACTGTCTGATCGACGAGAGAGCATGCAGGAAAGTAGACTCGTACTGCTTTTTCGACTTCAAGGGCACAATCCCCTTGAAAATGGAATAAATTAGGTTTGTCAATTTTGATGGAGAAACCTGGAATTCTGGCGATTTTATTTGGACTTCATTACTGGAGCGGAAAAGGTTGGAACAATATGCTGCTTATTCGGCTGAAATTTCAAATGTTTACTGAATTGATGAGCTGGTGAAATGAAATGAAAATAGTCTGTTTTGGTTAACCTTTTACAACAAAAACATTATTCTGAACAACATTTTAATAATAATATTATTATTATAAATTCAGGACGATCAGTACGATCGTGCGCGACTCCTCGCTCAAGCAGACGGCCAAGAACGCCCTCAGTGCAGGTACGGTAGGGGAACTTCTAGACAATCCCTATTGGTATACGTGCGATAGGGTGAGGGCATAGTTGAAAAGTACAATTTCGGCCCCTAAAAATTCCCATGGCATGAGCTATTTTTGGGTGAAAATTTTCCACCCATCTGTGTTTGAGAGGTACGGTATCTATGATAATTGGTTGATGGAAATTGGGTTACGGTATCACTGAATATTGATTAGTAGTGGTTGGGTTTCCGAATATTTGGAATTGTAGAAATTGATTTAGAATCGATGAGGCGAAGTTGCGTTTCACGGTGTGGATTAATTTGTTCGTGAGCTGATAATGAGAGCAGTCAATAAGATTGAGTTATAGCTTCTGTAAAAATACGAACGTAATACGTGTAATATTCCTTTGTGGTTGACGGATTACGGTATCACCAAATGGGTTACGGTATTGCAGGTGTGCTCCGATCGATCAAGTACTCGTCCGACAAGCTGATCAAGTGGGGAAAGTCCATCCAGAAGGCAAAAGAGGAGAAGAAGGGAGAGTAGACTCTCTTGATTTCACACACTATCTCACTTTGTCTAACCAGCGAGTGATCATGTACATAATAGGAAGAGTTTAGGCGATTACTTGTTTTGTTTTTCTTTAATCTAGAGATATTCCTTTGATAGATATTATTTTTTCCATTGTTGTGTCGTCGATACAGTATGATTGTGTTTCTAGACGCAGAATTTCATTTTATTGTTGTAACTTCGAGTGAGAGAAAGAGTTGTACGGGTTATGAGCGCATTTCGATAAAGTTTGAAGATTTGAAGGAGGAATGATGTCGTCTCTTATTTTTGATTTATCTCTAGCCCCTCAGTGAAACGAGAGATTATTGGAAAATGAGAGAGAGAGAGAGAGACAGATCATGCTTCATTTGAAGGCTATCCAAGTGCTCTACAAACTATTGAATAGGTTGAGTAGAAAGTGAATCTCAAGTCTGCGCATGATCTAATATTTCTCTTGAATTGCATGAGAGGGATAGGGGAAAATGAACGCAATCTTCTCGTCTCTTCGTTTTACTTTGATTATCGTCAGTCAGAGAAACAAGAGAACATTGTGAGAGATGATCCATCTAAAATGGAGATTATCTTGTCCTATTTTCACAAGCTCTTTCGCACTGGTCTGTCTCTCAAGACAGACATCTTACGAGAGTGCTAGTGTAAGTGAAGACTCTTCATTGCTCATACTATCCGGTTGCTAGCGTATTAAAACACAGTCTCTGTAAGAACGCAGGGAAAGGGGGTGATAGTGGCACAACTCCGTCATAATGATCGCCCAGTGCTCAAACTTCACCAACATGACCGCTAGGGACGATATTTACGATTTTTGAACTTTGATCTCAAAAATTTTGATCTTTGATCTTTGAAAAAAATTTCAAGTAACCCAATCATGTTATAGCTCATTCGAAAGAGCATGAAAAGTTATGCTATTTCCCAGAATTTTGTTCCTTTTCGATAATCCATATTCAAGAAACGTGAAGAAACGTTGAATTTAAAGGGTTTTTCGATAAACTTTGGGGTAGCAGACCAGTTCAGAGTCATTTGTACCCTCTGGATTCAACATATTTTTTGTATTTCTATATGTGTAACAACTTTTTGTGGTCGACAAGAAGATCATTCAGTGCGGAAGAATCGAAAAGTTGGTTTGAATATGGCATACTTGATCAATTTTCGTGATTCTGCCTGCCATGATTCTTGTCGGAAACGTTAATAGGCAGTTGTTTAAAGCTCAAATAATGTTTTTTCGTCATTTTCACCCATTTGAAGATTTTTCGTCAACATTTTGACCGGATCTGCTTGCTTGACTTACCTCAACATTTTTCACATAAGGGTCCCCCCTTATGTGAAAAATCGATTTTGATTACATGTGAAAATGGGACCTCGAACATGACGAAACGTTCTTTCGGGTGACCAAAAATTGATTTTATGTTAGTTTTGATTCAATCCTACGGGTTATTGTGGTCGATTCTGACATGTGCCCAAAACGATTTCTCACATAAGGGGGGACCCTTATGTGAAAAAAGTCAAAGTAAGTCAAGCCCGCAGATCCGGTCAAAATGTTGACGAAAAATCTCCAAATGGTTGAAAATGAGGAAAAAACAATATTTGAGCTTTAAACAACTGCCTATTAACGTTTCCGACAAGAATCAAGACAAGCAGAATCACAAAAATTGAGCAAGTATACCATATTCAAACCAACTTTTCGATTCTTCCGCACTGAATGATCTTCTTGTCGACCACAAAAAGTTGTAACACATACAGAAATACAAAAAATATGTCGAATCCAGAGGGTACAAATGACATTGAATTGGGCTACTACCCCAAAGTTTACAGAAAAACCCTTAAAATTCGACGTTTCTTCACGTTTCTCGAATATGGATTATCAAAAATGCACGAAATTTCGGGAAATAACATAACTTTTCATGCTCTTTCGAATGAGCTATCACACGATATCGAAATCTCAATTTGAATTTTCGCGAGATCAAAGATCAAAGATCAATATTTTGGGACCAAAGTTCAAAAATCGTATATATCAGCCCTCGGGGTCATGTTGGTGAAGTTTGAGCGCTGGGCGATTATTATGACGGAGTTGTGCCATACCACCTGCGTTCTTACAGAGACTGCGTTTTAAGAGATCATGAGGAATGAAGAGAATAAGAGTCTTTAAGATTGCATAAAGTGAGATCATTCTTCTCATTGGTAGTTAGAGTAGACTAGAGAGTTAGGGAAATCAAGAGAGTGTTACCTCAATACTGCTAAATGTCCATTTCGCAATAAGCCTCTGACAGAGGGCCTAGAGATCATGTGGGATAGCGAGATAATAGTCCGCCCAGAGTGTGAAGTGAGATGAAATAGGTCAGAGCGAACACTCAGAAGTGCTTGTGTTTGTGTGGTGAAAGTGATACGATTGAGGCCAATTGTTTTTCCCTCGTGAATTATTTCTTACTTTATTCCTATGTTTCGAAGACAAAATTCATCTAGTTCATTGAGAAATTCACGACCTTTTTTCACATTACGATTCACCTAAAAGACATTGCATCTCACGTTTTCATTCCGTACCAAAGAGATGGACACCATTTGTCTGCATCTGCCGTTTATCTACATTTGTCATTACCGAAAAAAAACTAACGCTCACTATTATTATATTTTCTAAATATTTTGCTGAATGTTAGTCAATCAATTCTCGATCTCTGATGTCCCCTATTACATTTTGTGAATCGCTTGAAACGTATTCTACACTGTTGCCAACTACCCCCTCCTCCTTCCTCCCTACCGGGTCACAAATCCAGGCTCTACGCAAGACTTCTTCCATTGTTCGTCCACTCTCTTCCCCCCACACGCTCTCTTGTCTCTCAGGTCGTCACGGAGCGAGATTCCCTGTAGAAAAGACGACGAACATCGTTTCGAGGGCGGGCGGAGCTCCTCCCGCCCTCCCTCCGCCCGAAGTGTCCACCCCTCCTCCTCCTTCCTTCATCAAACATACACACCAGCGAGAATCCGTAGGATCCCCCTCCCCTCCCCTGGTCCCTTCCCCCCTCAGGGCTCGCTCGTTGCAACCTTTACCAGATATGCCCACAGCGTTCGCAATTCGGGCCACCGTCTCTTCATTTGACCCATTCTATCGTCAGCTTAGTGCTAGTGCTTGAAACAAACACTTTAAACGCATTCAAACTCTCGATGGGATGGGTGTGCTAACTGAATTTTCCTTTTTTTTAAATGTGAGTGCTACTACTTGGGCTCAAGCCTCAATGTCTCTGCGCTTCTTCAATTTCCTGCACATTACCAATCGTAAAGGTGAAGTGTCTATTACTCGCTTGGGAGGGGGCTAAGTGCCAATTTCGCGGGCCCTCGTGCTTGCTTGAGGCTAAATTATGGCTTTCATTATGCGCTACCTCTTGCCACAAGTCGACCTCGAGTATTGTTTTTCTACCTTTATGTTTATGGGAGAATCCATTGTGTCTTGCTGCAGCATGTATTGTCCTTGCTTGTGAAGTAGGGATGGCTCGGCAAAAAATGACTCTCTTCAAATTGTATACCCTCTTGTCTATCGGAACTAACAGAGAGTATGTTAGAGGAAGAAACTGTTTCTCGCGAAGCCATCCCTACTGTGTAGCAGCCATCTTCATCTCAATCGCCTGACCTTTTTTGCTCCCTTTATTCCACAGCTAATTCCCGTTCTCGAGTCCTCTCGTGTTGAGTGTTTCCCTCCACTCAATTGGCTTTCTTCCGGCTCTTTGGATCTCCTCTGACTTGTCAAGCAATGACTCTTCATTCCGTCATGGTCGCACATATTTCCATGAGAGTGTATGCGAAATGAAGAGACCTCCATTCACAACTCTTCCTATCCGAACAGAGCTCTACATGCTGTCTCTCTGCTTCCGTTCTGAACAACTTCACATTGACATCGCCATTATATTGGCCAAATTCAACCGTAAACTCAAAAAAACCTGGCCTTATTCGTGTACACCACCAGGCGTGGTTGTCTCAAGACAACTATAAAATCGCCTTGATTGTGGAAGCAGCTTTACCTTTACCTTCAAGTATAGATAGTAAGAGAGCTTCCGTAGTTGATCCCCGTATCCTGTCTCCCGTCCGCTTTCGTGTCCCTTCTCTCCCATCTCTCATCTCCCTTCTTTCCGGGGTCTGTTCTCGCCCCTTCTCTCCCTGATCGCATCTATTTCTCTCCCAGAAGATACCGAATGCGAGATTATATAGACTTTTCTTAGCACTTCATAAAATAATTATGAATGAAATGTCTCAGTTATCAGTATTCCAAGATCTGCTAGACCCTTTCCATTCCGATCAGACAAGTCTATAGTATCTATACGTGTCAAGTGGATAGCTCTTCCCTCTCGTAGAAGAGATCCCGTCTGTGGGAAAACGGGACTAATTGATAGCTCAAACACTTTTCCGACAAGCTTCCTGATCACTTCCTTATCAATGATCTTATCACCCCTCGTTCCGTCTAGGAACCCTCCCTCATTGATCAGAGAGAAGAGTTCCGTCTATCGGTCCTAAACTGTTACTAAATCTCGGTGCTAATAAAATCGTGCAAAATCGTTCACGATCTTAAACCTCGTTGAAGTATTATGGGGATCTATCTATTTGTCACTGCAAGCTTCTAAATCTCATCGTCTCTTGCGCAGTCGTTCTCAGCAAAGACCTCGCATTCCCTCCTTCCCCAATTGTTCATGAACATGGAGCTAATTGAGCACTTCGTCTTCTCTCTTTCTAATAAAATCTGTCGTTCGTTCTGCACCTGCCCCTGCTCTCACTATCCCACACAACTCCCGCATCCTACTGTTCAAAAGTAGCAATCTCCAAGTGGTTGCTGATATTTCCTGATCCTCTTCTCACCTTCAAACCTCTAATAGGAGCTCTCGGACTTGCTCCTGAACCAATCTCTCGCTATTTTTTCTCATCGTCCTATGTGTCTGCTTGATTGCTTACCGCACCGTTCCGTTTCCATGGTTTCCATCGTTCGAATCCCTACTGTTCAACGATCCGCAGGTGCCAATTTCATTTGCTGTTTGATCGCTAAATTGCTGTTTGATCGCCTGCTTATGGCTAATGATACGTCACATCCCTATCCTTATTGAAAAGAAGAATTACTGATTGCCTCTGATTGCTTACTGCACCGTTTAACTCTATTTTGTCTCCTTCCTATCGTTCGAAAACTTACCATTCAATGATCCACAGGTGCTAAGTAATTGCTGTTTGATCCCTTGCTTCACTAACTATACGCCGTAACTATATAATTATGAATAGAAAAATCTCTGAATACACATCTCTAATTGCTTCCGTTATCCGTTTTTCTGTTTCCATGACTTCCCACCGTTCAAGAAACTGTTATTCGCATTTCTCGAGAATATGGTTAAATCTTGTAGTTGTTTTACTTTCCTACTACCACTTAGTATTTCCCGCATATGGAGAAACGCGAACCACATTCTGATTCATCCTTGGGAATATTCAAATTCAATTAGTGTTCGATCCTCTCCTTCCATTCTGTTCTGTTCTAAGTCCTTCGTTACCCATGACGTCTCTTTTCATTCCCTAGCTCTCAAGCTCGAGACAACGAGATGGCGTGTGAAATGAAGAGCATCAGATAAATGATCCAATAATCTTCGTTTACTTCCGTAATAACCATTGCATATAGAAACGTGAAGATTTATCATCCAATTTGATTGGTGTTCGATCCTTCCCTCTCCTCTTTTCGTTCTCATCCCTTCATGTGTATTCGTACTTCCGTAATCGTGGGATCCGATCGTCCTTCTCTTTGCTTTTCTCATCCTTTGTTTTCTGTCCGTCAGTTCCAGTCCGAATACTAACAATCATTACTCCCGATCTCAAAACTTCTATTTCGTTTGTGTTTTGCAATGGGTTCATTGTTGGCAATTCACTACTATATTTCAATGATGATGTCGTCGAGTGTACAAAAAAATCATTCATTGATCCACTTTTTTTATTATTTCAGTCCGAATGATTCTCCGAGAACGCCGCACATTCGATCGATAATTCGCTGCCGATCCTGCTCACATACATGATCCGCGCGATACTACGGTACCTCACGATCGCTGCGCTCGCCCCGGGGTACGGTATCCTACTGTAGTATACGGTATCATCGTCACACATCGATTGCGTTTCACATATTATCAAAGCAAAATATCTGATTTTCTTTAAGACAATACGAAAAGCGTCTCTGTGTTTTCTTCCAAAAAAAAATCATGATTCGACAAAGAAACCAAGCAAAATGAGGATACATATTTTTTTTGAAATTCATCACCCTCATTTCAGCCTTTCCTCTTCTCCCTCTCCCTCCGATCCATCTTTCCCTGCCGCCTCACACTGCCTGCAACCGTTCGTGCCCGAAAACGGGCACGTCATCTTTGCGGAGCCGGGACCGTACCCGATCGGTGAGCTATTCACTGGTTCCGGTTCTGAAAATTGGTTCCTGATTTGTTAAAATCGTATCGGCTGGGCCTGGTAACTAATGAGCCGAGCTCATAGCGAACTGCGCATTCCCTGGTGCTGATTTATTTCTGGACACATGAATGATTTCTAGTGGTTTGAAATGAGATAATGGGCATACCATCTTCGCCGAATCCGACCAGTCACCGATCGGTGAGCTATTTCCCGGTACGGGTTTTGTCACGAGAACTGGGCTACGCATAATTACGCTTTTTTCTGCGCTATGAACACCTTTTCCATTGTTTTCTCTCTCTGGAACAACTTTCCCACCTGGAATCTGCACAGAAATCTGCGCATTGTTTGCTCTCGAAGCCCCGATGCAAGTGAGTGACACCCGCTCGCTGAAACCCACCCTTCTCACTTCTTGAGGAGGTCTGCCTCTCTCCGTTTTCCCTGCTCTCTCGCTCGCTCTAACTCAAGCGAGAAGCCCGCCCCATTCCGATTCCATGTTTGATCGCCGCAAGGGGACGTCGTTCGCAATGGGGGGGGGGAATGAAGGAGTCAGAGAGGGTGAGGAATAAAGGGGATTGGAGAGAGGCAGAGAGAAAGGGATTCGAGAAGGGACGATGGCAGATCCAGATATGGATAGACCAGGCAGGGGATCAACAACGCGGAGAGGAGAGGAATGTTCACGTCTCTTCATTTCGCCTTATCTCTCGCCAGTAAGAGAAACGAGAGAGCATTGCGAAATGAGAGACAGACTATCCAACCGAAGGGGGGGGGGGCATAATAGAGATACGGGATCTTCCTTGTATGCATATATATCCGCTGCCTCGATCAAGGTACATGGAGAATATTCGGATATATTTTTTTTTCTAGAAATGGCTCAACAATTCATCCACAATCGCTCCATGGATCGCGAGTAAATGGATTGCATATGAAAATACGAAGTTTTGCTTAATGAAGTACAGTCGAGGTTGGTTCCCCAGTGAAAACAATCCGTCCCGGCCGGCCCCGGCCGGCCCCAAGCGGCCCCATGCCTTTTTGTGGCTCGTACAGAGAGAAATTTGATATAAACTCAACGGCGTTGTAAAGCTCGTGTAATAAGCTATCGATTTGTGTTAGCAGAATTTTAAGTATTTCTCTCAATACATTGTAAATTGATGAGGAACTGTCATCAGTATTGCGAAAAAGTGGTCGCAAGATTACGGTAAGTAAAATCGTCAACCTGATTCTTTTCAACTTTTTCACTTTTTCGCAAAACTGACGACGCTTCCACATCAATTTACTATTTATTAAAAGAACTATTTAAAATTCTGCTGACACAAATCGATAGCTTATTACACGAGCTTTACAACGCCGTTGAGTTTATATCAAATTTCTCTCTGTACGAGCCACAAAAAGGCATGGGGCCGCTTGGGGCCGGCCGGGGCCGGCCGGGACGGATTGTTTTCACTGGGGAACCAACCCGGACTGTATTCCACACTAAGAACTGTCATTTCACCAATCTCAGAATTTGTGAAGCTAAAGAATGCGCTAATTGCGCATTAGAATACGAAATACGGGTCGCCGTCTCTTCATTTCACGTACTCTCTCGCCGGTCAGAGAGGCGAGAGAGTGTGTGAAATGAAGAGACCGTGACCCGTATTGCGCACTCTATTGCGCATCCACTTGCATCTCTAGCCTAGCCCATTTCCGGTCATCTCTTGATTTCATAGATAGTTTGCACATCCAATAGAGCAGCATCCGCGTAGCTACCTAGGGGAGTAGGCAAACACACGCTAATTGCTTCTTCTGAATTCACCGTGGGCTTCCGAACGATCATACCAGATGCGAATTATTCCACCATTTTTCAATTTGAGATGATAATATCGCAAACAACAAGTAGGCAGACGAATTCTGATTCATAATCGCCAACAGTCCCTTTCCCACACATCAATCGAGGGGTTGTTATACGGATAGTGGAACGTGAATAAATTATGGCGAATCCATAGATTCTCAACTTATTCTACACATTTCTTTATCCAATTAAAGTGATAACATCTTGTGCAAACATCAAGTAGCTGGTATCCAAAGGGAGTAGGCAAACATGAGGCTTATGTGTAGACACATGGCTTTTCACCCTTGAAGGTACTAGAGGGGGGAAGAGAGTACGAAACATGGGCAGACTTGCTGAGGAATGCGGGAAAAGAGAAGTAGTAGATCGAGGGACAGGGATCTTTGAAGGTAACTTGAGCAGTTCTCCCATGAGTTGTATAGCAGTACCGCCTCGAAATGGATGGGGGAGGGGGTGAGACGAATAGAATTTTTCTTGTCATTTTTTCACATGGTTTTTGATAGTCCATTTCTTGAGAAGCAATCACAGAGCGAGTAACAGCTGTAACCGGAGAGCTTTGACGATCATGCTCGTGCACAGGGAAGAATAGGAGGGGATGGATCTGCATCTCAGTGAAAATATGCATTTTCTATCTGAGTGAAGCTGTAAGAATATTTGTTTCTTTCCATTAATGATCAAAAGATACCAGATCAAAGATCACCGCATCAATCTGCGGTGGCGTAGCCCATGAGTTGTATAGTGTGCCGCCTCTATATGGATGGGGATGGGGTCAGACGAGAAGAGTTTTTCTTGTCATTTTTTCACACGGTCTTTTAATCCCATCAAATTGCAGGAACGGTAGCTCGCTACTCGTGCGCTGTGGGATTCGAACGGCTCGGACCGGAGGAACGCAGGTTGCCGATTATTTCCATTTTACTCACTGCGAATACCTATATCTGAACTAACTCGTTGACGACTCCCTTGGCTTTTGCACTATACTTGTGATTTCGTTCTACATTCTTGCTCCATTTTGGATATCAGAAAAATGAGAACTGGCAAGAGGGAGGGGGGTAGACAATTTGTCCAAAGATTACAGTTCGAAATACGGGTAATAGTCCCTTCATTCTTCACACTCTCTCACCAGTCAGAGAAGCGAGAGAGTGTGCGAAATGAAGAGACCATTACCCGTATTTCGAACTCTACCAAAGATCAAAGATCAGCTCTCCAGATGCGGTGTGGACGGTCGATGGCGGGGTCGTTCACCAGTGTGCGTCGTCGACGTGGCGAGAGGACGTCCGTTCGATGTGCCGGAGGCCAATGAGACGAGAAGGGTAATTTTTTATTTTATGGGGCGACAAAGGCTGGACTCTATGTTCCGGATCGCGCTATTCTTTCTTGTCGGCATGGTGAAACACAACCTTCTTTATCAAGTATTCTCCATGTTTGTGCACAGTTTCAGCAGGCGCGAGTTCAGTGGAAGTAGGATTGATTTCGATTTTTTTAGCAATAGATAATTATTAAATAATTTTTTTGCTTTTTCAATAATTAAAAAATTATAATTATTAATAATTCAGTGGCCGCTACCCGTGGGCGAATGCGCCGAGACGCGCGCCGCTTTTATCGTCAGTTTACTTCCAATTATTTCATTCACTTTTAATCGAATTGTTCTCTTCACTTTCTAGATCGTTAGACGCAAAAAAACGCAAACAAAATGAAAAAAAATGATCGCAGATCGACCTCGCTGCGCCCTCGCAAATACAGGCAATTCAGATCGGACTGGGCAAGGCGTCCAATAGGGTTCGTGATCTTTGATCTTTGATTTTTAGTAAATAATGATCTTTGATCTTTGCAGCTCGACCAAGTGGAGCTGTTCCAGGACACAGGCGAGGTGTGCAAATGCGGAGTGAGTGTTTTCTTCGTTTTTATTGGTTCTAGTTCAGTTTTTGTCCGTTCAAAACAGCTACATTATCGGAATACCTCTGTAAGCCAATTTACAAAAAAAACCAGGAAGTCGTTCCTTGTGCACGGTTACGAAAGGTTCAATCGAGCTACTTATTCTTGTCCCATTCATCTCTATTGATTTCGCCGTGGAGAAAAAATATTAAACTTCTCAATTATCTAATTCCGTTCAGGACGAAACGCCTCCTCATCTCACCGCAAACGCAACGAATACGCTGCTAACGATGGAATGCGCGTGTACCAGGTGAGAATAGTTATCGTACACCTTTGAATTCTAGGGCACGGTTACGAAAGTTAAACGTGCCCTAGAAGTCTGGCCAGCAAGGGATAGGCTTCGCCGTACTCGGCCTTACCTGTGTACCCCACCAGGCGTGGTTGTCTCATGACAACTGCAAAATCGCCTTGATTGCGGAAGCAACTTTAACTTTAACTGTTGAATAATGAATCGTTGGTTGCAGCAAACTCTTTGTTCCCATTCAGCTTGCGGGATTGATGTATTGTGCCAAAACAATAGCTCTGAGAATGATTCTTGATTGCATTATGGTTCTGTACTCGCGCTAACGAATGGGAAAGATAAGTTATGCATTATCGTGTATTATGCAGCTTATTTCAGTATTACTTACCACTGCAAGAAACAGTAGGATAGTAGGATAGTTCCATTGAGAAGGAAGGATACTTTTGTTTGTCTTCTTTAGCGCGCAAATAAATTATCACCTGATTGAGAGAGGAGGCGTCATCAGTGCAAATATGGGAGTAATTGTTCTCTTCAATTCGAGAGATCTCTCGTGAGGCAGAGAAAGTGCTACTCCAAATAAGAGCTGGCTATCACAGTGCAAACTGTTCACTTTCTGGTCTAATATGATAGTTCCTGGAAATAAAAAGGGATCGGAAGGTAAGGAATCTGATTGAAGTGTTTGAAATGTGAAAGGAACGAATGATGTTTTCATCTTAAATTGAAATTTTTTTTGTAGAATATTAAGATTAAAATTAATTTTATTTTCCTTAAGGGTGGTTCGAATACGCGTTACTGCTCGAGGAAGACTGCAGTTGTGTACGCTCAAAGTCTTCGCTTCAGATGCGGGTAAGACAACCCATTTTATTCAAGAAAATATTTACCCCCCTCATCTAAATGGGTAAAAAGCGTTTGTACACGATCTTTGTCTGACTCCCATTTGGCTAAGACAATGTTATTCACACTCTAGTCTCTCTTTTCATTTCGGCTTCTCTGAATCTATGATCTCTTTTCAATCCATTTGATCCAATGTAGTCTCTCTCTCCCTCTTCCATTTCGATCTCATTGATTCCATGTTCGACGCTTCTCTTCTCAATCCATTCTTCTCACAAGTAGCCAGGCAATACTCACTTCACGGGGGTCGTCGAGATTTTTGGACACTTCACTCTTATTCATCCTTTCATTGAACCTCGCGGACTATCCCTTTGTCTTGACCGTCCGAGATGAGACATCACATCTTCTTCACTCTATTTTGGCCTAGCGATCGAATGGTATCGAGAATCCTTTTATTCCTTGAAAAGGACGAATAGGGCGCTAAGAAATGGAAAAAATCTGATCTGGAATCGGAGCCTTTTTGTGTGTGAACTTTCCAGCCTTTGACCGTTCGGCTCGTCTCAGAATCCGCCAAACAAAAACCGAACACTGGTCTTTGTTTGAAAAAGTGCGCGAATCTCAACGAATGGAGGAATGGATGGGCGTCTCAGGGTTCATTGAAAATGAGAAGGACCAATGATGGGGATCATTGGCAGTTTATGTCTCGTCAAAATCAGATACATTTCACCCAGCGGCAAAGATCGCCTGCGAGAATTCACATTTGATTAGGTAGTTCGACATACATATTGCCAATAAATACTCTTGCTAATCGTAACACATCACAACTGGTGACCTGCAGTTGGAGAACAATAGCCGTTTCAATGCTCCTCAAACGCGGAAGATATCCCTTGGTGAAAAAGAGAAGGGGGAAGGGAAGAGTTTCACGCACAACGAGATATCCCCTCATTGTCAGGAGACCGCTCACTCTCTTTATTGCACACGATCTCTCGCCTGTCAGACAAAGCGCAAGCGCGCGATACTCAAGTGGAGCGCGAAGTGAAGGAAAAACTAGATGTTGATTTTTGAAGAGAAGTATGATCTCGTTGTGAAAAGGTGGAAAAGTAAGAACAAAAGGAACTCATTGAGCTGGGACCTTTTCTTTATGAGCTATCTACGGTTGAGAGCTTACAATGATATGTGCAACTGGTGAAGTTCCTTCCCTAAAACGACAAAAGTGAAGCAACCCGACTCACTACAGCTCAACAGCTGGTCTTACCAGTGGGTAGGGTTGCAAGTTCGAGACCGAGATCGAGAGTCTCGCACTTGCGAGACTCTCGCACTGACCTCTTCCCTTGCCTCGCCGACGAGAGACCATGGGGTTGGGAGAGAGTGCAGACAGAGCAGAGGAATTTGCTCTCTCGTTTCCCACGCTCTCTCGCCGCCTCCTATGGGAAGGGACTGCGAGAGTCTCGCATCGTTGCGATACTCTCGCACTGGTGCGAGAGTATTGATCTCGAACTTGCAACCCTACCAGTGGGTCCCACCTAGCGTTGTCTTACGACGTAAAATCGCTTGACGTGGATACACCTTTTACCTTTACACGACTCCAGAACCACAAAACCATATCGGGTTCATGAGTCAGATACTTGCCTTCAACTCTCGCACATCTCATTCAACTTCCTCCAGCGACTATCGGGACACATCACCGCGTTGTTCTCTTTGATCTCTCTCTCCCCTTGCGCGTTATCTCTCGACTGTCAGAAAAACGAGAATGTATTACGAAATGAGAGAGCCATCGAACCGTTCATCTCATTCACCCACTTCAATGCCCGTGAAGTGCCGCCGATCGGAGACACTTTGCTTCGATCTGACGGGAGAGAGACCCGGGGAAAAAGTAAGAGAGATTGACATGAGATGAACACGCGGAAAAAAGTGAAGAGAACATGCGCGAATAGCACACGAAGAGGAAGCAAAAAGTTGGAGATACTCCAGGCTGAAAAGCATTTATTAGTGGAGGAACTGCGGGGATCGTCAAGTTTCATATAAAAAAAGTGAAAAATACTTGAAGTCGTGCTTGGATGACATTTGATCATTGCATTTTGGGACTACGTGGAGAGAAATTACGAAAATATGAGATCATTCAACGCGTTGTTATCACCCTTGAGACAATACTGGTCGATCTCTCGCAGAATGCACGTGCCTTGATGAACGGGGCGACCATTACTTTTGAAGTAATGGTCGCTTTTTTAACCTGGAAACACAATGAGATCAAATACCGATAAACGTTCATTGCAGTCTCGCCGTGGCAGTGCGGTCTGTCCGACTCGCCCTCACTCGAGCATCTCGGAGTGTACGAGGGCGCGTGCTACTCGGCTAGTAAGAACAAGGTGAGGTGTAGGGATGACTATAATCGGCATGCGTATCTCTCTCTTTCTTGATGGCTAGAACGATTTGAAGAGACTAGAACATTCGAAAATGATGATTGCGTTACGGAAAATTTGAGCACTATCTGAGCAATCTTCTGGACGTGATGTGGGAGTTGGAAAAATGAAACGGCATAACTGTGTATCTTTTTCTATTCGAAGAATCGCTAAGCCGTGTCTTAATATACTCAAGACAGTGCTTATTCCCATATTTTGGTATATTTCTGCTGTTAGAATGTTCGGGGAACTATTGGGTGAATCTTCTTTTAGCCAATTCTGGAACATACGGATTCCGCAACTTTCACAACTCTTAGTCGGAATCGACGAGCAGTGATCGATCGTTCTCTGCTATGCTAAAACTGTATCCAACTCCCACCAACTTGTAACTATCCTTCAAAAAACACCCCCGAAAAATATAAACGAACAATTCTAGGCGGATTGGGCGCGCGCTGCACGGGCGTGTGCTGATGGAACCAACGGAGGCACGCTGCCCATGAGGTTAGCGATGATTGTTGATCTTTGAACTTCCTGTTTCCGTATTGATGAATTTAAAGAAAAAAAACGAAAGTGCGATTTTAAAGAGGACTGGAAAAGTGATGATCTCTGAAATTATATTTACTTCCAGACAAGACGACGCCGCAATGAACTTCCTGGCAACGACTCTCGAGGGATTGCGGGATCCAGCGCCGTTCTACTGGATCGGTAAGTGTGTACCTTCCACACTTTGTCGGATGAGCAATAGCTTCTCTGAACAATCTCGCAGCCAAAAGTTCTCATCCAAATGCCATTTCTCCTGGATCGGGATCGGTAAGAGTGCTCGAATTATCGGGCAGATGGAGAAATGAAATTGCGTCGGATGAGAACTTTTGAGATAGTAACTATCGAATGGCCCATCACTCGATGGTCCTGATAATAGCTGCCGACAACAAGAAAAGGAAACCTGACAGTTTTTATTGAAGTTAACAACCAATTAATTAATTATGTAAAATATATTCAAGGAGTGGTGTCCGACATGAACGAGTGGCGATACGCGGATGGAGCGCCCGTGGGACCGATAGAGATGCACTTTGGAGACAAGTGAGATTTATTATTATATTATTACTACGTTATTGTTGTTCATATTACGTATGACGCTCAGAAATAGCAGAGATCTATGGCTAGGGGCCACAAGCTCCGCCCACTTTTGTGAGACACGATTTCGCCTAAAAGCGAGAAACAAAAGCCCAAGCTTCATTCTAAACCAAATCGCTCATTCTAAAGTGCGTTGGATAGCTACTGCCGACCTAAATCGATTGAGCACTGCCCAAAATTTGCATATCATCGATAAGTAGATCAAATTTGCATATAACGATGGGAAGAGGCCGTTTTGAGGCCTTCCAGTGTGTAAGTTTTGTTTGGGCAGTATTTATCTGACTAATACGAATATTTTAGGAATTTTAGAGAGAAAATTAGATTTTTATCATGCATCAAAAGCTTGGGCTCGAAGCGCGGGGAGAGGCGGGCGAGAGGGCGGGGGGAGGGAGAGAGACACACGCTAATTAGGCTCCGCCCCTTTCCCTCTCGTCTCGCCTTTCCCTCCTCTCCCCCAGTGAGTCACGCGCGTACTTCTCGGGCTCTAGCGCGGCTCAGAGACAAGATATCAACAAACGGTAAAAAGCATGATGTTATTGGGTCCATGAGGGATAGTTTGAATATACTTTTGACCCCATGGTGCAAAATCGGCTATGTGCCTTGTGGCCCCTATCTATGGCCTCCAAACTCTAATAATAAATAGCATTACTTCTCGATTTTACCAGACTGTCGATCAGTGTCACTTTCTCTTGATCATCGCCCAGAAAGCGACACTGATAAATATTGTATTGTATTGTTTATCAGAGTGCACGCGGCGACCGATGGCGAGGCCATTCTCGTCTCACGTGAGGCAGCATGGAAGTGGGCGGTCGGTCTGCAGACAGGATGGAATCAGTTTGTCTGCAAGAGCAGTAAGTTCCTCCTCATTTAGCAATAATTGCCTGAAATTATAAATTGAATGACTGATTGATTGATGCTTGGTGTATGATTATATACCGTTCGCGTAGTTTGTCGTTTACTGAGTATCTGATTCTCTTGTTTCATAATAGGTTATCAGTCAGAAACATTCAGAGCTTGCTATTTCAGAACCCAAATTCTGCACATCACCCGGTGTTGGCGAAGCAGGTCGCGTGTCCTTCTCATCGCATTCCTATGCCGGTACGCGTTTTTTTGGTTCCGTAATTTTTATCTTTTATTTAAAGAAGGCGTAAACTCCAATTTCTGGGAAGCAGTTCCCCTGTGCAATCAGGGGGAAGTACTGTAAGAGGGTGAGAGTGACAGACGCGAGAGTTTTTCGCTCCTCTCCTGTCTCTTCCCATCTTCTCTGCGTCTTGACCTAGACCCCTTCCCTTTGCACCGCGCATCTTGATTTTGCCTGTGCCCTGTAGAAACTTTGCGCGCGTGTAACTCAGTACAAAGTTGAGCTAGAGAGTTCTAATTTTCATATTCGGAGTGTGGTTTACGGAAACTATCGACCTATGACGTCAGATACCCCCCGAAAATATTAAGTTTACTCCTTCTTTAAATACATAGAAAAATGGTAACTTTGTTGAAGGAGATGCCAAATTTAAAAATTGATATTTTCGAAATTGATGGGTTATTTCTAAAATAAAAATATGATTTTCAGTGGGCACGACGTCTTTCTATGAGTGCGAGGAGGGCTACGAGCTGGAGGGTCAGATCATTTTATTTGATTTATTTACTAACTTCGATTCGGCTAGGAATCGTCAGAAATACGAGTCTATTGACACTCTATGACAATATTCAATGTATATTCAGATTGCAAAAAATAAAAAAGGTTTCTGAGAACGATAACTGAAGATAACATTGCAGGCAATTCGCAGCGAATGTGCGGTGCCGGAGGGAAGTGGTCGGGTTCGATTCCTGGCTGCAGATGTGAGTTAACCTTAATTTTTTTCACCAAATTTTTTCGAAATAGTTTATTTGCACTTTTTACGCCAGCAATTCGTCTTCAAATTGGTGCAAAAATCTTTTTAGTTATTTTTCACACTGCATTTATCATAGAATTCAAAAAACTTGTCACACACCACGGAATATAACGTTCCGTTCCAATCTATGGTGTACTTTTTTCGCCACTTTCGCATCGTTTTTCACGCATGATATGTTATTTTTTTCTATTTCTAAAGCAATAACCGATTATTATAGCGCGATGAGAAGTGATTGCAAAAGAGCGCTTGATTAAATTCGCATTTTCACGCGTTGCCGCGCACAATATTTCTGAAGCTCCGCCCCCTTAGCGTAACAGACGTGTGTCCGGAACGTTTTATTTCTATGATATAGCACGCTGTAAACTAAAAATTCTGCACCAGGTGCGCGGGCCTTCAAATAATGGCAGTCCGGGACATTTAATTCAAATTTAGATTCAAGTGGAAATAACTCTATTTATTGAATTATATTTGTAAAATCATGGCAAAATATTAGGATCATGCAAAATAAAATAAGGTTATTTGAAAGTATCTGCAGGTTGTATTCGAGAAAAATTTGCCCTAAAAATAATTTCCGTGAAAAAAGTGCGCGGCACTTTTTTCTCACTTTTCAAAAACGAGAAAAAATTGCAATGCAATTTTTTCTCGTTTTTCTCTCCTCCCTCCCATCCTCTTCGTTTCATTTTGTCCCTGACTCTGCAAAATTCGTTTACATTCTCAGGAAGTCGAACCGCCAACGATCGGTTCATCAGCCAAATCATTTACCACTACACCAGACGATCTTGTTTCATTCGTCTTTCTATTCGTGTAATACCTTTGTCGCTCGGGCCTTGGGGGGGGGGGGTGAAGACTATTTCTTTGTGAGTTCTGAACAATTGTTCAAGTTCACCGTGTATTTCGTTTAGTATTTCTTATCGGTACGATGTAATAATTTTCGATATGTTTCTTCTTGCTTTCTCACTCAAGCAACTCATTTCGTGATTATTCCATACAAATAAACACTAAACAAAATACACGGTGAACCAATTGTTCAGTGTACGAATCACAAAGAAATGCAATAGTCTTCACCCCCAAAAAGGCCCGAGCCACATAGGTATTACACGAAAAGAACGACGAATGAAACAAGATCGTCTGGTGTAGTGGTTAATGATTTGGCTGACAAACCGATCGTTGGCGGTTCGACTCCTTCAGACTGAAACGAATTTTGCAGAGTCACGGGCAAAATGAAACAGAGGAGAGGAGGGGAGAGATAAAGAGGAGGTGAGAGAGGAGAGAAAAACGAAAAAAAATTGCATTGCAATTTTTTCTCGTTTTTGAAAAGTGAGAAAAAAGTGCCGCGCACTTTTTTCACGGAAATTATTTTTAGGACAATTTTTTATTGATTCTCATTTTGAATGCAACATGGAAATATATTTTCGGCTGCTGCAATATGTAGTGATTGAAAGAGTGCGCGGCACCTGGTGCAGAATTTTTAGTTTACAGCGTGCTATATCTACATTCTGATCCGCCCACTAAAGAAGATACGAGTTTCCTTCACAATTACTTCGCTGAGTAGATAGCGCTCCTCCAATAAATGATCACCCTCAACAATCGTGATCTTTGATCTCTCCATTCCTCCAGTGGTCGACTGCGGTTCTCCTCCGCCCTTCGACGGGCACCTCCATCTACTGAACAAGACCACGCTGTTCGGATCGATGGTGGGCCATCTTTTCGAAACTTTACTGGTCTTTGATCTCTAGTCATTTTTTTCTGATTTCAAGAATTCACTGGGTAATATTGTTGATCTTAACATTAGATCTCTGCTAGACAATCTCCCTCATTTCCCAGGTCGAGTTCGAGTGTGCTCGAGGCTTCCGTCCCATTGGCGGGTCGCCCATTCGCAGCTGCGGCCCGGACGGTGCGTGGTCGGCGCCACCGCCGCATTGCGCACGCGTCGATTGCGGTGAGTAAAATATTATTCGATATCTATCTTTTGATATCTTTTGATTATCTTTTGAGTAATATCTTTTGATAATATTATTTTCTCTCAACAATAAAGTCTCAGGATGGAAAATGAGAAAATGTGAGCGCCAGAGGTTGAAGCAAGAGGAAAATTGCGGTCAGAATTCTGGATATGGTTCAGGCTGAAAAAATGAACGAGCATTGCTTTGTCTGTCCTTTGATATAGCATAGATTTCCTAAACTAATCGATATTCATCTTGAGTTGTCTCACTAATGACTTTTTGAGATTTACAAATTATCGATTCGAGAATTATTCATCACAATGAATTCATAATGCTTCAGGTCGTCCCTCCTCCGTGGCCAATGGAAACGTGCACTTTACTACGACAAATCTGAACTCTACTGCGGTCCACGAGTGCGGGCAGGGGTACAGGTAGGCTTTTTAGCTGCTTGTCACTTTTCCTTTCTCATCTTTGATCTCAGCTTCATCTTGGTTTCTACGAGGTTCTTGCTTCTCAATCTCTGAACTACTATTTTGCATGAGAAGTAGCATTCAAAAAGATAGATAGCGAGAATCGATAAGTCAATAATACATACCCCATCTAAAGAGCTGGCCTTACCAGCGGGTCACACCTACAGTCCAGCTTGATTCCCCCGTGAAAACAATCCGCCCCGGCCGGGCCGGGACGGTCCCTGACGGTCCATGGCCAATTTGTGAATTAGAGAAAAATTTGGGCCATTCTCGGCAGCTTTGTAAAGCTCGTGTAATATGCAATCGATTACCGTTGGCAGAATCTAAAATAATTCATTCGTTAATTTGTAAATTAAAAGAGAAGTGTCGGCAGTTTTGAGAAAAAACGAAGCGCTAAGTATACGGTAACGAAAATCGTCAAACTTTTTTTCAACTTTTTCGCAAAATCTTAAATACTGCTGACACTTCTCTTTTAACGTACAAATTAACGACAGAATTATTTTAGATTCTGCCAACGGTAATTGATTGCATATTACACGAGCTTTACAAAGCTGCCGAGAATGGCCCAAATTTTTCTCTAATTGAGCCACAAATTGGCCATGGACCGTCAGGGACCGTCCCGGCCCGTCCGGGACGGATTGTTTTCAGGGGGGAATCAAGCTGGACTGTAGCGTTGCACAGCATCCTTCTCCGACAGAGAAGGGGGAGATCTTTACATATGTACTTGCGCACTTTGCATGAATCGAACTACAAGGCCTGGGCGGAGGGAGCGGCCGCTCTCCCCGCTCATTTTGAATTTTTGCAGTCCGATTACGGTGTGGCGGGAAAATTCAAAAGTTAATCCCCTTGTTCACCCTTTTCTGGAGAGAACAATTGGGGTCAGAATGCTGTGGTTGTCTTACGACGTAAAATCGCTTGACGTGGATACACCTTTACATAATCCATCCGTACCCCATCTTGAGACTGATCGGCCACGACACGATCTACTGCAGCGAGCGAGGCGTGTGGGAACCAGTGTCGCCCGTGTGCTACGGTAAGTACCTTGATAGGTTACGGTAAGAAGTCAATAATATAGTTTAGTGTTAGCCTACGGTTAGCGGGGTATGTATGGGGCATGTACAGATTGAGTAGAAAGATAAAATCAGCTTGGCTTTAGCGAGAATTATACCGAAGGACGGTAATCTCTGACGAACACACTGCTGATAGCTCTTCAAAAAAATCGATAAAATGATGTTCAGATGGGGAAACCCGTGCTCTCTATCAATCAATAATTGAGATAGCTACCGTAATCCTAACCAATTTCAAAAGATCCCACAAGTTGGAATCAGGCACTTCCCACAAGGTGCCATCAAGCTTGGAGGCAACTTGTGGAAAATGCTTGACTCAAACCTGTGGGAGGGCACCAGAGAATGAACAATGTTCAGACGTCTCGACGCTTCGCGAGATGCAGAGTGGCAGTGGAGAGGCAAACGCTCTGCTGGTCATTGCCGCCGTTGCTCTGCTCATTCTGCTGGTGGTGCGTCGTTCATTTTCTAGTACTTCTCTGTTTTTTGGCCCAGCCTTTTCTCGCAGAGTATTCCCTCTATCATTATCATTCCCTACCCCGTTCACATTCAGAGCGGTCGTAGCCCGGGCCAAAAAACAGAGAAGTTCCCACTTTCTGTCTAATTCCAATAACTCGACTATTCGCTGCACTTCGTATAAGTTTATTCGAGCAGTACTCCCTGCCTAAAACAGCTCTAATTCCGATATTCCTTCTTCCTTTTGTACGTTTACCGTATCGCAAATAATGGTATCCTCTCTATTAGAGTTCGAAATACGGGTAACTGTTTCTTTTTCTTTTCACGTACTCTCTGACCGGTCAGACAGGCGAGAGAGTGTGTGAAATGAAGAGACGGTGAACTCTACTCTCCAGGTCATCGTTATCCGTCACGCCCGTTCTCCCTCGTTTTCCTTCGATTCGAAGCCCCCTCCACCGCCTCCCTCGGACATGTCCATGGGTGCGTCTGCAGGGGTGATCTATGCCCAGGCTGGCAATATTCGGTGAGAGCTCTCCTCTTTTTTTCAGCCAATTTCAAGCCAAATCTATGCGACTAATATGCTGTGAGTACAGTGAATAGAACAACTAGAGAATCAATAAATACTCAGACCAATGATGAACCAAGTGGACAATACGGTGTACTACGCTGCGAGTGTGCCGCTCACCCAACTGGAGGTGAGAGATCAAAGATCAAACTTATTTCTTCTACTAGTATCCCATAACACTTCGCTTCCGCCATAGGGGGCGAAACGAAAAAGGAAATTTCTAACCCTATGCATTATTTTCCGTGTAGTTTGAAGTTTCCAGAAGAAGTGTCTTTTTTTAGAAAATACCAGGAAATAATTTCCTAATTAGACTTTGTATCGAAACGAAACAACTAGTCGTTTATTATGGAGTTCATCCATCGCATTCCTCATTCCGCGCTGTCTCTCGTGATGAAAGCTGTGCATTTCCCTATTAGACGACTAATTGTTTCGTTACGATTGAAAGTCTAATCCTAATGCAGGTGCCGCCCCAACTGCTGCAGCTGCAGCAACTCCCTAACGGCAACATCCACATTACACTGCCGATAGGACGACCGATTACGAGGCCGGGATTGCCGCAATTCAAGTACGCGGTTGCAATGATTAGTAGAGTTCGAAATACGGATAATCGTTTCTTCATTTCACACACTCTCTCGCCACTCTGACCGGTGAGAGAGTGTGCAAAATGAAGACACAATTACCCGTATTTCGAACTCTACTGATTAGTGATGTGAATTAGGAATGCGCCTCCTCATTTTGTTTTTGCCCTAGTATAATCTGAATTATCTGCTAACCTACTGAAGCGGTAATTATTTTTTCGATGAAAGAGCTTGAAAAATAGTACATAAAGAATAGGGGATTTGCAGCAGTGGTGAGAAAAATCGATTGCAGTCAGCCTACCGTATCCCCGACGGACTCGCAGATGAAGTACTCGTTCGAGCACGAGCCAATCTACGACGTACCGCCCGCCATGGATACCGTAATACAAATGGACGAAGAGGGTACGGTATTCGATCAAGGACTGATTTTTTTCAATTCCTTCTTAAAAAATTACAGAGTTCGACTCGGTCTACGGTAGCGTAACGGCGCCCGAGAGCGATTCTACCGTATGCTGAACTATACCGTACACTGATCTCGAGAATCGACGACTGAGTTTCGGGTAGAACAAAGATAAATTTCCGGACAAACATTATCACACTGACATATCAGCTCATCAGAATAGAACGAGTTTCTAGCTTTTTTAGATAATTTTGTGTACTTAAATTGTATTTGAGATTTTCGAAATAGCCGCTATCGATGGTCACATAACTTATGGTTGCACATATTCGTAGTAATTTATTGTCACAATCACAATCTATTGAAGAAGGAATAAAAGAGGTTTTTCATTCGAAACATTGTGCGTACATTAGGATTTGAAAATCACATTTCAACATTGGAATGACGCCGATTGATCTCGTACTTCTGACTTTTTTTATGTCGTTCGTAGATGTTGAAAAATCAAGTTTAGTACTGCTCAATCTTTTAGTAAAAAATACATTTGTTCGGTAATGGGGGTGATGTACGATAATGCATACTAATGCTGCCCTCCACACAACTGGATCGTCTTCAGTGCAATTCGCTTTCGCATTTCTTCCCTCTTCGCAGCAGCCGCGGCCACTTTGAAGTTCTGCAATAGACATTTTCAATACAAACTTCTATCGCACTGCGGAAGCATTGCATTTTGTAACAGCGCCGCTTAAAATTACTGACAGCATTTTCCAGAGCGATTGTCGAAAATTGAGGAATGAGAAATCATAAAGAGATACCGGGTAGGCTTCTAAGTAATGCCGCGAGAAGGACAAGAGAGAGAAGATAGATGATTGATCATCGAATGAGACGTTTCGGGCAACAGACCATCATCAGTCGATATATCACCTCCAACTTGGATAATTAAACCGAGATACCTTCTTTTGCTCCTCTCCAACCCTCTCCCATGCAGCGGCGATCAGTCGAGAGATTTGACCGAAGGAAGCCGACGGGTTGAGCGACTGCAAAAATTACAGCTTAAATATAAACAAGAGCCAAGTGGAGTCATAAGTCTGTCCAAGGGAAGTTTTCTGCAAGAAAAAAATGCCCGAAAGAAGCGGAAGGATTGAGGGGCTGCAACGGTTACGTCATACCTGTACCTAATTAATATGAAAGAGGTAATAAAGGCCGATAAATCGTTTTTTTACATTAGCTCGAACGAAACCGATAGAGAGTATTCGAGATGTGAAATCAAATCATTGTGCAAATTTGCGAATATATTCGGTTGAGTTTCACGTAAATTTCAAAGTCTTTACAAGTTCCTCAATCAATAATGACCCAACCAGTTTCAATTGAAAAATAATAACTCGTACTTTGATAATCGGCTGTTGTTGCTTGAAGAAGACGGCGTACATTGATCTTAATTTAATTCAATTAAAGAAAAGTTATTCTAAAATAATAAAGAATACTCACTTCTCGCACTCGGCCGACCGCCTCTTTCCTTTCTTTCCTGGCGCCACATTTTCTTGGTCTCGCAACAGCTCTACCATAGTCCATGGCTCACTACCGTATCCCCAGGGGACTATCGTATCCCTCTCGACTGCCGTAACCCGGTCAAGGCTGGCAATGGTCGGCTCAATATGCTCCAGCGACGCGGATCCCAGGCAGCTGTCACCAAGATACTGCGTGAATTCGTCCATCTCAATGTCAATATTTAAATTCAATAAAAACGAGAATATCGAATATTGCAGAGAGGTGAATCAGAAAGAAGCCATCGGCAAAGACAGCAGTCTCTAAAAAGCATACGCGACTACAGCAATATCTACCTTTTACCCTCGGCCTCCCCTTCCTTCCCATCTCTAATTAGTCGATTGCGCCACTCCTTCGGCTTATCCCTTGTTTCTCTCTAAATAGAGACGGGATGGGATAATCGGACATGGCGGCTCATCTCGTGAACAGATGGTTGTAGGTCATCGAAAGACATGACCTTTTCTAATCTGAAGGCTAAGTAATGAAAACATCTTACAATATTCTTCACACATGCTTCCCTTAAACAACATAATTGCCTTTTAAAAATGACTTTGTTCCTTTCTGATTCCCTCGATATTTATCATGAAAACTGTATCAACATTCTGGTTACCAACTTAATCCATTTATCTCCAATGTACATTTACAATACGACTACGAGTATGACTCAGCAAGAAAAGTTTCACAAGGCGATTCAAAGGAGGGAAGCACGGTTACAAGAGAGGTACGGTAGTCTAATCAAGTGATGAAACGGGGTGTGCATTGTACACAAAGGCAACGAATCGAAAACAACAATAACCGATAGAGCACGGGGGTTGTCAAGTGATTTTACAATAAGAGCTTCTTTGCTTTCTGAAACGTTCGGGTTCCTGAGGCGAGGACAATTATAATTACGGTATGCAACTATCGATCCAATAGACGCTCACAGCAATAAACAAGTTAGTCAAGAGTGGGAGTACGATGGGCGGGCCGGATACTGTGCATACACGTATTACTGTATTATAACCATAGTATCGATTAGTGGGGGAGGGGGAATTAGTATATGGGTCTACTTATTCTCGTCACGCTACTTAGTAGCATACAAAGGGTCATTAAAACGAGCGTTAAAGGGTGAAACAAAAATACTGGAATGGAAACTGTGCTCAAAAGCGGGCGTTTGACTAGTGGGACGAAAACGAAAAAGCACGAAAAAGCGACCAGAGACGTTGATTGTTTGAATACAAGGAAGATGAGTAAACAGGGTTTGACGAAAATAAAATTGCTATATACAACTTATATCCTTCTCTTATTCGTTGATTCCTTTCCTTCGTAGATCGTCGCCCTTCGCAGATTCGATGTAGCGCCTTCAGAATAATACTGTTTATTGGACAGAGCAAATAGAATTTGCTATCTCCTATTGTTTTAGTTAGCTAACAACTATCCAGTGAAACATAAAACAAGAGAGATCTATTTGTTGCGACGTCTGCCAACAAACTACTGGCCCCAAAGTTCCTGGCAGACTTATAAAAATCTAGAGAAGTATGACCGTGAATGCTATCACCCACATTCCGCTACGGTACCCCTCCCCATTCTAGCGTACCAATTCAAGATACCGTATCCGTTCGCTCACCTCCTATACTTCAATATCATCTCCCTCCTTCTAACGGCGACCATTGTTCCTCGTCCTCCTCCCGTATCTCCGCCCGGTCCGCCCAGAAGGGGCTCCGCAAGGGAGGAAGCGGTGGGCAGCGCGTCCGCCTCCACTGGGAAACGGCCTGAGAATTCATTATTAAATTAAACCAATTAGTTGTATTGTTGCGACTTCTTGTCTGACGCGTAGCAAAAACATTAAAGTTTCGGTAATCCCTTTAAGGTAAAGACAATGTGCAGCTGCAAATCACTGTTGTTATAAAAAGTAGAGTGTCACTCGTTCTGGAATGGTATGCTGTTAGGGGACAGGGCCGTCACTTCCGTGTTTCCTCTTACCTACTAGACCGCTGTCGCAGCGCTTTTACAATTTCAACTTGTTGTCAAGCGTTTTTCTACAACCAAAACATATATTAACAGAAATATAATAATTTAGTTCTCACCTCCGACCTCTTCGTCACCCGATTCGCCTCCCGATTCTTCCGCCGAGACGTCGAGGTCACTCTGCAAAATATCCATAATAATTATTTTGAAAATTTTTCGATATCGCCATCAATGTGCATGTTTGCATGTTTCAGTATCGGTATAAGACAAACAACGCTCCAGCTCCAACGATTTAACGAGGAGCAAGCACACGCAAGCACACGTAAATGCTACGATTGACCATTCACTGATTCAGAGAGAATTTCGAAAGCAATTTCAATCTTCATTCTGCAGTCCCTACAGTGCCCCTCTCCCATCCCGCCCATCCATCTTCAGTCCCCAAATCCTGTTACCGTACCTCTTCCAGAGCTGCCATTCCCGGCACGAAGCCAACTCGTCCCTCCAGAATGTTCTCGATCGTCGCCTGCAAAGGAGCATACTGTAAATCGATCGGCAACTTTAATGAGCCATTCATTACGCAGTTCAAAATTACGGTAGTTTGATACAGTAGCGCCAAAAAGTGAGTAGTCACTTTTTCATTCTACCATAACTTTTGAACGCCAAAAGGTATTGAAATGAAACTTGGGCAGTACCAAGAACATGCATAGAATATTATTTTGCTTATAGTAGGGTATAGGAAATAATCGATATTATTGAGTAGTGATGACGCAATCGCAGTGCACTATTTCGAAAAGCCATTATTCCTGGCAGGATGTTTTCTAACTCCCAATACTTTTCATGCATAGACATGTGATTGAGGGCTACCCAGAAAAAAAGTTTCAAGTTGCTGCCGCTTGCTGCAGAGGCTGCAGGACTTTTGCAAAATCATGGTCGGATTTTCACATCTCCGCTCCCAGACGTGCTAGAGACTCGCTCTAAGGATCATTCTGCTTCTTATGACGAGTAACTAAGATCCTGAGAGTATGGAAGAGATTGACCGGCATTTACAGTTTTGAAACTCAAAAGTTACTTTTCATGATGATCCATGTTTGACCACGTGCCATTCCAAGGGTGCATTTTGTAGACACATGTTTTTGGTGCAGGAACATTGCAAAACCATCCAAGATTAACATCCCAAATTTTTAGAGCAATTGCTCATCTCTCCAGTCTGCTATGATTGATTTACGGAGGTGCATTCAGTTTGAAGAGTCTTCAAAAAATTGAAGAGGATTCTCTTCAATTTTTTTCTAACGGTTGAATTAAGCACATACTTTGCCAAAAAATTAACCACCCTCACATTATTATCGTCGCACGTTTTCAGGTCTGATGCTCGGATAGAACGCAAAATAATTAAGCGCAAACTTCTAGAAGCTAAATTTGTCGAACTGAATATGCCTCCGTAAATCGATCACAGCAGACTGGAGGGTAAAGCAATTGCTCTGAAAATTTGGGATGTTAATCTTGGATGGTTTTGCAATGTTCCTGCACCAAAACCATGCGTCTAAAAAATGCACCCTTGGATTGGCACGTGGTCAAACATGGATCATCATAAAAAGTAACTTTTGAGTTTCAAAACTGTAAATGCCGGTCAATCTCTACCATACTCTCAGGATCTTAGTTATTCGTCATAAGAAGCAGAATGATCCTTAGAGCGAGTCTCTAGCACGTCTGGGAGCGGAGATGTGAAAATCCGACCTTGATTTTGCAAAAGTCCTGCAGCCTCTGCAGCAAGCAGCAGCAACTTGAAACTTTTTTTCTGGGTAGCCCTCAATCACATGTCTATGCATAAAAAGTATTGGGAGTTAGAAAACATCCTGCCAGGAATAATGGCTTTTCGAAATAGTGCACTGCGATTGCGTCATCACTACTCAATAATATCGATTATTTCCTATACCCTACTATAAGCAAAATAATATTCTATGCATGTTCAAGGTACTGCCCAAGTTTCATTTCAATACCTTTTGGCGTTCAAAAGTTATGGTAGAATGAAAAAGTGACTACTCACTTTTTGGCGCTACTGTATGTTTGTGAATAGTTTTTACATTAAATTTGTCGATTGAAAGGTCAAACATGATCAAATAGAACTACACACGAGGAATAATAGCGAACTCTGCCGCATGAAAGTTACGGGAAAAAATTACACGAGAATAATCACATAGCGATTCTAGACTACCGTATTACGGCCTACCGTAATCGACCAATCGATACTGCTCACCTGTGAGGACCCGGAGGTGCGCAGATCGTTGAGGATCACGTCAAACGGCAGCTGTGGGAACATCTCGCGCACCTGAGAGCAATTGGTTTTTAACAAACAACAATTATAATAGTTGGTTATTCTTAGAACTCGGCCTGCACCTTGCTCGTTTCACATCGCAGAATTCGAACTGATACCCAAACCCTTCATTAATTCTTTTTTTTCTTTTCAAAGAGGTCCGTCGATGAACAATAAGAATTCTGACTCCAAAAATTGTAGGATTGACCCGATTGGTATACTCGGTCAGCCGCGCCTCTCAAACCCGTCGCTCCTATCCAGTCCCCATCGTCAAGTGCCCCTCTGACCTGTTCCGCTTGCGTGTTCAGTTGGCTATCATCCCTTCTGATGACGCCCATGTTGTGACTGAGTTCGATCGAGAACGACGGCAGACGGAGGAAACCACCGAAGCCGCCGAATCTGTACGGAAAAAATAAAAATATAATAACAAATAATATTTTTAGAGGCTGTACTAGTACAAAATAAAAGTTAATGTAAGATCCGACAAGTCGTCTAATATTGTAGTGGGGGCGCGAAATCACAAAGTAGAAATTGGTATTGTAATAATGGAACGTCATGACGCATCAATGATGGTTAGCTCCCAGGCTCGATTACTATGTAAAAAATGACATAGCCAACCCACATTTGGCTGATTTTAGCGGGTGTGGTAGGCAAAAAAATAAAAGCCAACCCACATTTGGCTGCTTTTTGCGTAGTGTGAGGGGAAAAAGGGAAAACCCATTCCACATTTTGGCATTTTTGAAAATTTAAGTTATCGACCCCTGTTAGCTCCACACTATCTTACAGTATCTCCGCGGCACGAGATTACCGGGTGAAAATATTGCAACTACAATTCCACAGAATATCCCGGCACCGAAACTCTTCACTTTCTTACAGTATCTACCAACATAGATATTATACGGAGAAAATCGCTACTAGGGTTGACGAAACGGAACGAATTCCGGAAAATCCGAACTTTTAACTCAATTATCGTCTCATTCCGGAACGGATTAAAAATAGAACAATGGCCATTCCGGAACGAGAGTCGACTCGAACAAAGAAAATTCCTTTGTTCGACTCTCGTTCCGGAAAAGTGGAGATAATTGAATTTATTTTTCGGCCGTTCCGAAAGCCGAACGATCAACCCTAATCGCTACTATTCACCCGTCTACAGTATCCATTAATGGAAAAATGGATTATCCATCACAAATGTACCGTACCTGTCCCCGGAGAAGTGCCACGTCGTTGTCGACGGCTGCCCCGCGGCCGCCACTCCTGTAACGATTCAATCATTTCAATTGCGAAACGATCAATTCCTCCCTCCACTCTGTCTTTAAAAAAAACTTGAAAGCTTCTCACCGCACTACCGTTTTCCCTTCAAAATTAATCAATATATTACTACTGTACCTCCTTCCGCCCGTGCTTGTTCATGAGGAGAGGGCAGGAAGCGACGACACGTCGGACAAGAAGCGTCCTGCTCCAGCCACCACATCAGACACCTGAGGAGTATACGGTATGCTTTCTCCATATCCTACATTTTTTCTCTAACCAACAAGATAACATGCACAATCGAATGACTAATCTGCACCCTCGCAATTACCTACACTCTCTCGTCTTCTCTGACCACATAGAGATCACTCAAAGTCGAGAGACTAACCAATCATGGAATGCATGGCCACACTCTAGCTTCCTTGCGTCCTCCAACTTCTCCCAGCACACGATACACAGCTCATCCGACGGTTCCTCCAGACGGGGATAACTGACAATTAAATTTAATTAATTAATTAATAAAAATTTAAAAAATAGTGACCAGAAGATCGGATTTGTGTTTCATGCTAGTCTACGGACGACCACCACGCAATGATGTCATGGTAGTATGAATTTAAAAGAAAATTAAAAAAAAACAATAACAATAATAAACACTCACCGCTGTGCGATGTGGCGGAAGATGGTGCGGTGCTTGAGGTATCTGAATAAATTTAATGATTTTTTAAAACAAGGGTATCTCAAATGTAAATATTGTAAATACTATTCACGCACTCGTGAAACATCATTCCCGCAATCCACATTCCGACCAAAAATGTACCAACATAAACAGACCCTTGATCAATAATACTTACCGTATGCGCTCCAATAGCTATAACTACTACAGTATTAATCTCAATCAATACTGACCGTACCCCCCGCCCCCCCCAACCAATAACTACCGTACCTGTTCAGTGTGGCGACGATGCTCGAATAGGCCATCTTCATGTGGTAGAAGAAGAATATGCAGGTTAGATTGAATCCGACGGGAGAGAAGAACATCAGATGGAGGAAGTGCAGCAGTTGGATCAACTGTATGTAGAAAATAAGTTTCGCGCGTTGCGGTCTTCTTGTCAACGCAGTTTTGTCGAAGGTGACAATTTGTGTACTTGCTACGTAATTTTAATTATAATTACTTCATTCGAAAATTGCTCGACTTCAGGCTGCCTAGAATAAAGTCCCACACCAGTTACAGTCATGTTTCAAACGCAATTAAAGGATCCCCGATTTCCTTTTTATTTCGGTCTCACTTTCAATCAAGTTATTTCCCAACACGTTGTCCTTTTCTTAAAGTGGGCGCAATCATAGCTGCCGATCAGGGAAAACAATTTGAAAAAAACAACAGTGGAAGAATAACAAATAGAAGAACAAGTGACCTTCGTGTTTCAACCACACTTCATACACACTAATGCTGTCATATTCGCAATACGTGTCCATCTCAACATATGTTAACCATTGAACTACCTTTTACTATTTCTCCGTCCTTTGTTGTACATAAAAGACCCATTTACGTTTCAAGCGCAGTTCATACAAATACTTTTCGTTAATAGTTCCCAGTACTTTCCAAGACCTTTCAGTGAGAGCAATCTTAGGTGTCGATCAGTGAAAACAATTTACAAAAACAAAACGCGACAAATAACAAATAGCGGAACATGCGAACTTCGTGTTTCGATAAATGTTCATACGAATTCTCTTTGTCCTAACAAACCGTAGTATGTGCCCTCCTTCTAACAATAAATCATTACCCAACTTCACCTCCTTTTTTTTAAATTTCTCTCTCTCTCTCTGTGATTTCATGTTTCAGCGCCGACTTATCCTACCAACTTTCGAAGAATTGTGATGAACTCTACATGCTGGATCTTTGAACGAAATACCTTACTTCCTTTACATTATTGCTACCATATCCCTACGTAATCGATATCCACAGCACCAAAATCTACCGTACCCACTACACGGCCAAAATCTTCCGTACCCCTATAAGGGCACAAATCTACCGTACCTCTGTGGTCACCCCGACCAGCATATCCGTTGTGTAGCTCAGACTGCGGGCCGTATTGGAGGCCACATTGGCCGCAGCGAGCAGACAGCGGAAGACGCCCCGACCGGATCGGAGCCACGCGAGCACCGCCTGCAATTAGGATATAAATTATAGTATCTTTTTATATATAAAATGAGGACGATCATTGCCACAGGGTGATATGAAAGAGCTGATGTGAGCACAAATGATCATATTTGCACTTCTCGAAATTTCAAGAAAAGATGCTGTAATGTCATACTGTCGTTTCAGGTCATTTATGTAGTTGCTTCTCTTGCTTCTCTTTTAACCAATAATATTAAATAGAACAACTAGATGATAAACTCACATCCACAGCCAGGAACAGGAAGGTGGAGAGGGAGAGGAGGTGCGCGTGCCACGCGAGAGCGAACAGCACGCCCTGCGGTAGAATTATAATTAATTTTCTATTAACAAACTATTCGTTTTCCAGAAAAGTACAAACTATCGAATATATATGTGCATTGAAATATGTATATTGTGACAGCGTGGCAGGAACACAGAAAACGTTGCCAAACCAAGACACATTATCAAGAATGCACCCCTTGGCATAGTGAAACTGCAAACTTACGGTGGAAATGGTGAGAATGAGGGCGCATACGAGGAAGACGCCCGTGCCGGGGAAGCCGCCCGATGGAGAGATCTGCAAGGGGATTAGTTTATTTTAAATATTTTAAATAAACTAATATTATCCCGATATTCCATCCCAAGCTTTAGGGTGTTTAGATTTGATGATACTAGCGTAAGGATTGTTAGGATAAGACTAGGTCAACTGACGTATTTGAATCGCTGGTGGACGATCTGATTGAGGACGGTGAAGAAGGCAGTCACGGCGAACCACAGCATCCACAGAAGCACCTACAAATATTATTAGTTCCAACTTCCATGTTTTAAATAACAAGTGACTATAGAACTGTCGACTGATCTAGATTCCATGAAATTCAACACTTTCGGGGCGAAATTATTTTTCGTACTATGGCACCACTTCCTTGAAGGTCATAGTTTCTCTACTCATTGTGCTCCGAGTAACAAATACAAAATAAGTCATACGTAAATACTGACCCTATTCGTCTGATTTCCCGAGACGACAGATAAGAAGACTGCATCGAAGACGATGCACGTGAGGAGAGAGGCGCGAGAGACTGCACGCTCTTGTCTGAATTGAAGGTAAACATCATCCTGACACTCCAAATTATGAGGTAATTGCTATTGTTTTTTTTAGGAATATCAGTGCTAAAGCCATTGCACTACATCGCCCACCATTGAACATCAGCCATTCATCATGATTCATGAACCTATAACCTATTAGACGATAGAAAGGTCCGACTCGATCATCGTCGACTCACTAATTCATCAAAACAACAAGTTTTTAACGAGGGACAACGAGGATTTCAATTCATAACACATAGCTAAATGTAAGTAACTTCGTGTGTTGCCGAATGCAAAAAGCAATCCTTATTCGAAAAAAATAATAATTGATAATTAATTATAATAATAGGTAATGATAACCTCGTGAGGTCGCCGAATGCCCGGTATACGATCATCTTCCCTGCGAGGGCGAGCAGTGCGTAGAATGTGTTGATTAGAATCTGCAAAACAATTCGAATATTCTAGGTCATATGCACTCCGTTGAATTATCTCTACGAAAATAATCAATAAGGTCCCGTACCCAGCAGTGCGCCTGGTTGCTCACGATGTAGTACAGTATCCTGGCGGGCGCATACTCCGCCAGCAGCGCCGTCGTGTCTGCAGCTTTATTTTTGGAATGTAATATTTTTAAAAAATAAAAATAAATCCCAAAAAAAGACCCATATCTCCAGGTTCATCGGTGCTTCACTACCAGTTAGTGTTGTTTATTCGAATGATATTCGTCGAAGAATATTCGACGAATGACTTTCCCAATTCTATTCGAGCGGCCGATTTATTCGCGAATAGAAAGAGAGAATTATTCGAGAATAGGTTTTTTTCGAGAATATAATTCAACACTTTTTGTCGTTTATCGCCGACTTTTCATTTGACGAACCCTATTCGAGAATAATTTTTTATTCGCGAATACATTTGCATTTTATTCGCGAATACCTTGCTTTGTCCTCTCGAACTTCTCTCAATAACAAGGACAATGAGAAATGAAAGAGATATTCGCGATATAATTCGATTATTATTCGAGAGGAAATGCAAATTTATTCGCGAATAATATTCGTGAGGGCCGCTCTATTCGCGAATAAAAAGAGAAAATTATTCGCGAATAGAATTCATTCTCGACTAATCTCAGGGAAATCATTCGCGACTCCTGTATAGGGCTGTCAGAGTGAAGAATCCGTCTCTTCATTCCGCGCACTCTCTTACCGGTCAGAGTGACGAGAGAGTGCGAGGAATGAAGAGACGGATTCTTCACTCTGACAGCCCTACTCCTGTACTACTGATCTAATGGCACGGATATTTTGATACGGAGATCTAATGGTGTTGTACTACAAAATGGTCACTAAAGTAAGCCGGCAGATAGGTGTTTCTCAAACGTCCCAAATTTTCGATAAATAATGCAATCATACCTGAGGAAAGCGCCTCGCTCGCGCGCAATTCGTCCGCGAGCTGCGAGTGCAACTGAAATTATTGATTCAATTTCTGCATAAATTAACCTGAAGGGTCAACACCCAGGTTTGTCAGTGCTTCACCAGCATCATAGCTGTCTGAGTTACCTGGAGGCTTTGACCAATGCAATGATGTCATGCAAACCAATCTATTTGGGAAATAAAAAAAAGCTTCCATCCTTACTCCTTGCTACCGTGGGGTATTTGTTGAAACTTTTCAATCAGCAAAACCTACCGTAACCCTGATTAAAAATCTACCATACCTCGGGGTGGTTGTTGAAGGTGTTCCAGAGGCTGCCCGCGCCCAGCGCTGTGATCACCACCGACAGCCCGATGTAGTGGTCTGCAAGATATATTATCAGAGGTTAAATACCCCTCCCGAAAGGACCTATGCATACCACATTTTTAGGCCATATTGAACAAAATATAGAGCAAAACATACCACCATTCCATTGAATCAAGGTAAATTACCCGAAACCTAACCTCCTCACGCCAAAAAATCTGAAAAATTCCAAAAATCACACCACATTTTGAGTTTCATGACTTATGTATTTGACCCGAGTATATTATTAATAATATATTTAATAAATGTATTTTTTCGAAGTTCTAAGACATTTCCTGTTTCACGATCTGCTCATAAAAACTCTTATGCCACAATGTTCATGAAAACTAGTCGAATACCACATAGCTCGTCAATAAATACAAATACAAACCTTTATTTTCTAAAGAACTAATCAATGATTTATTATAATTCCCTCCCCAACTCTCTACAGGAGACTGACTTAAGTTCTACGTAACCTAGTAGAGAGCCCAGTATAGCGAATACAAAAACGATAACTAACTAATGCTCGGTACGGGCGCTCGATGCATCAGTAGTCCCAATCCGCCGGCCGAGGCGACTCGCGAGTCCATCTCAGCCGTCGTGTCCCCTCGTCCCACGCGGTCCTGTAATTGCAATTGAAATAATTAAGTAAATGACATATTTCAGAACTTCTGACACTCATCACTCCGCTATTTCGTCCCTGTGATATCACAGAAGCAAGTGATGCAGGCTTGAATTTGTTACTTACAAGTTAATATTAATATTATTGTATCTCTCCGCAATTTCACATCTCATTTGTCTCGCATGTTCCCCTCTCGCCAACTAATTCGAACGCCCCATTCCGTGCTTGCTTCCCGCCCCACCGACCTTTCATCGCTACAATATTCATGCTATCTTCGTTGACCAGCAAAATTTTGCCCATTCTACCCTTAGTCACCATTATTTGCTCGTTGTTAAATAAATGGGCGACATAGTGGTAGATACATGGCAAAAAGTGTGCATGTGTGCGGACACATTATCGCGCGCGGGTAATCCCAATCTCTTACGAGGAGACATTTTCAGAAAAAGCTGAGATAAGAAATGACGCGGCCATAGTGATCTATAGATGGTCAGTTCGCCGATCGGGTAACACCGCGATCCTAATCTATCGCTACTATAGTCAAGTAACAGAGAAACGCCAGATTTTAGCGAACGATGGGCGCGATTTACTGTTTTCGCCAACTCCCCGAGTTTGTAAATCAGAGAACATAATGGCCTATCGATAACCTAGCCGAGATGACCTTCATATCATGGTATGGTATCATTGGAAAGAGCCATTTCTGCTCAACAACACTTTGTATCGTAGTGTAATTTCTTTCGTTCGCTCATCGGAAGAAGAGAACAGAGTACCGCGATCCCAATCCTTCATAGTACTTTGGGCGGTAAAGAACGCTAATTCATTGCCCTCAATCGGGTCAAACTACATCCCCTAGATACCGTATATGGCTACCACACCATGACCTACCAACCCATGTTGGACCATGTACATGGGTAGAAAGGGGGGGGAGCCGCGTGGCCATCTATGCTACACATACAAGCAATCGTAAGATCAATCGTTGAGAGATCACTAGCTAACCATTACATTTCTGAAGTTCAATAACTATTCCTTCAATTACAAAAGCGATAGTAACTGGAAACAAAATGAACACTATTTTACAGTTTAGTGGATTCTTTGTAGCTTAGAATTCTATAACGCACCCTCGAACTTCGCATTAACCCCTGATTTCCTCAATCGCACCAGCAAAAACACAAAGGTTATCACTCCCTCTCATTCACATCGGAACAAACAACTAACTCCCTGTCATTAGTCAATGTGAAATTCACACGAACCTATCACCACATGGATTGCCACTAGTTCCTATCACGATGAATCAAATTTAATAAATTTTAATCGATTAAACGTAAGCTCGCCTCCACTTCTGGTTCTGTGACGATTCACGCGAAAAACTGTGATGAGGGCCGACGTGGGGCCGAACCTTCGAATTTAAAAACTATTAAAAACAATAAATGCAACAAACTCACGAGGTAACATAGCAAATACGATACACAATGAATGAATGAGGAAGGAAGAGATTGGGGTTGACGATTAAAAATTGACCGCTCAAAACAACTAATAATTGCAAAACACGCACGTGAGGGTCGTCCTGTGCAGGACGGTAAACAGTGTGTGCTAACTTGCCTCTAGATGGAACGAGAAGGGAGGGGAATGAAGTCAACGTCACTTTGTTAAGCACGCGGTGCGTGCTGAAACCGGCCAAAACAACAGCGCCACACTTTCACTGATTGTGTCGAACAGGCGCGAGAGCGAGACGAGGAGTAACAATCGAATGTGTGGCGAAAGAGCGGGGACTAGAGCATTGGAACAAAAAGAAAGTGAAAGGAGAAGCAACCCGACCGTTTTTTTCTAGGATATCTGTAAGAATCCGTTGTTTATCCGCCTTGCCTACTCTCCGGATGCGTCATGCCGCCGGTCTCTAGTCTATGAGAAGCGATTCACTGAAAATAGGGAAGTGGGGGCGTGCTGGCGAACAAGGAAAGGGAAGTGTTTACGTCAGAAAGTAACGATATTATCAGGGAGCGACGACGTGATTCAGGGGGGAAGGGGGGGGGGGAGTGATAGACACGGAAAGAAATGGTGGCTGAGTTGGAAGTAGCCTGAGAAGTGCGTGCAAAGTGCAGGCGGCCTTATCAAGACAACGATCATCAAGAGAATATGAGGAAATTGTGGGAAAGGAAAGGTGATAAGGGAATTCAAGCAACACAGGGGCGGTTATGGAAGTATCTATTGCTCATCATCTATTGAAAGTGTCTAATGAACGAGGAAGGAAATGTAAAACGATAGAAAGAGAAAGGGGATGGAGTTCGAGACAGCGAAGCAACCCCTCACTTCACGCGCAATAACAAAGATTCCCTCTCGCAGCTGTCAATCGCAATCGTGTCAATCGCAGGTCAGCCAGCCCCCATGATACTCTCTAAACCACGAGATACGGACAAGAGACTGTGTGAAATCGAGAGAGCAGGCATGAAAAAAGCCCGAGCCGCGACGCAAGGCCGCGCGTCGCGGCGGAAGTTCCCTCGAGCACCGATTTTCGAAAGTGTCAAATTTTTGAATTATTTTTTTATTTTAAATGGTTTTTTTTTGTAATGAAAAAAAACTTTATTCACGCCGGGAATAAATAAACCGATAGGTCAACATAATAAAAAAATTAGAATAAGTCGAGTCTCTTGCTCGCCACGGGCTCCGGCCCCCTTCCACTGCTGCGGCCTCTTCGTGCGATCGTGAAGGATACTGAAATGTAATTTTCGAAAATGTTATTTTAAAGCTTACATCTATCCGATTAAGATAATATCGCAACACGACTCCACGTTTTTGCTGACAGCATGAAAAATAAGCCTCGTTATCAGGAACCGCGTGTTTTCTCTGTCGTGACCTATGAATGGCGTGTTGATAACGGGTCACGTATTGATATATCACTTTGGGGACGGGATAATGAGATTTATCAACCAAAATCTCAATCGCACATGAAACCTAAAATATTCCTACTGTTATCTGATTACCACAATTTCCTTCGTTTTATACAGTAGATACTGGTGCTCACGATACCTGCAGCAACTACAAGCAGTCCCAACAGCACGGCGGACAGCAGCAGGGATGATCCCACAGCGGAGAGACAGAGTACCGGTCGGGAGGGCAGAGACGGAGGAGAGTGGAGGGTGGAGGGAGTTGAGGCTGCAATTATTATTTTCATTCTCGATTATAAACTATCAAAACATCACTTTCGGAGAGTGAACGTCGATTCTGCGACTCACAATCAGCACGCAACAGTGCTGTAAGCCGGAATATCACTTTCCATGCAATGTTTTCGCGCTCATTCTTAATGATCAGTCGAAAGAAGGAGAATGATTATCTTTCATTACGCAAAGAAAAAAAGATCATTAATACTGACGTTTATCCTCTTCAAATGGAAGTACGATTACATCTACGCTGAGGTCAGTCTCGAGCTTCTTCCTCGCTTCAGAATCCCGGCTCGTGCGCTGAAAAGTTATCTTTGATCGTTCATTCAATCCTTTTCAGATGAAATAAAAAAAAAACGCTCGCACGAATCGAGTACGGTAATTAGGGGCCACAAGCTCCGCCTACTTTGGTGCGACACGATTTCGCCTAAAAGCGAGAATCAAATCCGCAAGCTTCATTCTAAACCAAATCGCTCATTCTAAAGTGCGCTGGATAGCTACTGGCGTCCCAAATCGATTGAGCACTGCCCAAATTGTGCACATCTTCACTAAGTAGGTCAAAATTGAACTTGAACGATGGGAAGAGGCTGTTTTGACGGGTTGCAGTGTGAAAGCTTTGGTTGGGCATAAATTTTCTGACTAATACGAATATTTTAGGAATTTTAGAGAAGAAATTAGATTTTTATCGTGCGTCAGAAACTTGCGGATTTGGTTTGAAGAAGCGCGGGGAGAGGCGAGCGAGAGGGCGGGGGGAGGGAGAGAGACACACGCAAATGAGGCTCCGCCCCCTTCTCTCTCGTCTCGCCTTTCCCTCCTCTTCCCCAGTGAGTCACGCGCGTACTTCTCGGGCTCTAGCGCGGCTCAGAGACAAGATATCAACAAACGGCGAAAAGTATGATGTTATTGGGACCACGAGGGATCGTTTGAACCTACTTTTGGCACTAACTCTTGAATTCGAATATCTGCCTTGTGGCCCCTAACGGTAATAACTTCTTACTTACTAGTACTGATCGTTGTTTTAGTGATAGTAGGAAAAGAGGAGCACCCATTTCGTTTAAGTAAACGTTATGTTACAGCCACAAGATCCCTGATCTTTGAACTTCATCCTAGATTAGAGTACGAGAAAGCGATAGCTCACATCATTCTCCCAACCGACCTGCTTCAACTTCTGGCCCTCTTGTTCGCCTTCTCTCTCCTGTAGTGGCTCGAAGATTGTTCCCGTCGATGAAAAGGGATATTGGGTGGAGGAGGGAGAAGGAGCATCCTGGCAATGATGAACATGATTACAGATAACAAGATGAAGGGATTATCCGGGCATTATTCGGGCAGTCCTAATCAATACGTTTAGAATCGGGGACACCGTCAAGGCTTTACCTTCGGGTCTGAGGTATTCCTACTAAAATTTACCTAAAAATCCGAAGAAAGTGGCGAATACTTGAGTACCTATTGAAGTAATCCTGATCGACATGAAAAGACAGATCCTTCAACATGACAGATACCTTGAGAATCGGTTCCATAGTCGACACCCTAATCAGCGGTTCCTCCTCGATCGTCGTCGATGTTGAGGGGGATTCTGATGTTACTGTTGTCGTTGTAGTCGATGGAGTGGTCGTTGAGGGAGGGGTATCGTCCTGGAGGAATGTCATTTTAATTTAAAAATCGACTTTGCATGTTCTGGTTTGCTCAGCATTATTTAATTTAATTCAATTGTTTATCCACCAGGGTTAGGAGGATGAAAAAGTGATCATTTTTCCACTGTTATCTGTACTTCACCAGTGAAGATAACAATCATAGTTGAACTCTTATTGTTAGAGAAAGGGATAAATGGCTAACCTCAAACAGAGTGGACAGTGTGCTGGTGGCGAAGTCCGTTCGATATCGGGCCGGCTCGGATGTCGCATCGGAGGAGGAGTTGAGCAGGGCTGAATGAAAGAGAATTAAAAAATCCACACCCCGCTTATGAGGAAAGTCATCCGCGGAAGTATCGCACCGGCAAATTCTTTGTCTTTTGAACGTATTGAACAAATGTTATTACATATAGTATTGAACATTACAGAGATAACTGACCGTATTTTTATCAAATTCGATATCATTGCACCATTTATCTCAAAACGTTTCAATTTAACACTCGAAATTTTCGACGATGTCCACATCAGATATGATCACCGGAATTTCTGAGCATCTGCCAAAATATCTCACCCTCGATATCATCCAGATCATCGCTGTACTCTTCTCTATTAACAGCTTGCAGGGCAGCATCAAGACTATTTGCTGTCGAAGAGGAGACGGAGTTGCCGGAGAATACACGAACCTCGAGTCCTGGAAATATGACAACGATTACGAGCGCGTTCGCGGTTGTCTTTGAAAAGAATTACTCATTTTTCAGGGAAAGCAACTCTCAGATGTCCAAGATTGAAATGCCAGAAAATTAACAAGACAATCTTTTGCAAGAACGATGACACATTTTTTTATTCTCTCAATTGGAGTTTCCATTTGTTGATTACATGGGAAAGTGTCATTACAAATAAGAGCGAAATTAGCACTAAAAATATAGTTTCTTACGTTTCCTCTCGGTCGTCCCATTACTCTTCAGTGCCAGAAGTTTCTCTCCCTCTGCTGAATTACCACCACGTCGGAGCGGAGAGTCGAGACGAAGGTCGGAACTGGAAGGAAGCATATGTCATCTTTGATCGTTTTTTTTGTGTTTTCTTCATTGCGAAATAATTATGGATGCGAGCTCTCCCAAAATAAAATGAAAATTGGATTATACGGTTTCAAGGTCATTTTTTACAAAAAAAACATAACAGAAATCATATATGATCACGAACTCTCTCTCCATCGGCCCGAAGAATTCCTTTGCGGGAGGCGCAAACTTGGACTCGAAGGCGCTCCTAAAAATAATCGATAAAAATCCAAAATGATCAACTATATCACGCCTGTCACGAGAGAATCGAACTGATGATGGGAATGAGAATGAAAACGAAAAATTAGTTAGCATCGGTTTTGGTCACCTCTAGACATGTCCTAGCAGCTCCCAAAGTCTCAATATGCAAAGTTCATTTTGGAGCTTGTACAACATATCCAAAAATTAGCAGCGCCTTTTCCTACACTTTAGAATTACACAATCTTAAATATAACACTGTTCAAAATCGCTTCACGATTTCTAACCGTTACTCTTAGAACATTTTTTTCAAAAATGCACTAGAAACGAGAATCGCTGCTAATTTTTGGATATGTTGTACAAGCTCCAAAATGAACTTTGCATATTGAGACTTTGGGAGCTGCTAGGACATGTCTAGAGGTGACCAAAACCGATGCTAACTAATTTTTCGTTTTCATTCTCATTCCCAATCTGTCATTCTAGCTCGATTCTCTCGTGACAGGCGTGATATTCAAAAATGATTAAATCAAAATTTCTCATGACCCGCGGAAAAATATATTTTAAAAAAAAACTCTCAACATCTAACTTGATCTCATCAGGTAGCTCATCTACAGGGAAGAGTCCGCGAGGAGGAGGAGGCGGGCGTTCACTGAAAAATAATAATTATTATTTATTCGAATTAATCAAATAATTATCTGATTAATTAAATAATTAAAATCTTCATCACCCCTCCTCCTCATCTCTCGGCCCGCCTCTGGGAGGTCCGAAGCGACCGCGCGGGCCTGAAAGTGTCAATGAGTCGGTTCGAATATGTTTCGCTCGCCCCATTTCCTCAGAATAGATAATTTCGTTTACTTTTTATTTATTTTTATTTTTTATATGTTTTTTTTATTTTTTCGTGAAGTCCAATAAGATTCTACATGAGGACCCAGGAAAGATCCATAAGACTACTTACTAAAAAATCCTAGTTTTACACATTATTGCTGTCTGTGGGCAATTTTACTGTCTTGTTAAAGATTCCGTCTCTTCATTCCTCGCACGTTCGGAATACACGCGTAATGAAGTGACGGTTGTTTCTTCTTGCAGCTCTAATGATAACCAACCGTCTCTGTCTCCTCTCCTCGACGGGCCGTGTCGCTCCCTCGAATCCGGTCTATCGTCACGTGGTCGATGAGGCGGACCGTGATGCTCCCTGAACATGGAGAGCACTCCTTACAGGTTCAATGCCTATTATGCTCCTGTGGTAGCCTTCGAACTGGTTCATTGGATAAAGTTCTACTCCGTAATTAATGCTACAAGTCATCGAGTTCAAAATGAAGGAAAACGAAGTCAAACGAAGAAGTCAAGGAGTATCAAGGAACATTGCGCAATAGAGTTGCAATTGCGCAATAGAGTAGTAATCGTCTCTTAATTTCGCACACCTTCTCTCCCATGAGAAAGTGTGTGAATTGAAGAGAAGATTACCCGTATTTCGAACTCTATTACGCAATTATTTCGATCTCAAACCAGTATATACCTCGGCCCATCCTCTCGCTCTTCTCCTCCCCTCGGTGGACCGTGTCGTGGAGGGAAACGCGGGGATGGAGGAGGTCCGCGATGCTCGCGCGAGTCTGATTGGGTCAGATTATTGATTTCAATGGATTCACATCCTATAACACTTGAACAATTACGTAGTCTTGTTAGGGCTATCATACTGTGGAATGGGCGAGAGAAGCCACGTAGAATGAAGAGAAGCAAACTTCATGTACCAGCCCTACTGTCAATCATTCTTACCCGATCTCGAAGGTCCTCCTCTCGGGTCGAATCTCGGATGTGCCGGTCTCCTCTCTTCCTCCTCATCTTCCTCATCGTGAGGGTGATGACTGCGGTCTGGACGGGGCGGAGGACCGTGATGGTCTGTCAACAATGGTGATTAGGAGAAGCTCCCAAACTGTGCAAAAAGTTTGCATCTCTATGGTGCATAAGGCGCAGAAGAAAAAACATTTGCGTAACAAAAAATTAGAATTATTTTGTCATTAGCGTTCACCTTCCGGCGGCCCCCTGTGCCCTTCCGGCACATGCGGTCGCTCATGATGATCGGGATGTTCATGATCGGGCACGAGAAGCACCGGGTGGTCTGAAATAGCGTTCAAAGGAGACTTAGTCGTCTCTTCATTTCGTACACACACACACTCTCTCTCCCCCGGTCGGTGTGAGTGCGTTCGGAATGAAAAGATCATATCACTTCAGATCACTCCGTACAGTCCGGGTTGGTTCCCACCTGAAAACAATCCGGGCCCGGCCGGCCCCGGCCGGCCCCAAGCGGCCCATGCCTTTTTGTGGATCGTACAGAGAGAAATTTGATATAAACTCAACGGCGTTGTAAAGCTCGTGTAATATGCAATCGATTTGTATTACCATAATTTTAAATATTTTTTTCAATAAATAGTAAATTGGTGTGGAACTGTCATCAATATTGCGAAAAACAGGTCGCAAGATTACGGTAAGTAAAATCGTCAACCTGATTCTTTTCAACTTTTTCACATTTTCGCATTACTGACGACACTTCCACACCAATTTACTAATCATTGAGAGAAATATTTAAAATTTTGCTAACACAAATCGATAGCATATTACACGAGCTTTGCAACGCCGTTGAGTTTAGATATATCAAATTTCTCTCTGCACGATCTACAAAAAGGCATGGGGCCGCTTGGGGCCGGCCGGGGCCGGCCGGGCCCGATTGTTTTCAGGGGGAACCAACCCGGACTGTATAATGCACAGATCGATCAATACTATGATTTCTTTGTAAATTCTCTCTTATGATAATACCGGGATGTGGCGGGTGGGGATGTCCGTCGCAGAGCGGGGGCTGAAATTTCGTATGAATTCTCTAAAAATCAATACAAATTTGTAGAATCAGAATTTGGGAAATGCAGTAGATGAATCACTGATATAGTCATGAAAATTAAGCATACCGTCAATCCATCGCAGCCACCGTCTTTCTTGAAGCAAAGCTGCACGGTGCATGTGAAAAAGACTTGGATCTGAATGGAATTCGCTTTTTCCATTGAAAGGTACTTTAAATCTTTCAATGATAACACACTTTGGAAATGATGGGTCTAGGAAACTAAGTTAGGGTGCAGGAAACTAACTCCGGGTCCAGGAAAATATCACTGGGACCGGACAACTTTCAGTTGACCGGAAAACTATACAGAGTCCATGAAAATTATTGTTAGGACACCCGAAATCAGACTTGAGCCCAACTTACTTTGTCCGCGTACTTGAATATGCTCGATTTGGCCGAAGCTACAAGATTCTCCCTATCATACTCGATCTGCGGAAGAAGCACTCGGTCGACACCGCACCTGCCATGCTTTCATTACTTTGACTAATTATTTTTTGCACAAAGTGCTAATGTAAACGATACTGTACCCCCTATCATCGATCAGCTCGAATCGTTTCCCCGCTCCATCATCCACGTAGCACGAGTGGATGAGCATCCCATAGGCTGGTGCCGCTTCTGAGGTACAAGTAAAGGTCAAGCGATTTGCAGTCGTACGACAACGCTAGATGGTACTATACCGGTTGTTTTTGGATGCGAGTCTTTTTTTGAAAAATATTGGTATGCATTTTATTCTGACCAAATGGTCGCATATATAAAGTAAATATAATATCCAGTAGTACCTTCTCCACAGTTCCACACGTGCGCCACGGCATCTCCCACTCGGGCGTACTTTACTGGAGGACCGGTGGGCGAGGCCTGAATGGTGCTATTGCAAATATATATGTATATATACAAAGGTCGTCTCTTTATTTTTTGTGCTCTAGCACCGACCAGTATAGCTAGCAAAATGGAAAGACGAATTCCGCATCCTGTCAACCCTAATCGTGATCCAGCTGATAGTGAAAGTCAACATTCAGAAGAAAGCAAAAGGTAATGAACTTGGCATCGAAAGTGTGATACGAAAATTCCGATTTGCCGCACCTCATGGATGGAGTAGGTGCACGAGGGCAGGTCGAAGCTCTTCTCTATAACAGATGTAGTAAGCCGCCTGGAACAGTAGATGTGACAAACAAGGCACATCTTGAATCTCTAACGATGACGGCATTAAAATAGGAGTTAAGTGGGTTGCAATTTCGAGAGATTTGATTCAATTACTCAATATCTCACCCCACATCGACCTCGGCCTCGAGGGCCTTGACTGATTCGAGAAAAAAACAGCGAACGTTGAAGCCGCGATCGGTACCCGTGACGAAAACCTTAAAAAATACATTATCCACCCCTTTTCATTGCCCAACGTACGCTGGAATGAGAATCATTAGTACTAGACCAGATGAGTGAGCAAGACTGCTCGAGTGCCGCGACGCCATTGCTCTATCTCGGCCTACCGCACCGAAAAAATTCGCAGACCTACCGGATGGAACGAGACAACCAGTGTGAATGAGTAGGTGACTCCTCTCGGACTCAGTGTTCTCTGTCTCCTCATTCCACACTCTCCGAAATGCAGCTCGAAGTCCACGTGATCTGTGGCGCCCTGGAATATAATTAAATAGACTTTCCGATGTTGCACGAGCGGTGGGTAGAGAACAATCTGAAATAATAATTTATTGATTTATTGGATGATATACTATAATCAAATACTGAATGCGCACAAGTGGATGTACGCACGTTGAAAGATAACCCAAATCTTGCCATTCGAACTCCTTCCAAGAGGACAGCAGATCGAATGGGAACTTTTGGAGGCGAGAAGTTATTTCGGAGAACATACTGCGAATTAGTTCTCTCCTAGTGCCTCCCAAGAGTACCGTACCCCCATCCTACCTTGGGTCGTCTCACGCATCCCTCCGTCTCCGCTTCTCCCTGCACGTACAATCGGCCGGCGAAGGGCGCTGCTGTGTTCGTCACTACCGTAATCGACGTTGCACCGCATCTGCACAGTATTTCAATTTCAATTTTTATCCACCAAGGTGAGTAGGGAGAGAGAGAGAGAGTTACGTATTATCTTCGACATAGTTCGACATAGACATATAGTATTGATTGGTTGACTACCGTAATCTGGTCGGACGAATGTCGGTGTGCCCACTAGAGTGCGCAAAACGGGTCGCCGCTTCTTCATTTCAGACACTCTCTCACTGGTCATCGAGACGAGAGAGTTTGTGAAATGAAGAGAGTCTTCTAGAGACGGCGACCCGTATTTCGAACTATACGCTGTGGCGTTGCTGATTCGGTCGATTCCGAGTCAAAGACGAAGACGAAGGGGGAGGGAGCCTAGTGTGGTACTACTATCGTATCCTACCGTAAGCGTACCTAACTTCCGGTTGTCCGATCACGCCATTTTCCGGCTCCGGATTCGCAGTAGTCTGCTCAACGAGAAGCAGCAAGAGTAGAGACACCACCCTCTGAAATCATTTATTTATTTCCGTTGTTTTCTGAAGTAGGCTGGTACGGTTGGGCAAGTGGCCCAATGAGAGCAAAGAAAGACAATCGTATACGGTAGTGTGGCTACCGTATCCCAACGCAAGATAATGAATCAATAAAGGTACCGTACCATTGGCAGTGGAGCTGGTCTCTGCCGGCTGGTTGACGGTAAAGTGTTGTACTATAGTGATGATCCAACTGATCCAATATCCAGTCTCTTGTTCGCTCGCTCTCTTGTTGCTGGGGGGTTTTGCCCCTGCTGTAGGTAGGCTTTTTGCGCCGCGGTCTGACTGAGAAGCGCGGATGAATAGAAAGATAGTTACACAATACGATGTTACGCGACGACGGTAATTATCCGGAGGGGAAGACCAGATATCCCCGTGCGCTTTTATGATCTCTCCCAATTCTCGGAGATCGGCACGAATAATGAGGGGGGGGGGGCAAAATGGGGGAGGGCAATTCGCTTGCGTTCAAATTGGTCTCAAACTAAAATGGAAATGGGTGAGTGATTTCAATATGAATCCGTTATACTGGTATATATGCCATAATTTCGGAAATAAAAGAACGGGTAAAAATAAAATTTCTCAATTTTGTGGTGAAATTCAGCCAAACGAATAGCTTCGATAAAAATCAACTGACAAAATGGTGGAGCGGGTTCCGTCAGAAGTACCAGTGGAAACTACCGGACTCTCCTCCTTCCTCTCATTATATATCCGCCGGGGGTCGCCCAACGGCACGCCTAGTTCCTTTTTGCACGATGGATGGTCTGTCCCTCTCAATTCGCGATAATCGCTCGCCTCTCTGAATGACGAGGCATAATGCATATTGAAGAGACGAGAACATTGCTGTTTTACAGCTCATTCTGCCGATGATTCCCATTGAATAGCGCAGAAGACACACGCCCTCTATTGTATCGGAGGCAAACGGGAAATTAGACGTTTTGCCCCTCGCTCATTTATCATTTGATGGCGGAAATGAACAAGCTTCATGCATTTTGCTTGAATTGAAATTCGAAAATCCTCATTATCGCACATGTAATTTATTCATTCGGCAGATAGATAATTGTACAGTCCTCAGTCTTATTTTTCTTCAGTGCTAATTTTAAGCACATTGAAGCCAAACATATCTAAAATTCGGAATGAGGTCTCTTCATTGTGAGCTAATGGCTTATTGACGGATGGATTGCGACACATTTCTCATTTTTTTTCATAGTTTAATTTCAATAAATGTTTTTTCTATATAAAATGAATAACTGCACATCTTCAAAACACATCTTCTAAATTAATTACCTGACACAATGAATAGTATTCGTCCCCACAAACAACAAACCCGCTTCGCTTCTGCCAGCTGCGTTGCGGCTTTAAAGAAGTATTTTTCTTCAAAATTTAGGCAAAATTTGAAGGATTAATGGCTCCTACAGTAGCTCCGCGAAAGGTTCGCGTTTATTCGATGCTCGAAAGATCAGTTGATGATGTCTAAGTCAGATTGCTTCCTTCAGACACTATCCGACCTTCCCAAGGAACTGATTCTTCAAATAATCTCCGAATTTAATCTGAGGTTTGTCATCTCATTCCATGTGATACGATATTAAATGTGCTCAAGTGTGTGGTTAGCTCTTTTTTCAGAAAGTGGCGTTGAAAAATAAATTATTTTCAGTGACCGGACATCCTTCAGTGCAATATGCCGTCGTTTCTACAAACTGGAGCAAGAGGCTTGCGAGTCCGCAGTGAAGGAAGACCGGGATGAACTTTGGTTGATTGTTAGCCGTTTGCTGATAATTACTCATTGTCTGTCTATGTTGTATAGATAATGCATAGTTAATGGATTACAGTCACGCGATCAAGGACGCTCCATGGACATAAACGTGAAATCCCCGTCTAACAATGCTCCGAAGCTAAGAGTCATTCGCGCAGTTGATCCCTCTACAACGTGCTTTCTGCTACGGAGAATATTCCGATCAATAGCATTCAAGAAACGTGTTATCGTGAGAGTGAGTTTACAGTTATCTAAGTGGGGAGGTGCGAAATGAACAGAAGATGTTCAAGATGCATAACAAGGAAGTAGATACAATTGCCGAAATTCGGAACTGTCCCGTCATTCTTCTCGTTGTTACAGATATACTACAATAACGCCGACCATCATCCTATCGTCGATACTCTTTCATGCTGCCCAAGATACTCAAATGATGTCCTGCTCGTACTCTATCACGAGGTTTTGCAAAAAAAATTGCGTTTTTATACTCAACCTTATTTTAAGGATACCTCAGGTCCCATCGACGATGTTTCCGTTCTCCTCAAAGCAATCTCAAGCGGGTTTCGAGAAGTTCGTTTGCCAAGCATTGCCATTCATACCACGCAAATTCTACGTCTATATCAGGTCAGCTTCTTGATGTTACAGCTAATTTTGTAATTTTTTAGTTCACACATTCGCGAACAGATCGGTCGATCGAATTTAACTGAGTAAAAAAAGAAAGGAATTCGAATTTGAACTTCAGGGAATTATCCACGCACAGTTGGAATCGTTGATATGGCATTTTTCTGAAGAAACCATGAATGGTATCGCTGAGCAAGTAATGGGAGTTCGAGCACCTGATTCAATCACAACTACACGATGTGATGGAAATGCACGTTTTATTTGTTCCGTTCCGGGTTATTCATGCTCAGCATACACAATTAACTCAATATCACTACAGGTTTACTGCAGTCAGGAAGGTATATCCCATCTTATCCTGTATCACGGAGGCATTCAATCGACGCTCTGGATGGTAGATAAGCCGTACTTGTGCATGGAGCGCTCAAATAATATGGCCCCGGAAGGAGAAACCCAATATCTCCAATTGACCTACGCTGCGCCATAATAGGATCTCGACGTTGTGTCTTTTTTCCTTGTTTTCGAATTCTCGTTCATGACAATCCATGTATATTTCCTTGTTGACATGATAAATATGTGTTGTTGGAAAGTGGATGCTATTTGTACAAAGATTTATGGGAAAAATATTTTTTAAAAAACGTGATTTAACTGCCCTATGAAGTTGATGCCGAGAGATATTTTTTTTTCATTTTTTTCTCATTTTTAATTTTTGCGCATTCATTACTGTCGAGTGATGGGATCGAATGAGACTAATCACCGGTAAGATATCTTTCCTTTTCCGCTCACTGATCCTTTCCCTCTTGCTTTCAAGGCATAATTCATGTAATAGTATTTCATACTCACGGTTTTAATAAGTTAGGTGATGTTTACCATTTTGCCCTCTCCAGAACCTGGTGGCGACATTGTTTACAAACGTTGATCATGCATAATTTTGCCGTCGGATAGATTACAGACATGGTACCCCCTCCAATCCTTCGAACGAAGCCCTTTGTTTCTGCCCTCCATTAGTCATCTTTCTCTGCGTTCTTTTGCTCCTCATAAATGTCAGAGAGACGACCTTTCACTTCCACCCATTCTTCTTCTCTTATAAATTTCACGATCGTTCTCATAATTACTTCAATGGACTGTTGTCGTTCACTTTCTTCGTCAAGCATTTGCTTCTATTATTTGAAATGATTTACAGTTTCTCCGACCTACATTCGGAGTCTCTTCATCCCAGCAAAGAAACTACAAAAGCTAATCAAATTATACAAAGTGCAAAAAAAGGTTTGGCCACTCTTAAAACCTTGAAACCCATTTATTTAGGCTTTGCGGATCCAATGTAAGGGAGAATCAGGGACTAATTGGAGACGTGGAAGTCGTTCATGGATCAGAATCAGCAAATCTCATCCGGAAGGTATTGTCTCAACGTCGTGCAATGACAACAAAATAAATCCAGGAGATTACATTTCGGGAATCACCGAATGATCGAATATTCCCCTTTATTGCATTGGCTTCACTCTGTAAGATCCATAACGCGAATATCTCGCTGAAGCATGTTCTCATGATCACGATGGAGTTTGCGTCCACTGCAATCAGGTTGAATTAAATGTTGATTTTGCCATAACCTTGTTTTTGTCAGCTGGATTTACTTCTCTCGAATCTAGAAACTTTCACTAAGCGAATGTCCGAAGAGGCGGATGCTTCGATATCCAACAATAATCGCCGAATTGAGAGACTGATGCAACTAATTAAATTCGTCTCTTGGCTGTTCTCTTGGCTTATCAAGCACATGTTCTCCGGTGATTAAAAAATGTACTGAAAAGTTGTTCTCGCTTCTACAAGCGCCCAATGATTTGTTTTTTTTTGTTACTGATGAAGTTAATGAAAATTTCCAGTTGTTGCGCAACAGTGAGTTCTGTGAAATCGTTCAACTTTTGCAATAATTTCAATAAATATTATGTAGATGATAATCAACTAGCGCCCTTCGGGCGCTAGACCCTGCGGGTGGCATGCAGCCTGCGGCTGCAGTGAGGCTCGCTACGCTCGCCTAGTGAGCGGCCTACGGCCGCTCGCGATCGCCTCGAATGCGAAGAATGAAGAATGAATTCGACTCTCACTAATTGAATTACTCTCCTCTCTCGCCTAATCCAATCAATGCGCTCGAATCTGTCGCCGAGAAATATCGAAATTGCCCTAGTTGTAATAGACGTCCTGCGGACGCTCGCGAACCGCTTACTTATGCGCGCGAGCCGAGAAATGAATTCGACTCTCACTAATTGAATTACTCTCCTCTCTCGCTAATCCAATTTATTCCGCCAAAAAATGTCTTCCAAAAAATATCGAGATTGCCCTAGTTGTAATAGATAGCGCCCTTCGGGCGCTAGACCCTGCGGGTGGCATGCAGCCTTCGGCTGCAGTGAGGCTCGCTACGCTCGCCTAGTGAGCGGCCTACGGCCGCTCGCGATCGCCTCGAATGCGAAGAATGAAGAATGAATTCGACTCTCACTAATTGAATTACTCTCCTCTCTCGCCTAATCCAATCAATGCGCTCGAATCTGTCGCCGAGAAATATCGAGATTGCCCTAGTTGTAATAGACTAGCGCCCTTCGGGCGCTAGACCCTGCGGGTGGCATGCAGCCTTCGGCTGCAGTGAGGCTCGCTACGCTCGCCTAGTGAGCGGCCTACGGCCGCTCGCGATCGCCTCGAATGCGAAGAATGAAGAATGAATTCGACTCTCACTAATTGAATTACTCTCCTCTCTCGCCTAATCCAATCAATGCGCTCGATTCTGACCACAAGAAATATCGAAATTGCCCTAGATGTAATAGATAGCGCCCTTCGGGCGCTAGACCCTGCGGGTGGCATGCAGCCTTCGGCTGCAGTGTAGCTCGCGGGTCGGCTTGCGCCCTTCGGGCGCGCGCCGACCCGCTCGCTAGGACAGTTTGGGTGTTGTTTATCCCACTGCAAATATCCGCATCTCCTTATCTCTAGTGAATAGTCTCCTTAGAACAGTTCCCAACGCACCTGCCCTTGCTCATCTTCTTCTATAGTAATCCCATCACCATCCATCTCCCTCCCCTACCGTAAGCCCATCTCCACCCCCTACAGTCTCTACCGTAACCCCATCTTGTTCTGCAGTAACCCCATCTCCATCACCTACAGTATCCACATCTCCTTCTCCTACCGTAACCTCATTCCCTTATCCCTCTCCCCCTACCATATCCCCTCTCCGTTCCCAACCGTTTTCCCGTCTCCATACCTCTAGGACCCCCATCTCCATCCCTCTAGGATCTCCATCTCCATCCCTCGAGGACAACCATCTCCATCCCTCTAAGAATCACCATCTCCCTAGGACCCCCATCTCCCTCCCTCTAGGATCCCATCTCCATCCCTCTAGGATCCCCATCTCCATCCCTCTAGGATCCCCATCTCCATCCCTCTAGGATCCCCATCTCCATCCCTCTAGGACCCCCATCTCCATCCCTCTAGGACCCCATATCCATCCCTGGGACCCCCATATCCATCCCTGGCACCCCCATACACCTAGAGAAACTCCACCCGACCACCCCTCGCCGCCGCGCGCACCTCGAATGAAGATCGGAGACCGCTCCCCCCTCTCCCCTCTCCCTCACAATGAAACCCCTTTGCATTTCAATCAATTCCTCCTAATTGAATCATCACCTCTCCTCGACTCTCACTAGTAAAATTTCTTTATTACTCTCCTCCCTCCCCCTTCACTCTCGCTTAATCCAATCAACGCCCTCGATTCTGTCTTCCAGAATTATCAGGATGCGTCTAGGTATAAGAGGACTAGCGCCCTTCGGGCGCTAGACCCTGCGGGTGGCATGCAGCCTTCGGCTGCAGTGAGGCTCGCTACGCTCGCCTAGCGTGTGTGCGATGTTGGGAGATATTTAAACCACTTTAGAAACACCAATCACACTCTCCCTATATACTCCTTCCCCTTCCCAGCCGTATTCCCGTCTTCGTCCCTAGTACCCCTCTCCCCTACCGTATCGCCCCTCCCCTCCCTACCGTATTCCCCTCTCCGTTCCAAACCGTTTTCCCGTCTCCCTCTCTCTAGGAACCCATCTCCATCCCTCTAGGATCCCCATCTCCATCCATCTAGGACCCCCATTTCACTCCCTCTGGGATCCCCATCTCCATCCCTCTAGGATCCCCATCTCCATCCCTCTAGGAACCCCATCTCCATCCCTCTAGGATCCCCATCTCCATCCCTCTAGGAACCCATCTCCATCCCTCTAGGATCCCCATCTCCATCCATCTAGGACCCCCATTTCATTCCCTCTGGGATCCCCATCTCCATCCATCTAGGACCCCCATTTCACTCCCTCTGGGATCCCCATCTCCATCCCTCTAGGAACCCCTCTCCACCCCTTTAGGATCCCCATCTCCATCCCTCTAGGATCCCCATCTCCATCCCTCTAGGAACCCATCTCCATCCCTCTAGGATCCCCATCTCCATCCATCTAGGACCCCCATTTCACTCCCTCTGGGATCCCCATCTCCATCCATCTAGGACCCCCATTTCACTCCCTCTGGGATCCCCATCTCTATCCCTCTAGGAACCCCTCTCCACCCCTTTAGGATCCCCATCTCCATCCCTCTAGGATCCCCATCTCCATCCCTCTAGGAACCCATCTCCATCCCTCTAGGATCCCCATCTCCATCCATCTAGGACCCCCATTTCACTCCCTCTGGGATCCCCATCTCCATCCCTCTAGGATCCCCCTCTCCATCCCTCTAGGATCCCCATCTCCATCCCTCTAGGATCCCCATCTCCATCCCTCTAGGAACCCATCTCCATCCCTCTAGGATCCCCATCTCCATCCATCTAGGACCCCCATTTCACTCCCTCTGGGATCCCCATCTCCATCCCTCTAGGATCCCCATCTCCATCTCCCTAGGATCCCCATCTCCCTCCCTCTAGGATCTCCTTCTCCATCCCTCTAGGATCCCCTTCTCCATCCATCTAGAACCCCCAGTTCACTCCCTCTAGGAACCCCCATCTCCATACCTCTAGGATCCCCTTCTCCATCCCTCTAGGCACCTAATGCCCCCAGAGAAACCCCCAAGATCCTCAAAAGCTTCTCCATTAACCTCTCCTCTGCGCCACACGACCACTCCGCACGCGCGCAAAATAGTCGAATGAAGAGTGGACCCCTCTCCCTCTTTTCAATCAAGTCGGATTATCTCTCGAGTCGACTCTCGCTAATTGAATTACTCTCTCATCTCACTCACTCTCTCGCCCTCGACCTCGCTAATCCAATCACTGCGCTCGATTCTGTGGACGAAAAAATATGAAAACGCATCTAGGTATAGTTGATAGCGCCCTTCGGGCGCTAGACCCTGCGGGTGGCATGCAGCCTTCGGCTGCAGTGTAGCTCGCGGGTCGGCTTGCGCCCTGCGGGCGCGCGCCGACCCGCTCGCTAGGACAGTTTGGGTGTTGTTTATCCCACTGCAAATATCCACATCTCCTTCTCTCTCGTGAATCTCTCTAGTGAATCCATCTCCCTCCCCTACCGTAACCCCATCTCCACCCCCTACAGTACCCCCCTACAGTCTCTACCGTAAAACCATCTTGTTCTGCAGTAACCCCATCTCCATCACCTACAGTACCCACATCGCCTTCTCCTACCGTAATCCCATTCCCTTCTACAGTAACCCCATCTATCCCCTCTCCGTTCCCAACCGTTTTCCCGTCTCCATCCCTCTAGGACCCCCCCCATCTCCATCTCCCTAGGATCCCCATCTTCATCTCCCTAGGATCCCCATCTCACTTCCTCTAGGACCCCCATCTCCATCCCTCTAGGATCCCCTCTGCATCCCTCTAGGATCCCCTCTGCATCCCTCTAGGATCCCCTCTGCATCCCTCTAGGACCCCCCATCTCACTCCCTCTAGGAACCCCATCTCACTCCCTCTAGGAACCCCATCTCCCTCCCTATAGGACGCCCGACCACTCCACCTCGCAGCGCGCACCTCGAATGAAAAGAGAGGAGACCACTCTGCCTCCCCCCTCTCACTCACAATGAACCCCCTTTGCATTTCAATCAATTCATCTTAATTGAATCATCTCCCCTCCTCGACTCTCGCTAGTAAAATGTTTATACGAAATGGAAGATTTGAGTTTGTGTCCGCTCTCTCGCTAATTGAATATGATGAGGGGTGAGGGGGGAGGGGGAGGTGCGAAGTACTCGGTATTAAAAGGAGATACAGTTGCCAGACAATTTACTCGCTACCACAGGAGATACTGACATAAGAGAAAAAAGTGAAAAAGATGAGGTGTAACTGATTTGACAGCGCAATGCAGTGAATCAAATTTGCAAAAAAAATATCATTTATTCCAAGTAAAGAGGTTATTTTGAAGAGTTTTTTGATATTTATTATTTTCGGGCTCTCTAGCAGAAAAGTGTACGTGATATATTTGTTAAATACGACTGAAATACCCCTTTATTATGGAAAAAATAATTCTGAAAAAAACATTAAGGAGGTTAATGTGATGTAATTACTAAATCATAAAAATTATTTGATCGCGATTGTTTATTTCGAATTATTTGATTGATTGTTTTGAGTGTGCGATGTGTTGTTCAAAGGTCTTGATGTTTATACGAAATGGATGATTTGAGTTTAAGTCCGCTCTCTCGCTAATTGAATATAGGAATTGCTGGTAGCTGGGTATGTTCAGAATGCGTATAGGAAGATAGCTGGTAGCTGAGGTGAAGGGGGAGTGCAAAATACTCGCTATTAAAAGGGGATACTATTGCCAGACAGAGTACTCGCTATTTAGAGGAGATACAGTTGCCAGACAAAGTACTCGCTACGATAGGAGATACTGACATAAGAGTGAATGAGAGTAGGTGCCTCTTAACAGATAGCCGCAAGAAAGTGTGAAGCTATTTCGATAGAGACCTTGAGAGGTCCATGCGGGATTGCCAATCCAGACATTTTTTGAGCGCAGGCACCGGTCAGCACCGAGTACCAGGTCGTAGGGGTATGTCAGCGTCCCCAATAATCACACTTCCAAGAACTATCATAGCGAAAGGAGTCACCTGCCGACACTTGTTTTTGAGGTTTGTCGTAAAACGCGAAGAGGGAGTGGGGACTACATATGCACACTTTATGAGGAATTTTAAAATAAGACATCACGAATCTAGAACTGCAGTCAGGTCAATAGTCTATCAATTTCGTAATATAGGAATTGCTGGTAGCTGGGTATGTTCAGAATGCGTATAGGAGGATAGCTGGTAGCTGAGGTGAAGGGGGAGTGCAAAATACTCGCTATTAAAAGGGGATACTATTGCCAGACAGAGTACTCGCTATTTAAAGGAGATACAGTTGCCAGACAAAGTACTCGCTACGATAGGAGATACTGACATAAGAGTGAATGAGAGTAGGTGCCTCTTAACAGATAGCCGCAAGAAAGTGTGAAGCTATTTCGATAGAGACCTTGAGAGGTCCATGCGGGATTGCCAATCCAGACATTTTTTGAGCGCAGGCACCGGTCAGCACCGAGTACCAGGTCGTAGGGGTATGTCAGCGTCCCCAATAATCACACTTCCAAGAACTATCATAGCGAAAGGAGACACCTGCCGACACTTGTTTTTGAGGTTTGTCGTAAAACGCGAAGAGGGAGTGGGGACTACATATGCACACTTTATGAGGAATTTTAAAATAAGACATCACGAATCTAGAACTGCAGTCAGGTCAAGAGTCTATCAATTTCGTAATATAGGAATTGCTGGTAGCTGGGTATGTTCAGAATGCGTATAGGAGGATAGCTGGTAGCTGAGGTGAAGGGGGAGTGCAAAATACTCGCTATTAAAAGGGGATACTATTGCCAGACAGAGTACTCGCTATTTAAAGGAGATACAGTTGCCAGACAAAGTACTCGCTACGATAGGAGATACTGACATAAGAGTGAATGAGAGTAGGTGCCTCTTAACAGATAGCCGCAAGAAAGTGTGAAGCTATTTCGATAGAGACCTTGAGAGGTCCATGCGGGATTGCCAATCCAGACATTTTTTGAGCGCAGGCACCGGTCAGCACCGAGTACCAGGTCGTAGGGGTATGTCAGCGTCCCCAATAATCACACTTCCAAGAACTATCATAGCGAAAGGAGACACCTGCCGACACTTGTTTTTGAGGTTTGTCGTAAAACGCGAAGAGGGAGTGGGGACTACATATGCACACTTTATGAGGAATTTTAAAATAAGACATCACGAATCTAGAACTGCAGTCAGGTCAAGAGTCTATCAATTTCGTAATATAGGAATTGCTGGTAGCTGGGTATGTTCAGAATGCGTATAGGAGGATAGCTGGTAGCTGAGGTGAAGGGGGAGTGCAAAATACTCGCTATTAAAAGGGGATACTATTGCCAGACAGAGTACTCGCTATTTAAAGGAGATACAGTTGCCAGACAAAGTACTCGCTACGATAGGAGATACTGACATAAGAGTGGATGAGAGTAGGTGCCTCTTAACAGATAGCCGCAAGAAAGTGTGAAGCTATTTCGATAGAGACCTTGAGAGGTCCATGCGGGATTGCCAATCCAGACATTTTTTGAGCGCAGGCACCGGTCAGCACCGAGTACCAGGTCGTAGGGGTATGTCAGCGTCCCCAATAATCACACTTCCAAGAACTATCATAGCGAAAGGAGACACCTGCCGACACTTGTTTTTGAGGTTTGTCGTAAAACGCGAAGAGGGAGTGGGGACTACATATGCACACTTTATGAGGAATTTTAAAATAAGACATCACGAATCTAGAACTGCAGTCAGGTCAAGAGTCTATCAATTTCGTAATATAGGAATTGCTGGTAGCTGGGTATGTTCAGAATGCGTATAGGAGGATAGCTGGTAGCTGAGGTGAAGGGGGAGTGCAAAATACTCGCTATTAAAAGGGGATACTATTGCCAGACAGAGTACTCGCTATTTAAAGGAGATACAGTTGCCAGACAAAGTACTCGCTACGATAGGAGATACTGACATAAGAGTGAATGAGAGTAGGTGCCTCTTAACAGATAGCCGCAAGAAAGTGTGAAGCTATTTCGATAGAGACCTTGAGAGGTCCATGCGGGATTGCCAATCCAGACATTTTTTGAGCGCAGGCACCGGTCAGCACCGAGTACCAGGTCGTAGGGGTATGTCAGCGTCCCCAATAATCACACTTCCAAGAACTATCATAGCGAAAGGAGACACCTGCCGACACTTGTTTTTGAGGTTTGTCGTAAAACGCGAAGAGGGAGTGGGGACTACATATGCACACTTTATGAGGAATTTTAAAATAAGACATCACGAATCTAGAACTGCAGTCAGGTCAAGAGTCTATCAATTTCGTAATATAGGAATTGCTGGTAGCTGGGTATGTTCAGAATGCGTATAGGAGGATAGCTGGTAGCTGAGGTGAAGGGGGAGTGCAAAATACTCGCTATTAAAAGGGGATACTATTGCCAGACAGAGTACTCGCTATTTAAAGGAGATACAGTTGCCAGACAAAGTACTCGCTACGATAGGAGATACTGACATAAGAGTGGATGAGAGTAGGTGCCTCTTAACAGATAGCCGCAAGAAAGTGTGAAGCTATTTCGATAGAGACCTTGAGAGGTCCATGCGGGATTGCCAATCCAGACATTTTTTGAGCGCAGGCACCGGTCAGCACCGAGTACCAGGTCGTAGGGGTATGTCAGCGTCCCCAATAATCACACTTCCAAGAACTATCATAGCGAAAGGAGACACCTGCCGACACTTGTTTTTGAGGTTTGTCGTAAAACGCGAAGAGGGAGTGGGGACTACATATGCACACTTTATGAGGAATTTTAAAATAAGACATCACGAATCTAGAACTGCAGTCAGGTCAAGAGTCTATCAATTTCGTCTACATTAAAACCGAACGCTGACAAATTATGTAATATTTTAAAGATTGAGAGCGCATGTATTGTGCACGTGTGTAATAAATAGAAATAATAATATGCTGTAATAAAAATAAGAATAAACATAAGATCGTCAGATGGTAAGATCATAAGATGATCAAGATGAAGATGAGATCATAAGATGGTATAGGAGATTGTCTGTGGAGATGAAAGATGGTTAGTCACACGAAGCACTGCATCTTGTGATATGTGATAATTTGTCTTTTCAAATTTTAAATGTAATAAATGGAATTAATATTCTGTAATAATAAACATAAGATCGTCTGTGGAGATATAAGGTGGTTAGTCACACGAAGCACTGCATCTTGTGATATGTGATAACTTGCCTTTCAAATTTTAAATGTAATAAATGAAAATAATATGCTGTAATAAAAATAAGAATAAATATAAGATCGTCAGTGGAGATATAAGGTGGTTAGTCACACGAAGCACTGCATCTTGTGATATGTGATAACTTGCCTTTCAAATTTTAAATGTAATAAATGAAAATAATAATATGCTGTAATAAGAATAATATTAAAACATAAGATTGTCTGTGGAGATGAAAGATGGTTAGTCACACGAAGCACTGCATCTTGTGATATGTGATAATTTGTCTTTTCAAATTTTAAATGTAATAAATGGAAATAATATGCTGTAATAAAAATAAGAATAAATATAAGATCGTCAGTGGAGATATAAGGTGGTTAGTCACACGAAGCACTGCATCTTGTGATATGTGATAACTTGCCTTTCAAATTTTAAATGTAATAAATGAAAATAATAATATGCTGTAATAAGAATAATATTAAAACATAAGATTGTCTGTAGAGATGAAAGATGGTTAGTCACACGAAGCACTGCATCTTGTGATATGTGATAATTTGTCTTTTCAAATTTTAAATGTAATAAATGGAAATAATATGCTGTAATAAAAATAAGAATAAATATAAGATTGTCTGTGGAGATGAAAGATGGTTAGTCACACGAAGCACTGCATCTTGTGATAGATATGTGATAATTTGCCTTCCAAATTTTAAATGTAATAAATGAAAATAATAATATGCTGTAATAAGAATAATATTAAAACATAAGATTGTCTGTGGAGATGAAAGGTGGTTAGTCACACGAAGCACTGCATCTTGTGATATGTGGTAAGAAACACTTTTTACACACACTGACTTTGCTACTCAGGCGATAAAATTGTGCAAAAATCAAACTCACAGATTTAATAATGATAATCTAAAATGAACCCTTTCAATATATTGCACATGGTTGATGTATTCATTAAATGCCGATTCCCAACAGATAGGGTATAGAATCCCTGAAAAAGGAACTCAGGAAAGATCAAAGATCAGTGCACATAATGCGACCATAACTGGACGCGGTTGCAAAATTCCTGCTACCCTAACATGTGACGTGAAATACTGTTAATTAAGCATTCCACCCGTCTCGCAATGTGATAGAGGGAGGGAGGTACGGTAAGGGAGGGCGAGGGGAATACGATTGGAGAGGGAGAGGGGGAGGCAGAGAGAGAATACACAATTCGTGAAGAGTGTAGACGATCCAAGAAGGCATTTCATGCATGCCAAACAAATGTTATATCAATTGTCCATTTAATTGCCAGAAAGACTAATGATTGAGGTACAACCAGAATGACTCATCACATTTCGAGGGAATTCGGAATACATAAGAAATCAGTATCAAAAGGTTAACAATATTGGTCGGATTTAGAAACGACTGTTTACAAAAAAGAGACATTTCCATTCTAGTGTAAGAGCAAAGCACTACTTTTAGATCTTTCAAATAGTCTGAATAAACAGATCGAGGTAAAGGTCTCAGTATCAAGATCGAGGTCTCACTGAATATTCAAAGGTACTTGAAAGAGAGGCGTTAAACGTACCACGCCGAGACGATAGTTGATTGAAAAAATTATCGAAGTAGAATAGGCTTGGTTGCGTAGAATAGAAATGATGACGTCGATCAACGAGAGAAACTGAGAAAGAAAAAGGCCACCAACCGAGAGCGAAGCGAGTGAAGCGATAGAATGAGATAAACTCTCTCTCCCTCTTCTTTTATAGGGTGGAAAAATTTAATATCGAAGAACAATAGGCAATTTGAATAGTAATATTGCAATATAATTGAAATTAAATTTTAAAATTGCAAATTAAGCAATTATTTTTTCTCAATGAAAATTTTCTTTTCAATAGTGTACTTCACTTTTTGATTGGTCATTCAGAGACCGAAAGTAAGGAAACTCCACTGAAAAAATACTTATTATCGGATAAAAGAATGTAATTTATCTCCCTACATATCCTCATCTTCCTTGACTACCGTATCCTCTTCTCACTCGCCTACTGCATCCTCTCACCATTCTCTACCGTATCCCCATCGCCATCCCCTACCGTATTCCAATCTCCCTCTCCTACTGTACCCCAGCCTCCTTCCACAATGGTAACCCTATCTCCCTGTCCTAGAGTAACCTCATTTATCATCACATAGTATGCCGTCAATAACATATCTCTTTGATTCCCCCTCGCACCCCTCCTCCGCTCCACCCGACCACTCCTCACCGATGCGCGCACCTCGAATGAAGAGAGGAGACCACTCTCCCTCTCCCCTCTCGCTCACAATGAACCCCCTTCACATTTCAATCAATTCGCCCTAATTGAATCACGTCGACTCTCACTAGTAAAATTTCTTTATTACTCTCCTCCCTCCCCCTTCACTCTCGCCTAATCCAATCAACGCCCCAGATTCTGTCCCCAGAAATATCAAAACGCGTCTAGTTATAGGTGGATTATACCTTTCTGCGAATTCGTTTTCTCCATGTTCTCTACTCTTTCTCTTTCGATCATCTCCTCCATGTTTTGAATAGCAGACACACTGTCTTCTCACTTCTTTCTTCCGTTCACTTTAATGTAAACAGTCCTCTCAAATCCTTTAAGCAAAAATCTTTGTTTCTGTCTTCTATTAATCATAAATGATTCATCATCCTCTCCGTCCACACCATGTCAAAAGGGGGAAGAAAGCTCATTTGCGTGGCACGGACATTTTTCACTCAAATCCATCCTCTCACTTTGGCGACTCTTGAGACACCGAGCCGGTCGGTGGCGAATGGCTTGAATTTCCCATCATTCTTCTTAATTGCTCTTATTCGAATGGTGAAACATTTTGCGAAACCTATTTCTACCGAACGAGAAATGATGAAGACCAAAGAATATCTTCTAGACGGAGTGAAACATAGTTGAACTGAGTAAATTTTTGCCGAAAAATGACTGTTTTTAGTATTCCAGTATTTAGTATGGTGATAGCGTAATTTTTGAGTTGAGATATTCAGCTCAAATTTTTAAAGCACGAAAAAGGAGAGGAAATTTACGAAAAACGGTTGATTTGAGCACCCGAAGTCCTACTCCTCTGCGGAGAAAAAAGTTGTTGACATGGCGTTTGTGCAGAAAGTTTCCAAAACCCTTTGGGCACCTCCCCACGTTCGCTGTTTGTTCGATTTCGATCCCATTCGGTAGCAGCACTCGAAAACGTGAGCTCATCCTAGTGAAAACAGTGAAAAACTGTTGACTGGGACACCCGAAGTCCTACTCCTCTGCGGAGAAAAAAGTTTTTGACATGGCGTTTGTGCAGAAAGTTTCCAAAACCCTTTGGGCACCTCCCCACGTTCGCTGTTTGTTCGATTTCGATCCCATTCGGTAGCAGCACTCGAAAACGTGAGCTCATCCTAGTGAAAACAGTGAAAAACTGTCGACTGGGACACCCGAAGTCCTACTCCTCTGCGGAGAAAAAAGTTTTTGACATGGCGTTTGTGCAGAAAGTTTCCAAAACCCTTTGGGCACCTCCCCACGTTCGCTGTTTGTTCGATTTCGATCCCATTCGGTAGCAGCACTCGAAAACGTGCGCTCAACTTCGTAAAAACCCTCATTTCACACCGCTTTTCCCTCTCGCGCTGCGCGGAATGACTCGACTGCGCTGTGCCACGCAAATGAGCTTTCTTCCCCCTTTTGACATGGTGTGTTTTGCTGTGTGTAAATGTGCTAAATGTGATAAAAGTGTTCTCCTCCTAAGCCTCAGATTCTAAAGTTAGAGTCTATCTACTAGGGTTGCAAGTTCGAGACCGAGATCGAGAGTCTCGCAATTGCTTCGATGTCTTCTTATCAAAGCTGGTAATTTTTTATCGATTAAGAAGATAGTGTTTTTGTTTTTCAGATGCCTTAAAACCATACAACAAATCTCTCAAGGAAACAGTGAATCGTTACAATAACGAGGCATGTAAGAAGACCTTTTTTATCGTGAGCAAACGAGATTTTCAACCTTGGATGTATCGCGTACCATGCAATAATTTAACTTTCATCACAGTTTCTCCATCACCAAAGCTCCAATAATTCTATCGTGTTTAAACGCGACCCGTAAATGATGTCCCATTTACGATCAACGTGAAATTGAGTGATAATTTCACCACATTTTGGTCCCTGATTGAAGCGGAAACTTCGTCGATTCGCGTGATAACAGGAATGCACCGGGCGAAATTCTTATCAGCTCGTCACTAGTGGATAAATGACTCTCCCGATTTCGTGCGCTCTCTCGTCGCTCTAACAGTTGATAGATATCGTGAAATGGAGAGACCATTTATCTCTTCCCGTCATCAGCCGGGCGCCTTTATATTGCCCCGGTCGTGTTGCTTTTGTCAGTCTACGCATCCGACGACCATGCTGCGGTTTCTTATCTCTGCTTCGTTACTCCTCGGTTAGTGTTCATCAGCACAGAGAGTAGCAAATACTCATTCAAGCGTACCAAATGAACGCTCAGATTGTAAAAAAAAATGTTTGATGAACTTATTGATTGCAAGCTAGAGCGTAGTCAGATCGCAACAACCATAACCCATTCCATCCATTTTATCTGTAATGTTGGTCCAAAATTTCATTTCAGGCAGCGCCTTTGCCGCTTGCCCTCAGAACTTTTCCCTCGTTCGCAACGGCGAATGCTACAGGTAAGAGTACTCGTCTCTGAATTTTTCTGGCAACCTTTTCTTTTTCCTGTTACCTCCATAGCTCTTGCCTATGTCAAAATAGAGTTTTGTTTCTCGCAATGGCAACGGCATTACTTGCGCCTGAATAGACTTGCTGATACTCATCTTTACGATTTGGTCGGAAACAAAAAATATAATGAAAAAATTTGAGACAAACGGACGCACAGTACAACGCTTACGCCCCACAAGCGGTCGATTTGGTCACTGGAAAGTGCGATGATCTGAAGGCACAACCGGTGATTATCAGGAATCAGGAGGTGAGCAGATACATACATATTTTATCAACGCAATAGGCCTGCAGGAGGAAACATCATTGGAGGAGGGGATTGTGATCTTCGTACTTAGTGGCAATGGGCCTTCGGGCTTCCCTTATGGAACTTCCTTTAACTAATTATTTCTTAATCTACACAGTGCTACGGAGATCAGTGCTGGGCCAGTGATTATTTGCTCACGAATTTGAAAAATATTGATGCAGAGTGTCAATGCGGAAACTCTCTTGAAATTCCATAAATTGAATTATATTCTTTCAATAATGCTCTCGCAGGACCACGACTACTGGCTCAGCGTCGCCAATAGAGACAATAAGGAGCAGAAAGTGTATGGAAATATCTTCATTGGTATGCATTTAAATTTAAAAATCTCGGTTGCGGATAAATAAGAAATAATCTATGAAACAAATCATGTTCAATCCCCCTGCGTAAATCGTGTTATTCTTTAGACTTTGCGGATTTTGTTGTTAACTATTAAATTTTTTACAATGCATCTATTCAGGCCTCGTGTGCAACACTGACACGCGTGTGTGGGAGTGGTCGGACGGATCAGAACTCACTTTCTTCCCTGCCAATCACGTTTCCAGTGAGAACCCTTTCTAGCTACGTGACCGCATGCTTCGCGAAGTTCTAGCTCACAACATGGCATTAACTCGCATTTTCGCATCATTAACTTGTAAAAAGGAAGTCCGCTCCCTCTTTTCTTATAGACCTGGACAATCGCTGTGACACGAACTGCATGTGGGCCATCGATCCGAGCACTCAGAATTGGAGGGAATGCAAGTTTCAGACCACCGTTGATTATCTCATGAACTAATGTTTGCGGTTCCGTCTATTGACAATTGCATTGGTCTCTACACGTCTAGTGAATAGGCCAGTGTATCCCGGGGCACTTGGATCCAAGTTGGGGCACACACCAGAGAATCAGCTGATTCATCGCAGGGTGCAACGGTATCTACGCGTACATCGACATTTACTGCGTCGTCACTCCTCCCGCTCCCTCGAGTCCCGATGAGGACTGCACGGATTTCGATCACGATGAGGACGATGATGTGTGCTATCAGGTACTCAATATCATCTCAATATATATGATCAATATCTAATCACTATCTATAATCAATAGCTAATCAAGTATATACTACTCAATATCTAATAAAGTTACTGGCAAAGTTTACTGGCAAGAAGCAAGTAGCCGAATATATTTATTTTTTTGATCAGATCCACCGATCCATAATTGATTTTTTTCCCAATGATCCTTATTTGGAGCATGCTAAACATGTTTGCCCATCTCTCTATGAAACAATTTATTTTTACATAATCATCTGATTGAAGCAAAATCGGACTTTCGATATTCACAACAGACTTTAATTATAGGTCGGCAGCACGGTTGCTAACTGGACGGAGGCAAACACAATCTGCAGAAGTTTCGGATCCAATGTTGCCTCCATTCACAATCCACAGGTTTGCAATTTATTTCTCTGTAAAAAATGTTCATGAATTTGTTGTGCAATCAGCGCATTATTTCGTCGAATTACAAAATAAAATCAGGAAAACAACTTCATTCGTCGTATCGCTGTGTCGAAAGGTCTCGTAAATGGATTGATGTTGGGTGGAGCTCCGACGGGCAAGGAAAACACTTTCGGATGGATTGACGGATCCGATTTCGACTATGAGAACTTCATTCCTGGTTAGAGACTTGATCTTCGTCTATAAGGAGCACAAAGTTTATGGAAACATCTTCATTGGTATGCATTTAATTTTTAAAAATGCACATGTACTAGCAAACTCACTAATCCATTTTGCCCATTTATTGAAAACGGGCGGATGAAGTGTATGCTACCTTTCAAACGCTGACGAACTAACCCTCTTAGTGTTAGGAAAAGTGAACTCTCTTAGACTCTTAAGATCTGAAGTGAACTCGTCCCCTCAGGATTCCCGATCGAGGGATTCGGCGATTGTCTTGCAATGGAGACGAATAACGTGAATGGACCATGGATGAACATTGATTGCACGACACAACTACCATTCGCTTGCTCGAGAAAGAGTTGGTTGTCTGCTTCCATGTAAAAAAACTTACGCTATTCCGCAATTCTTCCATTCTGATGAAGCTAGAAAAATGATTCATTGATTTGAACGCGCAAAGGGTTTTGCAAGTCAGTGAGTCACTTGTGAATTGTTTTCTGTTTTTCTAATCGTGATAATTCAGCGACCGACAAGGAGCCCGTGTGTGATGGAGCCATGCGCAAAGAGGGAGACATTGTGAGTTGCCGATATCGATGCATTGCTCTCCCCCACTTTCTACCACCCTCATTCCAACCAAAAATGATGGTTTCACAGAGGAAGGGAAAACCAGAGTGGCGAATGGCTCTCTCAATTCGCAAAACTCACTCGTTGATTTGACCAATCAGAGATGAGAACCAAAGTGAAAAAAGAACGAGAATGGGGTTTCGAAACATTTACCTAAAATTCACAGAATAGGTAAATGTGGAAGAGATCAAAGTGAAGACCATAACTCAAAAAATCGATCCAGATCTACTCTCCCGGTTTTCCCTACAACTCCTCTCTTCCTTGTGATTTCCTGCTCAAAGTGGACACCGGAATGCTGGTCGAGATTGAGGTTCGAATTCTTATTTCTTGAAAGATAAAGTTCGAAATGCGGGTCACCGTCTTTTCATTTCACACGCTCTCTCGTCTCTCTGGCCGGTCTTTACCTATACACATGATTTGTGTATGGGAACTGTTGTGTGTTAGCGATAGGAGACTAGGGGAGAAGCGTCTTTATCTCATGGTGGTAGGAGCGAGACTGGCCTAGAGAATACCCGACAGCCGCTTGGAAGGCGGGTGTGGCAATGGAACAGATGGTGGGCAATCTCTAGGCTCTCGAGTAGTATAAATGAACAATGAGTCATGGGATCCCCTAGAACATGGGCCAATCGATACTAGCCCATAACGCGGTGAGAGAATACGCGAAATGAAGAGACTATTACCCGTATTTCGAACTCTATTGTAAGAGAATCCTCTCGATCTTCTGTTTTCCGTTGTATGGGTTATTTTGCATGAACATTAACAAACTCTCAAACGTGTCAACGTTTAGATAGCCCTTTTCACGATTAATGATGCTTAGATTTAACAATAACAACAACAACAACAACAACAATTCTTGTCACAGATTCTGATGCTCGAAGCGAATTCGTGCTGTGACCATCTCGTCCTCACTGAGGGCACATTGGGAGGAGCTGTCATTGCAGAGTGCGTTTTTCGTACGGAGTATTGTTACTCCAGTCCGATAAGAGTAGGTTCGGGATTTATTGTTTTCAGCAAGAATGTCAGCATGGATTCATGCTAATCTCGAGTTCCGATGCGGAAACTAATGAGCAACAAGGCAATGGTTCTAGGTACTGTCCTATTTCAGTCTGACAGGCGAAATCTCTACCGGGAAAACTTTCCGTACGACCTCACAAAATATCATGAGGGCCTCGTGGCAACCACATGGAGGAGTAAATGTCAAGGGAATGATGGTAATTATTTTTGCCATGAATATTAATAATTGCCTATTTGCAGATCCAGTTCAGAGGCGTGCCGAAATGAGGATTCTACTAGATAAGTTAAATCACTTCGCGTGTAAAAAAACTATAATAAAGTCGATTTCACGAATTCATCTAAGTTCTTCGTGTGCTGAATCATTCGTTGACAATCACAATTTCACTAATAAAATTGCATGCTTGTCGCGCTTGGAATTGGCATTGATCAATGAACAATGCGCTAAAGGCATTAATCACAATGGTTGATATATCGCCACATTCATAAGGTATTCTTGTTAGTTTCGTAGCGGAAATGAGTGATAAATCGGAGGTCTTCGACCCCCAACCGTTTCTACCTTCTGTTCGCACACTCTGTATATGAACTTGAATTCTGATATTGTCCATGCGTATAGAAAATAATCATTTCCAGTTGCTCTACACGACCCGTCTCTTACATGCAATTCTCATCGTTCACCAACAACACGTGATTGCATTTCGAAGTCGTATGTTGGTTGCGTGATAAATGAACTCTTCAATTTTGAACACCCTCACACCGTATCCTGATGTGTGCAAAAAAACCAAATATGTTTCACGGCTTCATAAAATGATCAACTGCATATTACCACTTCGAATAGTAAAACACTATTTTTTATCCAGAAATTCGGCCCCGGCCCTTTATCGTTCTCTTCCCACTCGGAATTCTTCTGATCGTTCTCTATTGCATCCTCCTTCTCGCGTCGAAAAAGCATGACTTTCGAGTTTGGAGGACTCGAGCACACAGAAGACTAGAGCACACGCCAGGCTTCGTTTTCGACCTACAGTGGGACACTATCTGCGTGCAACTCCGTCAACAGTCCTATCGGGAACCAAGGGAGCAAGACTCTTTCTCCAGCCATTGCGACTGTGACAAGGAAAGTAGACCAATCCATTGGCCCGAGACCCCTCAAAATTACAATCTTGAAAGAAGAACGGCCTTCTGATACCCCGTCTTGATCAGCGCAACTTTGCGATAACTGATAAAATTCTGTAATTCTGTAAACCCCAGGCAAAGAGTGGGAGCAGCAAGTGTCCGTGGAAAGCCGATATTCATACCGTATGCTGGATAAGCCGAAAAATTTTGCTAAAAAACAAAAAAAATATCAATTCATATCAAGGAACCTGAAAGGGAAATTCATTAAGAAATAAAAGTTTTTGTTTGTCCGAAACCCTGTATTTAAATTTCAGAAAATTAATAAAATATAATTCAGGGGATCATGGCGGCCAGCTTAAACGACGAGGTTGACATGCTCAATTTCGCGTACGTTATTCTATTATGATGAATTTGAAGTGGCTTTTCAGCTGAAAAGAGTGAAAACACCAGAAAAACGGAGTAAAAATATTTTTTTTTAATAAGAAACATTTTAATTTTTCTTTCTCTTTTCCGATGGTGTGATTTTTTTTGAATAGATGGAAAGTAAGTATCTAAAAAAATTCAGCTGCAAAACCTTCTTCTGCCACCTGCAAGAAGATGCGAACTGTAACGCCCAGTGCAAGGATTTTGCCAAGCTGAACGTGACTGTAACCTGAAAAATCGAGTCCGTAAAATCCGTATCCGGTGAATTCGCAGGTTGACGAAAAGCTGGTGGATACCCTTGTTACCGCTGACTTCCCTAATCCAACCACGAGTGAGGCCAATTGTAACAACCGGTAGGTATTACTGTTGATAAAGCGGTAACAGAGGACTGTAGTTCCTCAGCACACTATTACTATTGTTGTTAGAGTATACACTATTATTATTAATGCAGCAGACCATCAAGAGGTCATTCTCCTCAGATTCACCAATCTGTTCTACCTCTGGTGTGCGAATCCAACTTGGATCCAAGTAAAAAGGGGTTTTCAACTTGGATCCAAGTACAGTATCTCTCAATTTGGAATCCAACTTGGATCCAAGCACCGGGAACCTGTTTACAGCCCTACGGCTAAAGTGAGATGACAGACATCCGAAGCGCACCCCGCGCTCACAACAATGCTCCATACAGCATTTTCAATATTTTATCGATTGTCGCTGTTTGAATGTGTTAATGTCATTCATGTCATGTTTATAGGAACTCTCTGTATAAAAGGAATGTATAGACAACAATGAATAAGAGAGAGTTGTATGGTCAGTTTATTTTTTTCATTAGTAGAATGATGGAAGATTACTCTTCATTTCTCTTCAATTCTTCTTTTGTCTGCAGTCTTCAATCTCTATCTGTAACTATGATTAGTTGCCTTCTAATCTTTTATTCCGTTTAGTCCCGATTACGGGATTTGAATGGTTCTTCTGATTCGAGCGACGATTCTGAATCACAAGCAGAGTCAGAAGATTCTGAATCAAGTGATGATCTATCTATTGTATCCACTGAAAGTTTTCACACTCAGGTCAGGATTTCTAAGACTGAAAAGTAAATTAGAGATGATATTTCACATAGTGTTCAATTAGAGTATGAATCCATTATGAAGTCTCTCTTTCAATAGGTCTGAATCAATTCCCTCTTCTCTCTGTGTTTTTTCATTCAATCTTCTTCACTCTTCTCTCAATGGTCTACCCTCATTTGTTTCATTCCAGCCTAATTGTAATGACATTGTTCTTCCAATCGAAATCTAGATATCAGAGGGCCTACATTGGTTCATTGTTTTCTACATCATATTTAACCAGCAAAACACCATGCTCTGATATAAACAACCGGCCTTGTTAACGCCTAGAGGAGAGACGAATGAGAAGAGAGGTAGCTCAAGGGAAGAGGTCAGACGTGAGGAGAGAGGGGGAAGGAGGCTACACGTAGACACGGCGTGAGGAAGGGCCAGAGGGGATAGAGGTGGGGAGGGGTCAACAAACAACACGTGTAGCCTTGCGAAATACTACAGAGGAGAGAGTGAGAGAGAGGTGGGGAGGGGAACAACAACAGTCCGTCAGTCGTCAAGTGATCGCTGCTAGTAGAGTGCAATTAGTCAATATTGTCTGAAAAGTGTGCATCATCTGAATATGATTCCGATACAATTCATCATAAAAAGGTAAGTATTCAGTTGATTGGTAATATAGAATGCCGTGTCATTCCATTCCATCGTCATTCCTATTCAATCAAAAATGGGGCGTTTCATTCCCCGATCTCTACTAGGATGCCACTTCTTTCCAATTTCTATTCTCAATCTATAGAATGAGAATAGAAATGAATGAATGGATTCAATTGAATGAATAGATTCAATTGAATGAATCGAATCGATTCGATTCATTCGTCACACTTTTCTCCAGAATGTGTCCGTTGATTATCCCAAAGAATGGAGGCTGAATCACGAAAGAAATTAAATTGATACAATCTAGTGATGATTATAACGCTAAATGTATCAGACAAATACTTGCCTTTTTTCAGAGTCAAATTGTGCGATATTCAAATCCCCTCGATTCTCCTAGATTCACTGTGGATCAATTGCTGTCTGGATATTGCGCTTTAATGTACAACAACGTTGGTGAGTCGTTTCATGAGCTATCATCCGCTAGAATGCAATGTCAGGAGTTGATTGTATGCGTAGAGTCGTTTCATGAGCTATCATCCGCTAGAATGCAATGTCAGGAGTTGATTGTATGCGTAGATTGCATGCGCCAGTAGAATCTGCATATGCAAAAGGCGATGAAGTAGTGGATTCATGTCACACATTTATCCCAACGTTTGAAAGGACATTTTGCGCTTCATGCACAACGGAATTAAATTCTGGCAGCATGCACTGCTGTGCAACTCAGAGGTGCATTATCGCAAAAATCAGTACATGAATTCGTTTGTTTAGTAAGAGTGGTCAAGCGATGCAGTGGCGTTTCATTTCAACGAAAATAGAAGACCAACTCAAGGTAGTGGGTCTTCTAGAGAATCGAAAGAAGTCTACGTATTCAGGATATCGTGGTGACCTATTGGAACGATTTGATAAAAGCGCATGAAGTGATGCAATCTATTAAGAAGAAAAGAATTGCTAACGAACGTTCTCAACTTGCATATTGCGATGAGATGATAGAACGCATGGAAAGTGATCAGGATCTAAAGGTTGCACTTCAATGTTTTGTTCCTTAATTGTGGACATAGGAATTGGTCAAAAACATTCAATGCTAGTCACGCTTTCTCATTGCAGTCTCGAAATATCGTTCTATCACTCGGATTGGGAATTGACGCGTTTCCACTGTACAAAAAGAATAGGTTTGATCGGACTTTTAGACAAGTGAAAAAACATTCCTAATAGTTTTGCGGCCACACCGATTCAATTAATGATTAGAGACTTGCCCGGACACATCCGGATGAAGAAAAATGCAATCATTTTGTGGGGAATTCTTGTCGGGGCGGGGAAATGCAAGACCAAAATCTGGAATAGAATAATTAATACTTTGAGAATTAGTATTCCTACTCAGCTACTCATCAATTCTTTCACTGTGAGTTCAATGTGAAAGTGAAACATGAAATTGCAATTACTCGTGTCAGGTAAAATTTCGAGTTTCGAATTGCCAATTTGATCTGGATGCGGTTCGCGAGCTTTATTCCCATAAGTTGTGGAAAACGATTCATGGATGCCCCTACGCACTCTGTAAATCAACAGGAGGGAGGAATCCTCGCTTCCTACCTCAATTTCCACCTAAGCAATGTACGGTAGTCTTTTTAGAAAAAAAATAACAGCATAACATATTCACAGTTCGATGGGATAGAGGTTTATTCATGGAGGTGACCTCCGCACGAATGGGATTGGATGGCTACAGAGTCAGTTTTTTTTTCAGCGCTCATTTTTTACCTACGCTTTACAGTCGCAGAGGTTAGAATATTCTCCTCTTCTTCGATTTGTTCCCATTTGGACATTTCCAATCGATATCTTGCACAATGTCGCCAACGGTATCGGTCAGAAAATTCTGAACTGTAAGAGGCTAAACTCTGTCAGCAGAAATATATCAAGCTCATTTCCAGGGACACTAGACCCTAAGTCGGTACTGTATATTGGACGATCAATTATTGACCGTCTATCACGATTTCATATCTCAAATTTACCACATATTCCGAAAACGAGGCCATATAACTCTACAGGCTCTATGTCAGGATTCGAAAGACTACAAGTAAATTAATATCTTCGCTCCTTCCTCACAATTATTTACAGAACATTCTGTATGTCATTCCATTATTGACAGCGAAGTCCAGATTTTCGAAAAAGCCATCAAGTTCACTTTTCTTGCTGTGTTTTTCTGCGCATATTCATTTACATTGTCAAAGGTGAAAACATTTGCTCGTTTTATGCATGGCAATGATTTAACTATTCGCAGGACATTAGATGATGAAAGCATGAAAATTATGAAAAAATGGGAGCTAGTTATATCAAATTTCGCCTTTTTCCTTCTCAAGGAAAAGTTTTTTACACTCAAAGCGCACGTGAGTAATCTCACAACATGGTCTGAATTTAATAGAATTTTTTCTTTTTTTTTTTAAGATTTTGTTCGAACATGGATCAACAATTGTGAGGAAATACGGTTCGATCATAGATAACTCGATGACCAATTTGGAGAGAACAAACAAAAGTCTTAATGATTTTCGAAGGCGCTCGGCAACGAGAGGATACGGACGAAAAGAGCTCGATCAGTACGTTTATCACACGAGAAAGACTTTGAATTAAAACAGCTAAAAAAATTCTTTTCTCAATCCATAGAATGGGAATATAAATGAATGAATCGATTCAATTGAACGAATCGATTCAATTAAATGAATCGATTCAATTGAATGAATCGATTCGATTGAATCGAATCGATTCAATTGAATGAATCGATTCAATTGAATGAATCGATTCAATTGAATGAATCGATTCGATTCATTCGTCACGCTTTTCTCCAAATTTCGAATGAATCACCTCGTCAAAAATTCAGATTTTCAATCGGGCAGTCTATTCTACGCGCTCTTTCCCGACGTCAAATGGATGCGACTCAGAATAAGTGTCTTCAAAAGTTAACCAGTACCGAAAATAAGCATTCATTCGATTCAGTAAGGAATTCAAAATTATCTGGACCTTATTCTTTGTCGAAACTAGCGCCATATTTACAATTGCAAATTCCTCCGAATTCTAAGTTATACTTTCAATGTGAAATAGATCACAGATTATTCCGCGTAGGCTCCTACTGCCTATTGGTAGATAGCTCAATCAGACTTATTTCCGCAATTTATGTACACAACAATGCCGTTTTCTTCATTGGCTATGTAATAGATCACCAATCATTATATAATATATCGCTTACAATTGCTAATAATGATTATTCTATTGCGAGATTGCGCATTGTACAAATCACTAGTTTATTTGAATCATACATTAATGATCACTATTTTGTAATTTCCAATGTCTCTCCACCCTCAACAAATGTCAGAATCTGGACTCCCTTGTCCCTCAAAGCAAGCCTCATCTGTACATCAATTAAAGGAGAATCTATGATTTTACTCGTTCATTCCGAAAATAGGATTCATTCGGTCTAATTAATGTTAATCGATAAATAATGAAAAAGAGAAAAAAAATTATCTATTTGGATTTGAATGACGTTCGATCGTCAAGTATTATTTGTGAAAATTAGCGAAAGCCAAATATTAATTGAGAAAATGATTTAATTCAGAAAGTGAAAATGCCGAATAGAAAAATCAATCGTAATTCCATTTCTTCCCCGTCGGAAAAAGTCAAAGTCATTGAAGTAGTAAGGAAAATTTTGGAGCGAGATATGATCCCTCTATCTCAATTGACTGAAGACTCATTTATCGTGAGTAATACATTTATAATACTCCGATCACCTCTCATTAACACACATTACATTGTTTCAGGCTGAATTAGGAGCAGTTGGTGACAAAATTCTTCTTATTGACATTTTATCGAATAACTACTATTTGGACCGAGCATTGACCGTTGCTGATTTTCAGAATTATATGAAATTCCTTGCATTTGGAAATGGAGCCATTGTAAGTACTTTTACCTAGTATACAAAGGGATAATTGAAAACTTCTCTCAGCAAAATCACAATGTCAAATTGGAAATGCATAGAACATCGGCAGTTAAATCGAAACTAGCTAGTGCATCTCGCAACAACGTCTCAAACGATGTACGTTATTTGTTTGTGAAATAGCGAACTAAATCAGTTGATAATATTTCCGGCCATTCTGCCAGCCAACTTTGACGGCGCACGTTGCGTCAGACATCCGTGCATCGTCACTGTTCCCGGATTAGGTGCAAAAATGAATATTTCCGAAATGGCGGTATCATTCAAGTGAGCTCAAAAAACGTTTTCATCGAGCGTAACGACCTTGCTGAACATTCTCCCCCCCCCCCCAGGCTCTCAGCTAAGCCATCGGATATTCGAGAAGTGTGGAGAAAAGTTGCAATGCATATTGCTTCCAAGGTTTGAAGATACACTTATTTTTCCTGACACGAGCACTGAATTTCATTACCAAAAGAATAGTTTTCAAAAATAAAAAAAGTAATAATAAACATGCGAACTATCCTTTGGGCAAAAACGAAGGTCACAAGAAGCGTAGTGTGGGGCTTCTCCCGAAATAAGCACGTAACATGCTTAAAAGGATACCCAGAATGGGATTCCTTCATTCCTCGAAAGCTCCTTATAATTTCAAGCGGAGGTCTCCCTGAATGTTCTTCACAAGCTTTACCCGAACTTTTTGGAAAACTTTGGCTCTTAATATATGCCCTTTTAAAAAATACTTTTCGAATAAGATTCACACAATAAGTTGTAATTACGTAACTACACGAGCGCTCGCTCGCGAGCATGATTAGCCCCCGTGTATTCATAACCAAAATAACTTAAATTCTCTAAAAAGAACTTTTGCACTATAGTTTCAGTTTACTTTATAAATTCAACGCAATAATCACTCATCTAATCAATTCGATGGACGTCATCGTCCATTTCCAATTGTTGCTTCCCGTGCGCTCAATGAAACGCCCTGCGAAACATAAAAATATGTGAAAATATATATCGCAGACGCGTGAATAAAGGGCATGAATGATAAATTAAGAAAATCGCGTGGAAAAGCACGAAAACTTCCGAATTCACGATCAAACTGCAAGAGAAGTCGATTTTGAATAACAAAAATGCGCGAAATTAGTTTAATTATTACGATAGTCAACAATACCGTAACCAATCGATAATTGATTTGATTTTTTTGATTCAACATTTTTTGGAAATTAATTTTATGATCCGGATCAGACGCAAATTACAAATCAAACATCCATTTGCAGTGCTATCGGCAGCGCCCCGACATTGGCGCTTGCTTCAGCGGCGCTTACAGTGCTCGAACTTTAGTACCGTTTCCAGATAGCTTCAGAGTAGCATTGCAGCGTTAGTCTTTCAAAATGCGTAACGGGAGAAATCGGGATTTGCAGAGGTGATTTGTGTTGGTTCCGGAATGGATGATGTACTATGGGAGGCAAATAGAAATACTGTGGATATTCAAATCGAGAAAGGTCTCACAGCATATGGGTAAATTCCCCTGATGAAAATAGGTCGATTGTAATAGTATTACAGTAACGAAGTACGTCGAATTCACCCTTGGGATGAAGGCACTACCAGTCAAAATGTGGTAGATTATCTTTCAAAGGCGAAAGATATCCCGTTAGTTCTAATCAATAAAAATCAAGCAACAAAGAGGTTGATTTTAGTGAATGTGATCTTCCCAATGTTACACATGTGAGAATGCGCACGCGAGTGCACTACCGAACAAGAAGGGAGCCAGAGGAGGTTGATGAAGATGAATATAGAATTGAAGAGACACTGGATACTGTGGAGAATAGAGAAGAAGATTATGACACTGGATTGTGAGAATCGGTGCACATGGGGAGTAACAAAACAAATTCAATTTAGATTCAGCACTGATGATGGTGGCTTGAATGATCAAATGGACACTCAAATGGACACTCAAATGGACCGATATAGTGATCAAATGGAAATACAAATAGGCCGAGGGGAAGATGAAATTGATAGTTCGCAGCCTACGATCACTCCCCTCTCTAAAGTGAAAATAGAGCCCAAATCAAGAAGAAGTAACAGGTTGTAATTGATGCTTTCCTTCCCACAGTGAACAAGTTATACCAGAATTACATCGATGATGGAGGAAGGAGGAGGGGAAGATGAAATTGATAGTTCGCAGCCTACGCTCACTCCCCTCTCTAAAGTGAAAATAGAGCCCAAATCAAGGAGAAGTAACAGGTAGTTCTTGATGTTTTCCTTCCCACAGTGAACAAATTATACCAGAAACATATCAATGATGAAGGAAGGACCAGAAATGATCGATCTGGAGGAGGACGGGTATGTTTTCCTCCTTCCAACTTTTTTAACCATTGTAAAAGTGGCCATGGTCACTTCCTCATCCAAAACGAACAATCAATAATGACAACAACTCATTTTTCTAGTGGCTCGTCGTACTATACACCGAAGAGAATTAGAGGACCACATAGCTCGTCGTACTATACACCGAAGAGAATTAGAGGACCACATAGTCTTCTCAAGTGAGCATATTTTATCAATATTTTAACAATATTTTATACAATATTTTAAAGAAAATACTTTTTCGCAGTTAATATTCTCCTCTTCTTCCATTTCTTCCAAAAGAGCATACTAGAGCTGAAAGTAACCGATTACTTTGGCATAAGGAGAAGATTTACTCTACTGGATCAGCCCAAAATGGGAGGATGTTCACTACAACAAGTACACAAAGTACTAAGCCTGAGCATCTCAAACGTTTATTAGGTTGGTGCATAAGTTTCTTCCCAAGGCTTTTTCGAATGTAATGCTCTTGTACTTAATCGCTCCCAAAATCCCTTAAGACTGGAACTAGGTATGGGTACGAGTACTATAACCATACATTAGAATTGGCTCACAGCTGCTCAGTGCGTGACGAAAAAAATCGGAAACAAAAATCATCGAAAATGTGACATTTTGGGTATGTTCATTCACATCGCTGTATTTTCGAAACAAGTGATCCTTGAGTTCTCTCCAATTTTAGAGATATTGGGGAAGGGTTACAGGGTTACATGACAGTGAAAGATCAGGCTTATGAAAATCATTCGAAATGCTGGATCGCTAAAAGTGGCGATTTCGATCGTCGGATTTCGGCAAACAACTTTCGAAAAAATTATCTTGAGATTGAGTTTTTCAATAGTCCCCAAAACAATAATGTAAACATAACAGAGTTACTACTTTGATTTGCACCACACTTCGAATCTCATGGTCTATCAAGACAAATTTAGTACAAGATTTTCAAAATCGTGGGTTTTTGTGCTGCCCTCCCTTTTGAAAGTGTGGGTATTATTCAAAGGCCAGTTGTGATAGAGTTGTTGCTACACATGTATTGGGACATATTATAGATGCACTGTGTGCCAATGGTTAAGATTTGAGGATATCTCAATTCTCCATGGAACACTAGTTCGATAAAAAGTGAGAAAAAATTAGCACTGCTTTGACTTTGATTTGATGTCGTATCGGCCTCAGTCATCATACAGGGATTCTATCATGATGGGATTATAGAGTATTCAAGTGGTCATTCATTGTGAAAAACCATGCCTTGAATGGTCAAAGAATAAGGAAGGGGCAGGTCAGAAACTATCTTGCTAAATTTGGGAAGAAACTTTTGCACCAGCCTGATACCTTAATGTAATGGTTTAGGCTTAGTACTAAGAGTTTGGTTTTTAAATTCGCTCAGGCTAAGGATAGGTGAACAATTTCCCATTTTGGGCTGGTCCGGTAAAGTAAAGTGTTATAAATAAATGACAATCACATACAGAAAACTGATTAGAAAAGTAGTAACATCAAACTGACCTTAAAAAAACACAAGAAAACAGCTGAATCATGAATAAAATAGCAAAAAAAAATCGATACGCTATTGCGCAACATGAAATACAGTACTTAATTAGTACAGTACTCACGACCCGATGAATTATAAATTGACTTAATAAATTTTTAATTTGTTTTGATTTTAGAGTGAAGAAGGAGGGCGATTCTTTGGCCACCAACACAAGATTCGCAGCGTTCGATGCTGACGGATTAGCTCCATACAATCCTCGTCGAAGAGTAAAGCAAGAAGTAATCGATCTCACGGATATTAAACATTTGTAATTTCCATTATTGAATTGTGTAGATAGATATATTGTTGAATTATGTAGATAAGATGCTGTTATTGTAAGAAGATGCAATTACTTACCACGTTAAATTGTTGTTCGCATTGTTTTGTTTACCTTGTCGTTGTAAATATAATCGTATCTTTCCTAGCCGGATAAACATTCAGAAGTGCTAATCGCAATCGAACGAACAAATTATACTGTACCCCAGGGGGGGGGACGTGAATCCAAGTTGGATCCAAGCAGATTTCCAAGTTGGATCCAAGCAGATTTCCAAGTTGGGTCCAAGCAAAAATCCAAGTTGCCCCCAGGCCTGGTCGCAACTTGGATTTTTGCTTGGACCCAAGTTGGATTCGCACACCAGAGACATGACTTACGACTTCTCCTCGCTGTGCAAGTTCCACTACAAGTGTGAGAAGCACGAATTGTGAGTAGTGACCTACTCGACTTTATTCATTTTCCGCTCTCCGAACTGTGTTAAAGGAGGCGTATCATGAAAAATTAGTTCATGTTGTTGAGGTCATGATCCGATTGGAATCCATAACGATGTTAGAAAGCCGGAGTTTGAAAGTAGTGCATCCACTCTGGACCGAGATATCTGCGTTCAAAGTATCAGGAAAAACCAGGGAAAAGCCCGCGAAGAATTCAAATATTTTATGGAGCGCTAATGGGGAGGAAGGGAAGGTAGATCAAGAAGATAGATGGAAAGGTCATCGTTGTCTCGCCCAATATCGATTGGCTACGGGGGGATTTTTCTTTGTTCCCGCAGGCTCTTCCCATCGACAAAAACTGATCTACTCCTTGCCGATTTTCCAAAAGTTTCTTGGCAATTTTCCAGAATCTTGCAAAACTCGGCATATCGTTGTAAGAGTCGCTATGTTTGAATTTCAAAAGTTCATGATACGCCTCCTTTAACCTATTAACCTATTATGTTGAATTTAGTTCAACAATTTCGAGCAGCATCAAGGATATCGACCGTTATTTCAGATACGAAAAAGAATTTTCGCAATTCGGAAGCGTCGTTCGCCCACATCTTCCGTTCTTCAGACAGCAGGAAACTTTTAAGAAGCATTTGGACGATCTCAAATCCGTGAATAAGACTGAACCTGAGGAAAAGCATAAGGTTCTTTGGATGACGAAGTTGTTCAAGCAAGCCAAAAAATTACTCAACAACTCGAAAAATCAGACTATGTCCGAATAATTGTTCTACGTAATTTTAAATAAATCAATTGCAATCGCCCATTAATGTTGCTTGATACTGTTTTACATCGCCTCGGATGCTTAATCATATCACATCCCCTATGTTCTGTATATTCCACCACCTTCTCCTTTTCATTTCCCCGTTATTCGCTCACTAACCGCTTTAATTGCTCAATCTACACATTCACGAATTAATGAGTTTATTCATCTCACCTCGCCTCACTCGTCTCTCTCAACCGCGCGTCGAGTGGTCTCTCCTCCTCCTTCTCAATTCACTCTCAATGCGGTGTTATATTCTCACCTCGATTTCTCGCATGGGTGAGGTTGATCTTAAGTTTTGAAACTTCTTATCACGAATGAGTTGTGGTTTCATAGGAGAAACTAACTAGGGCACTCTTCGAGCCAAGCCTTTATCTACTGTCTTACAAACAAGCAAGCTCGTTCTCCTTTCTTTTTATACTGTCTTGATCCTATCGGCGCGTCTACATAGTACATACTAGGGAATCGATTGCAGATACCGTGACTTTGGGAATCCTTGACACGGGACGAGATCGTGCATAGTCTTCATTTCAAGAGCTCTTTTGAGTCGTTTTCTCAGATCGGTAAAATCGAGAGAACAGTAAGTGTATTCTGACAGAAACGTTGAAATGAAAGGATCGAATAAAATTCACAATACACAATCCTTGCATTTTCTAATCATCTCTGCTGACGTGTTTGTTTTGTTATCACTTATCATCTTGTTTTGGTTTGCTTTGCCAAGGGTTGTTGACCAAGTGAAATGGTCGCTCTCTTTCGTCATGGATAGGCCTATACATAAGTGAATTCAGCGAACATACCCCATCCGTATTTTTCAATATTTCTCTTATTTGCCTTCAAATTTTACAAATTCAGTATCCCCTTTCCTATTTATATTATTTATACTCTATTTCGCATTTCTAAAATTGATGTCGCATTTTGGGAGACTTCGATTGGGATAAGCAGGTTTCCTAGCGATGCCCCGTATAAATTTCAATTCATTTCTGCCTTATCATATCTTTTCAGTGGAAGAGATGGGCCCGCAACTTCTCCTCCATTGCATCGTCGCTCTCAATTGTTTGGAGACGGTCTGGGAGCTCTTCCTTGTCTATCGACAGAGAAGAAAACATGAATCCACCGTGAGAAGACCGGCAGGGGTTGAGTCCATCATCTCAGAGGTGAATTATAGTTGTCAGAATGAAGAATGCGTCTCATCATTGCGCCTGCTCTTCAGACACACTCACCGGTGACAGAGCATGCGAAATGAAGAGATTCTTTTCTTGCAACCTCATCATTGATCCACAGCCTGTGCACATAGATATCCGTCATTGCAGGAAGAGTACACCAAGGCACGATCGTATTCGATTGATCATCTTTCGTTCAAAGTTGTACGAATGGTGATCGAAAGCGCGCTGATGATTGTGAGCCCCTTTCCTTAGATGCGCGTATAAAAGTCATGTTTCATTAAGGCGATGTTGTATTCGGGCTACTACTTCCATCTATGGAACATCGCAATGTCTACTTGGGCTCCTCAATCATCCTTTCTCATTCTCCATTACGTGACGGCGTTCTTGCTCGATCTTCCCCTTTCGCTCTACGAGAATTTCGTGATCGAAGAAGCCCACGGTTTCAACAAGTACACTGGCTCGTTTTATATGCTCGATTCGGTGAGTTTTACGCGGAATTCGTGACTTTCGATGCTGAACGAGTGGGAACAAGAGATGGTTTGGTAAGAAATGTCTCTCCTCGCTTATTTGATCGATGGACGAGTATGCAAAAAAAGATAATTTCTTGCAAAGCCGTCTCTAGGTGGAACACATCAGTGCAAATCTATTCATTATTTATTCTAGATGAAGAAACTGCTCCTGTCTACAGCCATTACGATTCCTCTTGCGTCTGGAGCAGTCTGGTTGATTGAGAATAGCGGCGATCTATTCTTCATCTATCTATGGGTGAGGTTTTTCACAGAATTTTCAGTCATCCAACAACACAGCCGATGCGTAAACAGTGATGGTCCAGTGAAATGCAATGAAAACTCTGATATTGAGCAATTATTGCCCTGAAAAAATGGATGGAAGGAATGCTCCACAGGGCTATGAAATCGATGCGTACCGATTTTTCCCACTGAACTATCTAGATACTGTTCAGGTGTTCATCTCGATTGTGATTCTGCTTGCAATGACAATATATCCCGCCTACATTGCTCCACTCTTCGATCAATATTCACCGCTACCAGATGGGGATTTGAAGAGATCAATCGAAGAGTTGGCTGCCAAATTGGAGTATCCCTTGAAGAAGATTTTCGTCGTCGATGGATCAACGCGCTCTGGGCACTCGAGTAAGCAATTGAGTTCGAAATACGGGTAATCGTCTCTTCATTTCACCTGCACTCTCACCGGTCAGAGTGACGAAGAGTGTGAAAAATGAAGATACGATTACCCGTATTTCGAACTCGAGTAAGCAATCGAGTACGGTTGATCGATCGGAATGGGCTCACTGAACTTCGAACTCGTCCGTCACGATAATTATTGTGGAACGAGGCTTCGAAAGCCGATAAACCCTAGCAATAAGTAGATTTCGAAAATTGATTCGCTGCTGTGTCAATGAGATCCGCATTGCGAAGTAATATGAAGAAGAGAGTGAAAATAAATTTCAGATGCGTACTTATTCGGATTCTGGAAAAACAAGCAGATCGTTTTGTACGATACTCTACTGAGTGGAGAGGAGAAGAGAAAGGTGAATTGGGCGATGAATTGGTGGACATAATTTTGCCTCCAACATAGAGGATATTGCATCATGATTCATGAGTCCAGAACAGAGGCCATGATCATTTTGAAACTGGAATTATCGATTTTTGAAATGCTGAAATGCTCAGGTATACGAAGCATTGGGAAAGGTCGATGAAGATAAGGAAGGAAAGGAGAAGAGCGATGACAAGGGAATGGGAGTAGAGGAGGTGGGGACATTTAAAATCAGCTTAACGCGTTATCAGTAAGAACGGAACCCCTGCACGGGGTGGCCCAATGCTGCAAAACTCTTTGAGATCTAGTCATCCTATAAAAAATTAGCTCGACCGGAGAATTTTGAAGAACACTTACATTCTTACAGATAGCGCGTTTCAAACACATTTATATCATTTGTATAATTAACTAAATTATATAAATTCCAGGTAGTCGCTGTGGTCGGACACGAACTCGGTCATTGGGCGCTCTCTCACACCGTGTGGAATCTTGCAGTTGCCGAGTTGAATATTCTACTTACTCTTTTCTGCTTCTCTCACTTCTACACTAATGAGGTATCTTTGACAGTAAGGCTACCCGAAAAAGCATTGGACAGCCGGGTATGTAGTCCGTCTAACAGCTGGCCTTACCAGCGGGTCCCACCTAGATAGCGTTGTTTTACGACGGAAAATCGCTTGACGTGGATACACCTTTACCTTTTTTTAAACCTTTTTTGACAGTTACTTGCCTCGGAAGTTGGGGCATTGAATAGTGATTTCTGAACTAATAAGAAACAAATTCTCCGTTCTGACAATCAATTAAAACCAGATCAGAAGCTGCGATCATGTATGTTCCGCCTTATCCATTCCATTGCAGACCCTTGGCGCAGCCTTCGGTTTCACTGGTGGCGCTCCCACTCTCATTTCTCTCTTGGTCATCATGCAATATGTGATGGGAGTGTACAATGAGATGTTCGGTCTGCTCTCAGTCTCCCTCACTCGACGAATGGTAAGGGAAAGTTTTTCAAGATGCGCACTTCTTTACTTTAGTGCCCAAGACCGCACAGTAGTGGGAAATATAAGACGGGTGATCGAATAAGCAAGGTAGAAAAAAAGGTGTCCATCTTTGGGCACTAAACTAAAGAAGTGCCTCAAGATGAAGTATCGCACTTATATGCACACCACCCTCGCACGAAAATATGTTTACAATTCGAGACTTATCTGAAGTCTTTATACAATACCTTATTTCCTTTGGTTCCGTTAAAGCTACACTACAATATAAAATCGAAACCTGAACCATTGCTCGCAATTTTATAAATTGAAAAAAATAGAAAAAAAGTGACGGAAATCCCTGCAGGAATTCGAGGCGGATGCCTTCGCTGCTTCTCTGGGCCTCGGATCTAAACTAACCACTGCTCTTATTCGTCTGAGCAAGGACAATCTGAGTGTGCCCGTGAATGATTCCCTCTATTCCCTCTGTAGACACACCCATCCCCCAGTGACGGAGAGAATCGAAGCACTCAAGAAGATGATGTGATTATGGGCAGTAATTGGATGTATTGTAAACTATATTGTACTAAGTAAATAAATATATAAAGATTTATTATTTAGCGATCAAAAAGTATCGCAATACCGAGCAGGGTGAAAGTTCTCGGCATCTTATGAGCACGGTATCTTCTAGTTATGGGAAAGTCACTGTTTATTACTTGGATTTTGCAGCGTCGTAACAAAGAAAAAAGGCACAGCGATATTACAGAATACAACATTAATGATCGGCTTGTGATCACTCCTTGTTAAGATTCGCAACAGCCTCGCGAGTAGTCAACTTGAGCAGCACAGAGCGAGGGAGAATGCTGAAATGAAGTATTTACTGAAATGTTTCATATTTTAAAAATAATATTGGTTTGTGTTTATTTAAATTGAATGATTTCACGATGATGTCGAAAAAAAAATCTATAATAATTGTCAGAAAATGAAAATTGCATGATCGTAGTCATATATAATATTATCTAAAAAAAATCTCACCCCTTGAGCGCATAGAATATGTACTTTCCCCTCGGTACGATGACCATTCTCATCTCCCTTAGAATTCCGTCGACCGTCCAATCGACCACCTCGTCCACCGTCATCACTTTCTTGTCTGAGTTGGTCCTGAAGGGGAATTGGGTAGGAATTACGGTAGACGTACATAAGAATTTTTTGCTTAGGGCATCTAGGAAATAAATCAATATGTTACTTGTCACAGAACAAATGCATTGTCCGAATTTGTCCTATGCAGAATTGGGTTACGAAATGGCAGGATTACGGTAGAAAATCAATAATAATGTCCGTAGCCACAAGACAAATGTATTGCCCTTGCTCAAGTCGCAGTAAATATTCTTAGACTTGTTCAGTGAAATGAATTAGCTCACTTGAGGGCGTCATAAAGCGGCGTTTGGAAGTGCGACGGGCACACGGTTGTGAATCTGATAGACAAATTATTGATTGTTAAAAAATCTGTGATGAATTAAATATCCATGAATGAAACAATCGTGAAGCATGTCATATTCGAAATTTTGCAATTTATTCAAGGAAGTTGCGTTTTTCTTTCAAGCATGGTGAGACAGATCAAAGATCAAATGCTCACCTAACACCATCCTTGCCCATGCACACTGTCTCGTTCTCGAGTCCCTCCATAATTGCGACGGCTCCGAATTTGGACGCGCAGTACGGCACCATATCTGGGAGGGTGTTATATTTTTTTGTTTACGATGTTCTCTTTCTTTTTTTCTTGCATTATCTTCTTTTTCGTTTCTCTTCAAATTCACGAAAGAGTTGCCTAAACGCCTATTTATCTTGACACACTGAACGCTGAATTGGCTTGGGTGGCCATTGCGAGGAAAATGTCTAACACCCTTTACCTTTATACCTTTACCTTTACAACTGTTTTAAATCGGCAAAAAAAACACTTGGACGCTTCATGTTATCATTTCCATAATTCCCAAAGCAACCCTCACTCTGATCCGAAGCGAAGAGTCCTCCGAGAGAAGCAATGGAGACGATGTGGCCCTCATTCCTGGACAGCATTGCGGGCAGGAATTCCTTCGCCATCTAAATGTATAGCTCTTCTGAATTTAAGATTAGATAAATGTTCTCATCATCATGATGTAGCCGCTTATTATAATTCTGTTGTATCTCCCAAACGTAATTTAATTCATGAATGTTGCATTCAGGATATGCCTAACTCGACTGTATTGTAGAAGTGATGTAAGGAACATGGAGTGTTTTCAACTCACTCGTTTTGGCTCAAAAATTGTAGAACTAACCCAAAAGTGGCACAGCGTGTTCAGCTCCACCGTTTTTCTAATCGCATCCTCTGCCACATCCACCACTCTTCCTCCGATGCCAATTCCAGCGTTATTGATGAGAATGTCGATGAATCCGGCCTGTATAAGTGTGATGAGGGTCTCAATCTCATCATCTCTCATTGACAGTCATCATTCTCTGGTATTTCAATCCTAATAGTACACTAATTCGTGGCCTATTAGGTGAAAAACCTCCTCATTTCCCATAGTCTATCGTTTCTACATAATAGGCCACATAATACCACCTAATAGGCCGATAATAGGTGGCTTATTAGGTAAAAACGAGAGACTATGGAAAATGAGGAGGTTTTTCACCTGATAGGCCACGAATTAGTGTACTAATCGGATTGAAATACCAGAGTTTGTCAAACACCTGCTATGTGATTGTTCGTTTTTTAAAAGGGAAGAAGACGGCTAACTACATATGCAAATTTATCCATGCACACGACAATTATCCTGCAGTCCAGCATTGGAATCTACGTACTCAATGACAACGAGACTGTATAATCTTAGCTGTCAATTGCATTTTGCTTTTTGATGGCTAGAAAGGTGATGAATTTGAAGGTCTCACCTCCTTCCTCGCCTCTGCTGCGGAATCAGCGATTTCCTGTCGATTGAGCATGTCCACTGTGCGGATGTGCACCTACAACCAATTTTTTAACCTATTTTCTGGGCACGATCAAATTGAGAGCTGAACCGTGGCTTGTTTTTGATGTTGTTGTGATTCAGAAAAACTGTAGTGGTTGGTTTTTGTTGATAGCGTATATAGAACTTCGCAAAGTGTATATTTCGTGCTGGTGGAGGGGGAAAATAAAAATTCGCATAAAATTAAAAATTCGGCATGACTCACAGTGACTCCTCTCTTCTCGAGCGCATCTTTCGCATCCCACAGTCCCTTCTCATCTCTATCCCATAGCACCAGCTTGGCTCCCTGCAATAACTTTCTTCTCATCACCATAATTTTGAATATTTTCCGGAATTCAGAAAATTAAAATCAGATTAGGCAATGAATAAAAATAAGGAACACTTTACCTTGTCAGCCAATCTCTCGGCAATCAGTCGTCCGAGTCCATTGGCGCCTCCCGTGATGAGTACTGTCTTAAGTTTTTACTAATATACAATAACTAAAAACGGTCTTGAATCACATGTAAAAAAATGCAAAATGGGAACACGAATGAAACAGAAATTTTGAAAAAAAACCCATCTTTCACTGATTTTGCTATTGGCTGGCCTATCGCAATTGATCAATATAATCAAAGATGAATCAGTTCTCGATCCTCCTCCCTACCGCATACCTTTCCGGCGATGTTCTTGTAAGGGAAGAAGCCGAGCGGTGCGAAATTGTGCACGACAGCTACCAGGCATTCCTGAATTATTTTTTTTCTTCCCTTATTCTTGGAATTGGCTTAGCATGACTAGCGAAGACTGGTTATGACTTTCACCATTATCTGCGAACTCAGCAAATATCCAGCAGATAAATTACATTCTATTATTTTTTTCTAAAATTCCATTATTTAATTATAAGAATGATGTCAGATTCTCTACATATATCAAATTCACCCAAATAATCAGCAGAATTTTGTAGATGCCGTGAAATAGTTTGCCGACTTTCTCGAGTTTCTTGTGAATGTCACTGGAAAAATATTTATTTACTAATCAAAATGTTGAACAAGGTGAAAGCAGCTCAATAATTGTAAATGAAATACATAAATTGATTCAACATTTAGAAGAGGCTCACTCTTGCCCTGCAGCCGTGACGGGAGCGTGCTTGCCGAGAGCGACACGAGGAGTGGTCATACTTCAAAATATATCGTTAATGAAAAACATTACAAATTGAAATTTAATTCACTATTTTTAGATTCACTACTGCAAAAACAAGGAGAAATGAAAATCGAGTAATGTCAGTTGCTCACACCATTGAGCATCAAGTATGAATAAATGCTCTGTAATGTGCCAATCAGAATGCCACATAATGCCATGGAATTGAGAGAACGCGGGCGATAATTTCCTCGTAGTAAAATTCTCTTCAATCACTTGTAGCAATATCAATAGAGTGTCTAGGAGATGAAAAGTAATCGATGATGCGTATTCACAACAAATTTATAACGATGGAAGAATTCTGGCAAGGGCTCTTCAACCTTCGAGTGAAATTCTGCCAGCTCTCAGAGCCACAAGCTTGCAAATTGCGGCTTGTCTTTTCCTTACATGGTGATTACATGGTGTGAATCATAAATGAGGGATTCTTCATTTTTCATCTCTCGCTTCTCTGAGGTTGAGAAACATTTTGTGATCTCTTCGTTCCACATGCTTTCTCGTAGATCAGACAGTGCAAAAGAGCATGTGGAAAGAGAGTCATCACTATAGAATGAATGCAGATAATATGAGCCCTCCCCATTCCGCAACATTGCTCGTTTTCCTGATCACTCAGAGTAATAAAAGCTCATTCTTCGCGCCTTTCGAATCATCTTGGATCATAAAGAGCCGGAGAACTTTGTGATCGAAATAAAATAAAATAAAATTTGTGATCGTCGTTGCACAAAAAGCCTGTGAAAATCTACTATTCATGTTCAGTCACGAATATAGGAGAACAAATTCCATAACAAATTCCGCCTACTCAATTTCACGTTTCTTTTTCCATTGCTTGAGAGTTACCCTATTAATTTTCAACTATCATTGGTGATCTCGCCTAAAGTGGATTAGAGGAGGAGAACGCTAGAATTAAAACTGTTCTCAGAGGTTGTGAGATCATTTCGAGAACGAAAACATTGCTCGATTGAGCTTTGCTTGATAGCTTTCTCTTATCAGTGTTGTAGTTTAGCAGAGAATGATAGAGACATTATCATGGATTCCTTAATAAGGTTGTGCTGCTTTGTGCAGACAACTCAATTATTTTATCATTACAATTTATCGAGGGACTGCCATAAGCAATGAATCGATTTTCACAACCTCATTTCCACTTCTTATGAGTGTCTTTTCCGGCATGACGACATTACCACTTTCTCGGGTTTCTGTCTCGAATTTGTCGTGGAATGTATCTTGTCAAAATATACAAATGGACAATTCTCACAACATAATTCAGTGTCAGTTTGTCACTCTACGATTCCTCCTCTCCAATAGCACTCAAAATCAAGAGAATTTCGCTCAAAATATCACAACAAACACGAGTTATTCTTCCATCTTGCTATGCTGACAATGATCTCGATCAAAAGATGATTCTAGTGTGATTCTCTCAATTGGAAGTGTTCTCTCGCATGCCAGGCAAGCGAGAGATCAGGAAAATAGAGAAAGCACAAATCAATGTGCTGGGTGCTGTACCCTGAGAGTTCTATCTTGTCGGTCACACAGAGGGAGTAAGCAGGGGAACTGAAGAGAGTGTGCACAATTTCGAGTTGACAAAGCAATAGAACTCGCACATTTTGGCACAATCTCCTTTGGTTGAAATAGAGGAAGGGAAGAGAGAGAGGGGAAAGAGTTGTGCCACTCTTCTTTTTCTCGCTCTACCTTCAATTAATTCAGAATGTCCTTCTTCAACGATAAAGTCGTCCTCGTTACTGGTCAGTTTCTTTTATGGAAAATTTACACCACTGGCGTCGTTAGTAAAGTGTTTCTAACTACTCGAATAAATCATCGAGCACGAAAATTCCAAAGCAATCCCTCAAAGTACCCTGCAGACCTATTCCTGGACGATGGAGGATAGATCAACTCGGTCAATCAATAATTCCCTGCAGGTTCTTCCGATGGCATTGGTCGCGCGGCCGCTGTCCTCTTCGCCAAGGCGGGCGCGAAAGTGACCGTGACGGGAAGGAGTGTCGACAAATTGACGGTGCGTTCTTAATGATACAGATTTATCCTGATATCAGGCAATGTGCCTGCAGGACACTTTGCGTTTGCGTTTACGTTTACGTTTTTCATGGCGCGTTTTTAGTGATTATCTTGGTTAATTTACAGAAGAGAAACCTTGAACGTGTGGCTGGCTGTAGCAACAGAAAAAATACCATGAAAAAATTTTTTTGAACTACGAAATATGTTTCAATCGTGCTCCATATCTTGCCCATTTCTCTTTCTCTGATAGAAGGTAATCTGCTGATTGAGCACAATTCATATTTTGCAGGTGACCAAATCGGAATGCGTCGCAGCAGGAGCCAAGGCGGACAGCATCCTCGAGGTGTGTTCCGCTTATTTGATATTTCGTTAGTGACGGAGATTCGCCATTGACGAATGGGAGCAATAATACGGTGCTCGAATCAGAGTAGGAATCGCGCAATGTGCTTGGACTCCGAGGGATCAGAAAGGTGAAATAAATCTGTGATATTCAGATGGCCGGTGACGTCACGGACAAGCAGTTTATCGAGAGACTCGTACAGGAAACAGTGGACAAGTTCGGACGATTGGATGTCTTGGTGGGTAAACATTTCCATTATCCGTACCAGCAATGGCCAGTGTATCGCACGAAGCATGGTTGTCGGGGTACAATCGCGTTTGCACAAACGTCGAATAGCAAAAAAATATTCAAGATCAAATAATATTTCAGGTGAACAATGCCGGCGCAGCAGTGCTCGATTTCACAGGAAAGAATGGTATGGACATTCCGATTGATGTCTTCGACACTACAATGGATCTCAATGTTCGATCGTAAGTTGCCTACTTTTTACGCTTGATTAAAAGTTTGCCCCTAGGACTTAATAAAAGCGTGGGCAATAGTAATATTGGGTGACTCATCGAAATATTCGAGAGCAGTTCAATGTTCGATCGTAAGTTAGCACTGTATCTTTCTAATCCGAGATACTCAGCGGCGTTATGAAAATATGTATTTGAACGATTTCTAGATATTTTTCTTCCGAAAATCACCGTTTAGCAAATTTGATGATAGTCACGCCTGGATTTTCTTTGCAAGGAATAGTGATAATGAGGTTCGGTTGCGATTCATGATTTTGCGACGCCGAAACTATGATCAATTGTGCAGTTCCAGTCGAACAAATAATAAAAGATGACAACTAGTGCGCAAACTAGAGCGGAGAAATTGCCACAGCATCCATCGCTCGAGTAAACATTTGAAACGATAATTTGTATATTCTCTCGGTACCCATCCGCAAGAAGAACTTTCCGAGGGAGAAATGTGTGATTGTCTAGTTATTGTGCGTTGTTGAATTGTTTCGTTGGAAACAGGGAAAACCAAAAACAGGGAAAAAACGAGTAGACATGCTTTCGACGGTGCTCTCTGTGGGGAAAGTTTGCTGGAAATGTGTTCTCCATCAGAAAAGCGCTCTAAAAATAACACAGTTTAGCCTGCAATTAAAAAAACACTTTTCTCAATTTTCCTCAGCATCGATTTTGATTGGAAAAAATGAAGAGCCTGCAATTAATTAACAAACGCTTGAACACTTTTCTCGACTTTTCTCAGCGTCGCTTTTGATTGGGAAAATTTAGAGCGCGCAATTAAATAACAAATGCGTGAACACTTTTCTCGACTTTCCTCAGGATAGATTTTAATGGGGAAAATTACGATCTCTGAAGAAAAGTAATTTTCATGGTGGACCCCATCGCCCAATTGACCTCATCTTGAGAAAACCCTAAAATAAGGAACAACAATTGAATTGGTTTCAATGTGGTTTCTAACAGCTGGCCTCACTAGCGGGTCCCACCTAGCGTTGTCCTAAGACTGAAAAATCGCTTGACGTGGATACACCTCTACCTTTTACCTTTTCTGTGTGGTCCTCATCTCCCAGCTGGCCATTCCCCATCTCGAGAAGACCAAGGGAGCCATCGTCAATGTGTCTTCCATCGTATCTTCTCTGTTCACTTGTTCGGTGCGTTTGTGGGTCTGTGATTTAAATGAACAATTTGTGAAATGACAAACAAATCTCAGAGCCCAGCTTGAGAAATGAAGAAAAAGCGTATTTTCGAATGTGTTTCAGCTCAATGAAAGAGCGATTGAGGCGCACCTTGTCTGATCTCTTTCACTAACGCCGTCAAAGACGAAAATTAATTAAAAAGTGCCCTACTTTCACCAGCTGGTCTACCTAGCGTCGTCCTTATGCAGCATAAAAAATGTTTGATGTACATCCTCTTTCCAGCAACCGTACTATCCGATGTCGAAGACGTGCCTGGATCAACTGACCGTGCAGATGGCAGGAACGCTGATCAAGAAGGGCATCAGAGTCAACTCGGTCAAGTGAGTGATTTTATTAATGGAAAATAGGCCTGTGGAATGAGCCTGATAGATGTGTGAACCTGATGAAATTTGACAGTAAAGAGCAGGAAACGATAAATATATATTTAAATCTCAGTCCGGGAATCATCCGTACTAACTTCATCCACGCAGCGGGACTCGACGAGACGTACGCTAAGCAGGTTGAGATTATCTAGTAGAGTTTGAAATATGGGTAATCGTCTCTTCATTTCGCACACTCTCTCGTCACTATAACCGGTGAGAGAGCACGTGAAGTAAAGAGACGATTTAAAAAAAACTGATCTGGAACTTTGTTCCGAGTCTGTCTCACTTGGCTAAGAGTAGCAAGAATACAGAAGATTATGGAAATGAATATAGATAAAGCTTTTTAAAAAAGGAATAAATTTGCAGTTCTACGACAAGGCGGACGAAAAGGAGACCACACAGATTCCTCTAGGAAAATGCGGAGTTCCCGATGATATTGCCAAGGTGAGTGGGGAACCGGCATTTGGAAGGTACAGTAGGTAGAGGAGACGGTTGAATACTGTATTTTGGATACTGTAACTCAGAATTTTAATCATTAATTCGTAGATCATCGTGTTCCTCTCCGATCGATCACAATCAGAAATTATCGTTGGCCAGAGAATCGTTGCCGATGGAGGAAGTTTGCTGAAGAATAATCTACTGTCTTCTGATATTTGAATAATCTCATCTCGAATATATTTCTTTCTTCTCTTTTCCTGAATGAATTGTAGATATGAAGCTTCATTGAATAAATTGTCTCAAATTAGCATTGATTTTGGAAGAAGATAGTTCAGGAATATGCGCCATCATCAACGTCTTGTCGATCATGTCAGCGCCATCATCTGTCCGGTAAATGGTTTCGGGGCAGACTAAAAGGCGGCCCGTGGCCCGAAGGGTGACTAAAAGGCTGCCCGCAATCGATCATACAGTAACTCAAGTTACCGTACCTGACAACCGTAACCCGAAATATCGCGAACTGATTTTTTTCAGAAGTGCTCCAAATCGTTTTCGATGTCTCTCCAATTCACAATAATCAATAAAGGCGCTTCCTTCAATGTGTTCCTTGATAAGTCACATCTCTTAGTGTCTGTCTGTCTGTTTGTTTGTGTGTAACGTCTGTCACGCTTTCGTTTTTTTTCTCATAACTCGGCTCAAACTCATCGTACACGTCCATCTCCGGTACCATTGGACTTCGCATGGAAAGGCAAACATTTTGAAAAAAAAATTTCATCATCATTACGTAATATGACGAAATTCACTTCTACACCGTTTTTCGCGCCTTTTTCGCTGGGAAATCAACCGATTCCAGCGTGCAACACACCAAACGACTCGTCATGAAGTGCACTTTCACTTTTCACTGGAATTTCATCATCATTACATATTATGACGAAATCCTTAGGCAATAACTCTTTTTTTGGGCTTAACTCAGCGCAAACTCGACCGATCGAGACGTGCTTAGGCTCAATCGAACCGGAAAGTGTAGCTCCACTAAATTTTGAATGAATTTCATTATCCTTACGAAATATGGCGTAATCATTGTGCAATATCTCGTTTTTTTTTCGCGAGTAACAGCTCAAACTCGACCGATCGAGACGTGCTTAGGCTCAAACGAACCGGCAAGTGTATCGCCATAAAATTTAGAATGAATTTCATCATCCTTACGAAGTATGACGTAATCATTGTGCAGTACCTCGTTTTCGCGTGTTTTTTTCAGAATATTGAACTGTACTGCCATGTAATGCCCAGAATACATTACCCGGCGTTTGACAGCCTAACCTGCGAGTCCCTGGCGGAAGGCTCGTGGGGCCGAGGGCGAGCCGAAAAAAGATGGAATGGGGCCACGGTTTGAAAATCAAATCCAACCCGGCGACACCTAGCCAGCGTAGCTGGCTATTTTATGCTGATAACTGCATCAATGTTATCGAAATACGAATATTGTATTGATATTTAGTACATTATATGACGAGTATTCAAATGAAAATACAGAAAATGACAGAGGCGATTAGATGAGTGATGATAAGGAGGGGGGGGGGTGCATGAATGAGATGAAAATACTGGTATAAATGAATGAGCAGCTGGGTGCTGCCAAGACGCATTCCTTTCGAATGGTATAATTCATCAAACAGAAGAGATTGTGTTACGGAGGAATATACAATGGAACAATACTCTAAAATCGAACATTTGAAATATTATACAGTGATCATGGGATGATACGAAAAAATACGAAATGTAAATGGCAATTTGATAGTACTACAAATACAAACAAAGAAGAGGAAGATATTTACAAACCCATTTCATCTACAATATCCACAATACAGCGGGTCCATTTCCCGTAGTGACGCAGGTCCGTATCCCGGTCCCAATTGGGACGCGGAGTTAGCAGGTCATTCTGAAATTACATTTTTTAAAATTAATATTCCTTCTAGGTTAAAATTAATATTCCTTCCAGACATCACAAATTAAGGATAATAGATAGAAAACTGACGACAAACGTATTAACTCGGCCATCCTGCGACGGAATTGCAGGATTCTCTATCGCATGTAGCGTTTCCTCCACTTTCTTGAGAATTCTATCTTGATCTGAATTTAATTTTAATGAAATAAATATCTCTATTTTTGTAACAAAACTAAGTAAACCAAGTATGCGCTACCTGTTCTTTGCCGTACGCCTACTTCTCCGTACCAGAAGCAGAAGTATTTGTTTGTTAATATTGTTGTGCTTATGTCATCATCGATTCGAATGGCCTGTTAATGTAAACGTTTGTATAAAATTTAATCAATATTTCAGGACGAATTACAAAAATCCAAAAAAATCATTCTATTTATTAAGCGTACCTCTCGATTGGTCATCTGTGGAGGAGGAGGTGGAGGAAGTCGATGAATAGTTTATAAATACCATTCATCTGCTTCGATTCCCTTTTTGACCGACTGATGGCTGCTTCTTCGGGTGAAGAAATGGGTCTCTGAAATGAAGAAACCAAAATTTGAATCACTTTCCTTGGCGAAAAAGAGTAAAAGTCATAGTAAGTAATGATTTACCGGGAATTACCGGGAATTACCGGGATCAGCGTCTTGCAGTAAAGCAATGACTGCAACCGTCCATCCGTGCGCTGAGAATCCTAGAAACAGCATTAAAGTATAGGTCATTTCATATAATAACATTGCATTAACCGCTCTTTGGTCTCTATGGTAATTTTCTTACACGTAGTTTTGTGTGTGCGTGCTTTTTCTAAGCAGAAATAGAATCGCATAAATAGAGAATGGTTGAACGCGGAAGTGGGGATCAGATTTTGTTTTAAACAATGGTAAATTTATTTAAAAATGAACAGCAAAATTTTTTATTTGAAAACAAAATACAGCAACCAAAAAAGCAAAAAAAATATTGATAAAAGATATGACATGATCTTCAAGACATGACCCGTCGGACGCGTGCGTGTCGCGTCGCGGCAGCAACTCTTCTTTCGGAAGCCGTTGTCGTCGATTTTTAGCTCCTTCCGCTTCCTTTTCATATTCAGAATTTGCCTATTAGTTCTAGTATCATTCTCTGTATCGAAATGTTACGTATTTCTACCCTTTTACTGCTTTATTTCGCGTGCGCCAGTCTATTAGTCTCTCCAAGGGCCCAGATAAGGATCGACTGCTCCTAAAATCAGCCAATTCTAGGCGTAATCGATGACGTCGTCGTCGAGGACGTCTTCGGACGATGGCGGCGCGCAGCTGCTCGAGCTGTCCGAGCTCATCTCCGAGCAGTGGTACTGGCCGGGCGCCTGCAAGAACGAGATCAGCAAGGTAAAGTTCCGTTTTTTCCTTCTCCCCGTTCGAGTATCTTTGACTTTTTTTTGCCATTGAGAGTCGTGATGTTTACATTGCCACTTTTGAATTTGTAGTGATTTGTCCGTGGAACTCAAACGTGACCAGTAATTTCAAAATTTTATCAAGCAGGTAAGTGTTCGATTTCTAGCACTATCTACTTTTTTCCTCTCGGTCATGCGTAGAACGATTCGAACTATGCTTAGGGTTGTAAACTGCATTACCATTCATCTATTTCGCTTTTGACATTCGACGATAGTGTTTTTTTTGTCAAAACTCACATTCAATGAATAAACTCAATTTTGCTCGCATACTTCATCTTTTTAAAATAAATTTTATCTTCAGGCACTGGAAGGCAAGCCGGACGGCACATTTATCGTTCGAGATGCCTCGTCGCCTGGTGATTACACCCTCACTGTCAGGTATCAATTGAATTCTATTTTTGTACCTTTGCAATGAAACACGATGTACACGGTAGGGCGATCTTGATGCAGAAGTGGCTTATTGTAATATATCCCTTATTTAGCTTAATTAAACTAATTCAGAGCTTGCGGTCAGACGAAGCTCGTCAAGATCCATGTAGTGGGCGGGCTGTGCGGCTTCAATCTGCAGGTATATTTGATTAATAGCTTCATTAGATCTTAGTAGTCGAGGAATTGTGCAAAATAGTATATTCATTGATATAAGCTTCATCTTCCATCGTATCCGTTATATGTTGACTTATTTTGCACTTTTTCACTGTATTTTAATATTATAAATTATCGTTTATAATTCCAGTCGATGGACTTCCGATCGATCCAGCAGCTGATCGACTGCCATCGAAGGACGTCGCTCAAGGTTACAACGATTTTATTTCATTTTATAGTTGTTTATAGCGGCTCAATTTAGTCCTGTGAGTTGCGCTCCTTCCCTACTCCATTTCTCACATTATCCTGCGATTAACTGGGTTATGAAGTGTGGGAATCATGACTTTCTCGCGCGTCATAATCAATTCGAATTTGTCGCGGTCTATCTTTAGCATCAGAGAAAAAGTGATCATTAATCAATAAAGTGGAGTCCGAAGTTGGACTTCGGAGATTAATCAATGATTCATTTTGCTTGCAGACGTACAATGCAAACCTGGACACGATGTTGTTGTACGCGCTAAGGGACTCGAAGAGGTGAGCTAATTCTATTAATTAGTTAGTTAATTATTTATTCGATTGTATATGAACTTGGATCTTTAATGTTTCATGCTTAGATCATATTTGTTAGTTTATATTCGGAGCAAGCAATTCTGATATTGAGAATATTTTGCAATGAAATAGAGGCCGGAAATTTCTTGTTACAAAGGCGAATAAAGTGCTTGAGATGTTGATTCTTACTCAATTCAATCCACTCCTGTTGGATATAATTTAAAAATATTAATTAATTATCTTAATTAATGTAAATAATTGCAGACGTCAATCGGGCGACGAGGAATTCGATCGATTTCTGGCGATTGAACGATTTCGCACGATTAAGTGCGCCTTTATGAGGGCCACCAAGTGAGATTATTATTGTTGTTATTATTAGATAAGCTTGTTTTGGTATTTGATAAGGAGAGATGGTTCTATCGCTCGAACAGGATTAGCTCGGGGTTGATATACCGACGAAACATGAACTGTGGTGGTTTTCTATAGAGCGATTTTGCTTCTTTTTCTTATGTTAGAAATCTAATCAGTATATTAGAGAACACACATTTCTAGGCTACGCTATTTTCATGAGATTTTTCTATAGCTTCTCGTGCATATACTCACAGTTGAAAAGGGTAATTTTGGCTCCCAAAAATTCCCATGGTATGAGCTATTTTTGGGTGAAAAAAATCAAAAAAAAATTTACAAAGGTATGAGCCATTTTTGGGTCAAAAAATACAAATTCCATTGGTACGAGCCATGTTTGGGTCAAAAATGACCATGGTATACGCCTTTTTTGGGTCAAAAAAATCACATGGTATGAGTTCCATACCATCAAAAATTTCCACCCATTTCATCTGTGCATATACTACACTCCCACAATAAGCCGCGCTATTGTGAGATCGCTGAAACGTGACTCTGCCATCTGCTGTACAACTAACACTGACCTTTACGAACAATGGGACTTTCGAGTGTGATGTTGTTTTGCGTCTATGTACTCCTAATCTCCACAATATCTGGGGATAGGAGGAGGGGAAGGTCTAACTATAAAGGGGTCGACGGAGACTTGTAGTTTTCTGTAATAAAAGAATTAATGAGTCCGCTAATTTCAGATTGTACGACCTGCACCACGGCGAGCAAATCCGCGCGGAGAACCTACTCACGGTGGAGAAGTTGGCGGTGAGCATGTGCACTTTGCAAATTGTGTATTGTCTAATATCCTACCGCGTGCTCATCAATGATTCGGAAAACATGATGATGAGCTTTGTGTTTCAAAGAGTTTTTGAATTGGATGGAATATTTTCCGACATAGTGTTTCCATTTCAGATTGTCGAAAAATTTGATTGTTTTCTTGCTACAACGATATTGAAAACACTTCTATCGTAATTTTAAACAGCCTCAGCTATCCTTAAGGCGGGAGTTAAATTCGAAATTTTTCAGGGAGAATAGTGATACAGTTTACAATTTTCAACTAAATCATTGTTTATATTTTTATTGGGCACTTCTTCGATTTTTGGCCCAGGCTTTTCTCGCATACCTGGCGGCTATCCTTTTCCTCTCACTCCGAGGCTATACTGCACAATCCCACAATGGGTATACAATCGCATAGTCTAAAATCAAAATCCCAGGACATCAAAGCTCACCAGTGTGCCTGGGCCAAAAACCGAAGAAGTTCCTCTTATTGTAATAATAGTAATGAATGTATCTAATTTCAGCTGGCGGACGTGCACAAGAAGCTAAAGCTGCTAGAAGAGGTGGTGAGCACGCAGAAGGTGAGTCACTCATTCGGTATATTCGCTATAGTGTTGAGTGGCCTCGATGTTCATAACTCCCGTTTTAACCCCCCCCCCTCCCCCTTCCCTTTATCGCACACAGAAGTGATTCAGAAATCGTGGTTACTGATGTTACCTAATGAAAAATCTTATTTGAAGGGAGTGATCGAGAACCTCCCTCAGGAGAACGTCAAACTCCAGCTGGCATACAAGGGCAATGCGGAGGTACCGTTTATTCTAAATTTATGTTTATATTATCTATTACTTAATTTAAATTAGTAAAATTGTCATGATATTGGTTCAAATCCCACCCTGGTGCACTGGTGCTTCGATATGGGATCAAAGTCAAAGTTGGTGATCCCATTTCTGATCATTCAATTCAATTCAATATTTCAATATAATATGCACCGTCATAATACATATACACTATTTAATTAATTAATTAAATTAGCTTAATTATCCTAATTGACAGGTGCTCTCGTCCGCCCTCTCCACTCTCCGTCTCGAGGCGACTACCATCGAGCAGCAGACGGGACGACTGGAGCACTTCATCGTGGAGCACAAGGGAGATCTGGAGAGGGAATCGGTGGGGAATTTGATGTGGTAGTAAGGTTCAGCAACTAGGGAGAAGTTAGAGGAACGACTGAATCGTGTGCGGATTAGAGAAAAGCGAGTAAAGCAGGAGAAATGAGGAGAGTTAGAGAAAATAAATTCAAAAACTGATAATTTCTCTGCAGGAGAACGTACAGCTGCTGTCGGCGCAGCTGGAGAAGCAGATGGCAGAGATGCAGGGAACAAAGTTGGTGTTTATCTTCATTAAGTACTTAAATTTATTTGTATATACCGGGGGCGGTATTCTTTCTTCAAATTCGGCGGTGTCGAAATTTTCGGAATGCTGAATAATTTCGCGACTTTCGAATTTTTTTTTATTTTTTTCCGAAAAATCACTCACCATTTTTGACAAAAGACAAGAGAGATTGATTGGAACTCGAACCAGCGATTGCTGATGGTTCTTGGGATGAGTATTAAGAAAGCAGTGAAACATGAACTCGCCGTTTGATATTGTTGCTAGAATGCTCCTGAGGTGTGAGTTGTCATAATCGGAAACTAGCGAAATATGATTCTGAGATGACGATTTTTTTATCTTATTTCTGTATGTTTTCCCCTTGATCAGAGAGAGAGAGAGAGAGAGAGAGAGAGCGAGAGAGTGTACGGAATGAAGAGAGTCAGGGATAGATAATTTCAATTTCCAGGGGCGGGAACTGCCACCGGCAGGCGACCATCTCCGAGACGAGGATGGGAGAGATATCCGAGCAGGTACGGTAGGAATACGGTAGGGGGGGGACTGCAGAAATAGGGTAGTGAGCGGGGTAGGGTACTGAGTAGGGTGCTTTAGGAATACGGTATTGTAAGGGATTTGGTAAGGTAGGAATATATTTGAAAAAAACAAAGGAGACATTAATTTTGTTTTATAAAGTTCGAAATAGCATAAATATGGGCTTCATACAATAATACTATTTAATTAAACGTTTAAATAATTTCCCCTCCCAGGTTGAGTTCATGCGGCAACAATTCGAGCCGCTTGCCGTCGCCAGCATCCTCAACGAGCTTCCCATGAGATGGGACCCCTCGAGGTACGGTGGTTGAAGAGGGATTACGGTAGGTGGGGATCGATAACTGACTCGGGGGGGGGCGGGTTTACGGTAGTTTAGGCCGATGAAGTGGGACCCCATGGAGGTACGGTACGATTGCGGTAGAGTGAAATCGATAACGCGGTGCGTTGGTTACGGTTGGCTATGACGATGAAGTGGGACACAGCGAGGTAAGGTTGTTGAAGAGGAATTACGGTATACATGGATCGATAGCTGATTGGAGCATTGAGTTACTGAGCTAAGAAGGAGAGGGTGTCAGTACGAGACTGCGACCGTCATGTAAAACTAAAATAATGCACTTGTAAATGCACTTGAGTGCATTATTGTGTAAAATAATGCACAATAATGCACTCAAATTGAGCGAATTGGGTTTATTGATCTTTACAAATCACACGGATTACGTTCAAATTTATCAGGAGCTATCAATTTCGGGGTAACATTTAACAACAACAAAAACAATATTAACAACAACAACAACATTGAACAATATGCTCAATTTGACAGATTCCTCGTGAACGATCCGTCAAAGGAGGCGGCTGCGACACTGATCGAAGCGGCCCGTGCACGACTACACGCAGAGTGGACGACCAAGGAGGAGAAGAGCAGAAAGAGGAGGTACGGGGGAAGGGGATGGGATTGAGGACTGAGTTTATGACGGAAATAGAAGGAAATATAGCCTAATATAGGAAATATATTATATAGGCAATTTTAGTGAAATAGACGGCACTCTTCATTCTATCGATTGCAGGGAATCGCACTCCCATTCGCATTCGTCGACGTCATCAACGGCGACGACGCCCTCCTTCGACGGCATCTTCCTCATTCGACCATCCGCCAGTCAGGAGGGACGATTGGTGAGGGGTTTACCTTGTTAATTAGTGTGTGATGTAGTGTTTGTGTATATATTTATGCTATTTCTTTGAAATAACGGTGAAACAATTAAAAATTATTAGTGTTCGAATAAGACGTACCGAATAAGACCCACGCGGTTTGTTCTTCGATAATCCAATGAAGGGGCCTAGGGCGGTCTTTTGCAACGAATTCAAAATTAATTAGCTGATTAATTAAGTATTAAGTCATCAATAAATACTCAGGTGCTGTCGGTGCTATGCGGTGGCCGTCTCTCTCACTGTCTCATCGAGGAGGCTCATCACGGATGGGGATTCGAGAACGGAGGATTGAGTTTCGTCAGCATCGGCGACTTTGTGAGGTGAGTGATGCGGGAAGCCGCCTTGTTGGGAGATTTTATCAGAGACTATCTGAGAGAATTTAGTAAGGGCCGTACAATGATTTTGGACCCTATGCTGAAAAAATGGCCCTGGGGTACTTTTTCACGTAGAACTCGAAAATCGACCTTAGGAAGCCGTATCTCCAACCCCCGGTACCCTATGGGTCCTGGTACCGTGCCAGGCTGTAAGAGCAACTTTGCGACTGGGGCTTCAAACCTATCCACGTGATAGCGCATTTTGTAGATCTCGTCGAAACAAACATTTTTTGTGAAGAAAGTGAAAAAAAATATTTTCATTGAAGAGAGTTATGAAGAGTGAAAATAAAAATTTTCACGTCGTGAAAAATTTTTGCCCGTGCCGTGCAAATTTTATTTGTCCAATCGATTCAGCATCGTTTTTTACCCCTTCGGTCAAAAATTGAGCGAAATCGAAGGTGACAGTACCCGACTTTTTTTGCGCCAAAGCAACAACACAGCGGTAATAGATGTTGCGAAATCGGCCTTTTTTGACGGTAATTCTTGTCCCCTATGCTTATATTGTTAAATTCACGATAAATTGAGTTGATATTCACTGCTTTGAGAACAATTAATGCAGAAAAATGCATTATTATACGCTCAGACCAGGGAAAATGAGCATCGATGACTGATCAGTCAGCACCGATAATTGAGCAAGTGAAATCAACAATTTTCGATACAATTGAGTCAGGTAAAACGGATTTTTTTGTTTTCTAATGAATTCCGAATACTCATCAGCAGAGTCATCTGTCCCTCTTCTTCATCCTCACATCCTGGCTCCATCTCCCATTCCCCCACATCATTTTTATCTTCGATCTTCCACTCTATCGCATCCACATCCTCATCCATTTCGATATCGACCGATCGCATTCCTCGAACGACAACCTTTTTCTTGACCGGAGTAGCGACGAGTCTATTGATGTATCGCTTGATATGGTTCTTTGTCAGTCGCTCTTCCATCGGTATCGCAGGATCCCAAATCATTCTCAGATTCCCCTCTTCTGCTTCCGCTTTTTTTCCAATTTTAGACTTCTCCAGGAAACATTTTGGGATGATTCGTTTCGTTCTCTCGGCAAGATCGAGTTCTTCTTAGCTCCTAGAAGCGCCCAATCCATTGGAAGTGAAGGAATCGAATGATCGAAAACGAATGATCGAAAAAAGTCAAGATGGATCAGCAACTCTCCAAGGCGAAGAGGTATGCCAAAATTAGGGCGCGTGGCGCAGTGGTTGTGTGCCAGGAATGCGATTTGAAAGGCCATGAGTTCGACCCCGCCCGCCCTCAGATCCACCCAAACCAAGGGGGTTAAGAAATGTTGAAAGTGGCGAAAGCCACAGTATCCCATTCCACGTGCACACAACACGGGCGATATAGCCTCACGCATAGGTGGCCGAATTTCTCGGGACAGACTGAACGCTGAATTGGCTTGGGGTGGCAGAGCCTGCCCAAGCGAGGAAAATGCCTAACACCTTCTCCGCGACAAAGGGGGGTGAGGAATTTCACATGAGGGAAATACAGAGCGATTGGAGAAGGCATACTGTTCAAAGATGACCTGCATTCCAATACTCTCCCATATGAGATCAAGCGATCAGGGGCACTTCCCAATGAAGACGAAGATCTTGGTATTTATGGAAGATTGAGAGCCACATTTTGGCATTACGATCCGAAGAATATTGCTCCAAGAGTAGTCGAGCACGATGATGTGGATGAATCGATTATGGATTCTGAGGAAGCTACCCCACTGAAGGAAGAGATGGTCTCCTTTTCTTGCTCGTGTGGGCCATCCTATGTTCGTCTTGGAGAGTTGCTGATCCATCTTGACTTTTTTCGATCATTCGTTTTCGATCATTCGATTCCTTCACTTCCAATGGATTGGGCGCTTCTAGGAGCTAAGAAGAACTCGATCTTGCCGAGAGAACGAAACGAATCATCCCAAAATGTTTCCTGGAGAAGTCTAAAATTGGAAAAAAAGCGGAAGCAGAAGAGGGGAATCTGAGAATGATTTGGGATCCTGCGATACCGATGGAAGAGCGACTGACAAAGAAACATATCAAGCGATACATCAATAGACTCGTCGCTACTCCGGTCAAGAAAAAGGTTGTCGTTCGAGGAATGCGATCGGTCGATATCGAAATGGATGAGGATGTGGATGCGATAGAGTGGAAGATCGAAGATAAAAATGATGTGGGGGAATGGGAGATGGAGCCAGGATGTGAGGATGAAGAAGAGGGACAGATGACTCTGCTGATGAGTATTCGGAATTCATTAGAAAACAAAAAAATCCATTTTACCTGACTCAATTTTATCGAAAATTGTTGATTTCACTTGCTCAATTATCGGTGCTGACTGATCAGTCATCGATGCTGATTTTCCCTGGTCTGAGCTTATAATAATGCATATTTCTGCATTAATTGTTCTCAAAGCAGTGAATATCAACTCAATTTATCGTGAATTTAACAATATAAGCATAGGGGACAAGAATTACCGTCAAAAAGGCCGATTTCGCAACATCGATTATCGCTGATCTTGGTGTGTTGTTGCTTTGGCGCAAAAAAAGTCGGGTACTGTCACCTTCGATTTCGCTCAATTTTTGACCGAAGGGGTAAAAAACGATGCTGAATCGATTGGACAAATAAAATTTGCACGGCACGGGCAAAAATTTTTCACGACGTGAAAATTTTTATTTTCACTCTTCATAACTCTCTTCAATGAAAATATTTTTTTTCACTTTCTTCACAAAAAATGTTTGTTTCGACGAGATCTACAAAATGCGCTATCACATGGATAGGTTTGAAGCCCCAGTCGCAAAGTTGCTCTTACAGCCTGGCACGGTACCAGGACCCATAGGGTACCGGGGGTTGGAGATACGGCTTCCTAAGGTCGATTTTCGAGTTCTACGTGAAAAAGTACCCCCAGGGCCATTTTTTCAGCATAGGGTCCAAAATCATTGTACGGCCCCTGTGGAGCCTAACTAAATTCTCTCAGATAGTCTCTGTTATTCTGGAGGGAGATCTGGAGCGATACCTTAGGTCTAGAGGGAGTCTAGGGAAGATTGACCAATGGCGGTTGTGATATGCGACCGTTTTGAAATGGTAGGAGCTATGCGTCAGATCTGATGCAATTTCATTTCTGGTAGGAGAAAAAAATTTCCCTTTCGTTGATTCGGGTTTCACCAGTACCTGATACTTCTGGGGGCGCTGCTAATCTAGTATAATCTCCGTACGTGCAGATATCCAATAGTCGAAAACTACATGGAATTTGAAAACATCCCCCACATTCGAGGTTTCTGTTAACAAGGCATGTCAACTGCGATTCGTAAACGCACCCGGCTTTCATAGAATTTGTCGGTTTCCAAGGCCTTTTTTCATAAACATACCCGACTTTTGAGAGATTTTGTCACCTAACTTTTTTCATGTATGCCTACCGTATTCCTCCCCTCTGCAGGTATTACTCTGCAAACTCGCTCGAAGAGCACAACAAGCAGATTCGCACGGTGCTGACGGAACCAGTGCACCCACTGTAATCCACCGAATGACCGACCGTAATCCCCATGTTCCGCTCGGGACCCAGCTCCCATTTAAATGTATCGATCGCTAGTTGACTTTTTTCCTTGTAATTCAGTTTTGTGGCCCCGTTCTTACGGCATTTCTTCCCGTAGCACGTTTCATATTTCATATTCTATGCTTTACAACGTTTATCCCGAGTTACATAGCCTTATTAGGCGTTCCCCCCGCAGTAGAAGGATAGAAGAGTAATTTTAGTGGTTGCTAATTGTGACCCTGAGGCTAAACCCTGTAGAGAATCGTGCTGATGTCAGCGCATTTTAGAAACCCGCGTTATCAGTTCTCGTGGGTTATCACGCAGATTATCCCACTATAGCATTCGAATAGGGTCTCATCGATTGATTGTATTCGACCCCTTTTCTCCCCTCCGTTTCTGTCAGACGCTCTCTTTTCTTCTTGTTCTCTAGCTTGTCAGACGGAGCGAGATAGTGCGCTAAACGAAGAGACGCTTCGTTTCGTCGTCGCCCTTCTAAAGTACTCTAGTCCTTATCACCATTGTGTCCCATAGAGAGATCTGGTACTTTGATACCAATCTGGTAGTCTATTGGTACCCGATTCGGTACCACACACCGCCCCTTGCCCCCACCACAACTCGTAAGATCGGATCTATCGGATGTTTTTACTAGTTGTAGTCATCGAGTAGTCGTTTTTTTGTGTTGTCGTGAGAATAGTAATAATTTCCAGCACATCCGCATTCATAATAATAGTGCGTTTTTATGCAATTCCCCTTTGTTTACGGCTCGCCATCCCGTCCCAATCGGCGTCACTTTTTCGTCTTCCTAGAGCTTGCAATTTTCACATTTTGCACTATATTTGTCGCGTGTTTTGACCTATTTTTGTATTCCACAAATCGCTAACACCTTGTTCGTCATTTCTTCGCATTTTCCTGCATGCACTCGTGATTTACCGTATCCATCTTACCCCGTAATCGATTACCGTATCCCTCACTCGTTACCGTACTCGTTTTTCTCTCGTTTTTATATCTCATTCGCCCATGCTGTGTAATTTTGATTCTATCTTTCTGAGACTCGAACTGGTCAAATGAAATCTCACCATCGTTCCACGTTTTTCGCCCCGACATTTTCAAAATTTTCGCTTAAAATCTAAATTTGTGTTCTTTCATTTCGTAATATACGGCATAAAGTTTGTTGACCTGCATTCGTATTTATTTTTTGTTTAATGAGTTGCGGGCTCTTATGCATACCTAATTTGGCGTGGCGAAAGGTAACCAGTTATCGATTAGTAATTGCGTAACAGTAATTACTCGGCGGTAAGTAGTGATAGTGTGCAAACGGAAAGCAACGGAGATTTTCTCGCACTGTCTGTGAATCTCTTATCGACTAGCGCTATCTCTCATTCCTTCCTTTCTTTTCCATCCTCAAATCACGCTCGCAACCCCCGCGTGATCTGTTACCAGACACTTGTGCGTTGTTGTTGACGCCGTTTCGAAAATGTTCCGACTCGCGTGATCTCTAGCTTTGTCTGACAGGTGAGAGAGAAGGCGTAGGGAGAGAGGAAGCGAATACTACCCGGGTGTTCCCCTTCCCTTTCGCAATGAAGTTAGGGGAGGGGCTGACTCAAAGATTCAGCGCGTTCCTAGGCGATTATTCACGATTCTCAATATCCTGTGGCGTTGCTCACTGTTGATGTGCTACTTTCCACCAAGAACATGTGGTTGATAGGAAAAACCAAGGAAGCGGAAGATTACAATCCTGAACCTCGTGCATACTTCACATATTATTGAAGCGCGAAGTTCCACAGTGGCATTAAATGAAATGTTGTTTTCTTTGCGCGTATTTTTGTTTGTTTATCCTTAATTGGTTTGTTTTTATGAACGTGCAGTTCAGTTTGCATTGCAAGATTCATCGCCACGTTAATGTTACTCCTCACTGAAACACAAATTTCCACTTCTCCTTTTTTTCGAACTGCAAAAGTATTTTCTGTCAATGAATCATTTTGTACATGTGAGATCTCTAGCATAATTGTTTCCTAGTATTGCCGAGCTTTTAAACTCGATTTTTGTTTATTCGCGAACTATTCTACAAAAATACCAGCACAATCTTCATTTTAACTCATTTGAATCGTCTCAGAAGCCCGAAATCGCCGCTTCCCTTCCTGCCCCCTCCCTCTCACTCCGTAAATGCGCGGAGCGATGGCGAACGTGTGGAATCGCATGCGGAGCAGTCTCATGGGCAGAGGACACGACAGGTCAGCCCCGAGTTTCCATAATCAAGATATAGTTATTAATATTGCATCAAGGTATTGTGGGAAATTGAAGTGAGGATAAGTGTCGGTATATATGTAAGGCGGTTGGAAAGCGCGGTGTCGTATTCCTATAATACTTCATCTGTAAAGGCCGGTTTTTAGAGTTGAAGTTCCTTCAATTCTGAGGAAAAAATTGTTTTTTTTCACGTACAGTCGCGGACAGAAATCATTGAGCGCTTTTTCCATTTGGTTATCCGATGCAATAGAGGACACTAACGAAAAATTTGTTCAATGATTTCTGTCCGCGACTGTACGTGAAAAAAACAATTTTTTCCTTAGAATTGAAGGAACTTCAACTCTAAAAACCGGCCTTTACAGATGAAGTACTATAGGAATACGACACCGCGCTTTCCAACCTCCATATATGTTCTATCTGAAACGCAAAGGATATGTGTGCAGGAACAAGGTGCAAATGAGATAGGATAGTGAAGGTGATCCAAGGAGCAGAAAGCGTGGGTAGGGTTTCTGATTTACGATTTACCTGAAACGCCATAGTGATAACAGCGACTAGTGTTTTTGACTAGTATATCCCGATTAGATCGAATAAAATTGGTAGCATTTGCTGAAACGCATTTGTGACAGCCAAAAAAAAGATCTCTGATTTGAATATTTTTTAATGATCAGTTCTCGATTAATAATAATGGTTACTAATTACAGGTTGGTCGAGGACTCGGACGGCGCCGGCACGAGCGATGAGGTGGGTTTTTTTTTAAAATTTTATGTTAAATATTATTTTATCCGGTTGATTCAAAAGTTTCGCTACAAAATTTCGACCTACGCTTTCAACCTCTCCTGCTCTTCCCGTTTTATTTACGAGACCGTGCTTATATCAAATATATCAAATATTATTTTAATTATCTGTATATTTATAAACAATAACTGTATTTAGTCATTGCTTGCAAGTGTTAAGGTTTTTCCATTTTTCTGTGACAATTACCACGTGATATCGACAGAACCATAGATTAGCACGCGCAACGCGTGAAAAGTTTACAGAGAGTGTAAACTGATCGAATGCTCTATCTCTCCCTCGCACTGTTACTGTCCATTGCCAGTATTTAGTCTTTACAGGGGAAAACTATCCCGATTTTTCTCATTACGCGATGATCACTCGATCTATTTGACCGGCGTAATGAGAGATCGATATTTTTTCTCACTCCTCAGATACGAGCAAGTTATCAGGCTCTTTCCATTCTTTGAAATGCCTTGATTCGTTAGTCAGATCGAAATAGCATGCGAAAGTGAGAGAGTAATCGATATCCCTACCGTATCCCTCTTTCAGTCAGCCCCCTCTCGCTCACTCTCGACGGACTACACGGAACTGATGGGCGGCAGTGTGCCGTGTCCATCGTGCAAGGGCACGGGAAGGATACCCAAAGGTACGCGTATTCATAACTGTGGCAAGTGGTGAGTGGTATCGACCAACTTCGGGTCCTGGGGTGGGGTCATAACTGTGGCAAGTGGTGAGTGGTATCGACCAACTTCGGGTCCTGGAGTGGGGGGGGGGGGAGTGTGAAAAATCTATATTTTTCTCACAATTGGCGGGGGTGAGTGATGTCACCCGACCCTCAATCTTGCAGAGATGGAGGAGACTCTCGTCGCCCTGATTCCCGTCAACGACGATCGTCTCAAGCCGAAGCACACGTGGCGATGGGTGGTCGTCGTCGTCCTGGCGTGCGTCCTAATCGCTGCGGGTTAGCAACTTATCGTCTTGGGTGGTACAAACATTATAGTATTGTATAGTTGTTCTTGTACAGGCTGTATAGAAATAAATCATTTTTCGACGGAATACTTCATCTTTAAGATACGGAGTGTTAATTAACTATAGTTTATTGATTGATTAATGGCAGGCGTGATCTACATGCTCGTTCCTCGCGCCGTCGAACTGCACTCGGACAGACGATCGATCGATAAGGTGAGATGGAGGGGGTGACTCTCTCTCGAGAGGACACACTCTCTAGGTGGTTAGAGAATGGGAGATAACATGGGGGGGGGTTCAGATTATGTCATTGCTATTCCTTGCTATCTATTTGTGCATGAGGGCACGACTTATCTTAGCAGGCAGGAGCGTCATGGTATGTAGTAGTGTTGTTTATTCGAGTGTCATTCGCCGAGCGCTTGCTCGACGAATGATAGGGCGAAAAAGACTCGCGAGGCCAATCCACTCGTAAGTGAAAAGAGTGAAATGGCTCGCGAGTATTCGAGCACTCGCGAATAAATTTGCATTTATTCGCGAATAAATTTGCATTTATTCGCGAATAAATTTGCCTCTCATTCCTCTCGTTCCTTGCGTTACTATAATTGAGTTATCGCCCGAGAGAGAAAGAGGGAGGGACGAGGGCGAACTCGCGAATAAATGCAAATTTATTCGCGAGTGGCCGAGCACTCGCGAGTGAAATTGAAGAATGCACTCGCGAGTGGATCTCATTCGCGATCATTTTGAAGTACAACCACTTGCGAGTGGCGAGTTGCTCGAAATAACAACACTAGTATGTAGTAACCATGGATCGACGGGCGGAATGTTGAAGACTGGGTTGAAATGTATCCGTCGAGGAGGATGCAATTTGAAATTTGATTAAATATTTTTGATTAACAGATAAATTAAAGGTGAACGTGTTCCGCACGCAGGAGAAGCCGCCGCAGCTCGAGTTCTGGTTCATGGTTAGTATATTTAATAAATTACAATTGATTAATTTCATAAATTAGTGACTAAAATATACAGTTCTATAGTACACATAGAACTCTGGCTCAAATCATATAATGGATTATCATGTTGGTAATGAACTATCGATGCGGCCTGGATATTTCCAGTCAAAAGGTGTGATTGAAAATGTAATTCTCACAGAAGCGATTGAATTGCGATTGAATTTATTTAATTTGTAGAACTACGTCAACATATCGAACGCGAATTACTACGCGGTGCAAGTACTGAACACGACTGCGAGTGTCGTGAGCAAGTTCCAGCCATGGAGCAAGGAGGTACGATAGTGGAAACATGCATGAAAAAGTTTGGTCATAAAATCCTTCGAAAGCCGGGTATGTTTATGGAAAAGAATTTAGAAACCAACTAATTTTATGAGACGAATCGTAGAATACTTGCCTTGTTAACAGAAACCTTTGATATTAGTGTCAGACCACTATATATTTTCGCTTCCCGGTTGGAAATGAAAATGTATGATCCAATTCCTTGCAGAACATTGGCAGTGGTGGCAACGGTTCGACCATCTCCGTCTCTCCTCTGAACGACGGAAGAATGACAGCGTTGAGCTTCAACAACACAGTTAAGCTGGTCGACTATGTCGCGTGAGTTTCTTTAAACATCCGTGCTTAAAGTTCTTAATATCCGTGCTCAATTGTACTTTGCAATACCAAGCGTGAGGGTACTGCAATATAAAAGTGTGTAATATTCTGCACCGGAATGTTTCTGCTCTATGCAGCTGTCTTTATCTCGGAAATTAGGTGCCGTTGATTCGTAGTAGGCCGGAAACACACAAACATAAAAAAATATTGAAGCGAAGATGGCTTTTTCATGCAAATTTGTAATAATTGTAATTAAACTAATTAGCTTAATTAACTATCTAACTAAACTATTTGTAGTGAGTACTGTACGGCGTCCTTCTCCCGTCTCACTTCCCTCTACGTCAACATGCAGTTTGACGTCGTCGTCACGCTAATGTACTTCAATCACAGAGAGCAGGTGGGCTGATTGGATGATTATCGATCGATAGGTTACGGTGATTAGCTCATTATCAATTTGGTAATTTATCATGCTGCAAAATACTCATGAACGTGTTTCCCGCGCAATTTACTCTATGTTTATGGAACGTAAATGAATCGCTGGTGCGCTGTCTCACAGTTTTGTACCATTAATGATTGTGATTTTTTCCATTGTTTCTTGATGCAAGTTACTAACATTAATTATTTAAATTCTCAGATCTCGCTCTCGACCGTGCAGCAGGTGTGCTGCATCCCGTCCGGCAACTGCACTTCCCCTAACTGAGGAGTACGTTAGCCCCAGATTCGATCGACCCCTCCTTCTCCCACCAACCATTGTGATTGTACAGTTTACACTTTCTGCTCTACCTTGATTTCCTGTACACATTACGGTATTCCCTCCCTCCCTTCAGTCAAGTATGGTGATAACAGAATGATTACGGTATTGACCCCTGGCATTGCTGTAGTTTTAGCCCCAAATTTGTAGTTTTTGATCACAGACATTCCCTGTACAGTAATGCCTCAAGAGTTACGGTAGTTGACCGACCAATGAATATTACTGTAGTCCATTGATTCCTTTTAGCCAACCATTTTAAATCTCCTCGATTCGCCTTACTTATTGTGCCTAGTCCCTTGTACTATGTTGCTATTCATTGTCACCGTGTGCTCAAGTCTCAATCTGATTATTATTTGATAAACCCCATCAATAATTGTATAATTGGTGAAAGCGTAAGAGGAAATTGTTGGAAATCGATTCTGAATATCTTGAGGATGCAAACGTATTAATATTTTCTTCATAATTTAGATTTAGAAAGCAGCCATGGCCGAGGACTTCGAGAGATTCTACACTGACGTCAGTTTGATTTGTTTAGTTTAATTAAAGTGATTGGCGAGTAATTAGCTAGTCGGTGTAATTGTGTTTCATCTATTCTTGATAACATTGGGGTGATGATGCTGGCTAATTCTTGCCCAGAACTCTTTATCTACTAAAACTTCAATTTTTCTTCAACAATAATTAGGACAAAGTACACCCACGTGCATTCAGAGTTTCATATAATCATGAAAGGGTGATTATTACGGATGAGTTCAATCATTAGTCTATTTTCGAACAATATTAATGATTATCAATTGCAGCTGAAGGAGCAGGAGAGCGAGGACTCGGTGCTCACGTCCGACCAGCAGCTCGACCGACTGCTGCGACCCGGATCGACCTACCTCAATCTCAATCCCTTCGAGGTGGGTCTGATCTTTGAACTTTGATCTCTGGTGTTTGGCTAATTTACCTTAACTTTTTTTGATCCTTACCTCGACAGGAACTTCTTCATTCCTCCGAGGGTATTTTTTAATTGTAATATTATTAATCTTGATTTAGCACAGGTATCAGGAGAAAATGCACGAACCCGGGAACACGAGTATGGTACTATTAATTGCCCCTCTCAGGTGCTGCAAATCTCTCCCGACACTGACCTCGAGCAGGCGAAGAAGAAGTACAAGAAGCTGTCCCTACTCATCCATCCGGACAAGAACCCCGATGACAGGGAGAGGGCCGATAAGGCGTTCGATAGTGAGTGTGTTAGGGGTTTGAGTGTGTCTTAGGAGCGCCGGGTTAGAAAGACGGGACAGTGTGATATGGGAGAAGTATGATTGCGAATTTTTGTCATTAATTTTCATTCAACCATCACCTGAAATGAACAAGATTGAAATAGTATGAATGTTTGAATCACGAATTGTCCGGGAATAAAGAAGAAGGAAGTACCCGATATTTGTTTGTCATTGGTGCAAAACGATGCTTGCTTCATACCCAAACCAATTAATGTTTTCTTGATTTTCAAACACGCTTTAGGTCGCATCTTCTTGTTAAATTCCAGTCGATGCGTACAGTTCATTGGGAAAAAGTTTTATTACAAATATTATGAAAGCGGCGATATGAAAACGCCCAGAATTAGCTCTATTAAACATTTACTTTTTTTACATTACCATATTTATTGATTTGCAGTCGTGAAGAAGGCGGTGGCTGTGATAGAGGACCAGGCGGCACTGGCCAAGGCCAAGGACTGCTACAAGGAGGCCGAAGCGAGACTGGCCATCATGGTTAGTTGGTTAAGATTATTAATGAACCTCTTCAAGTCCTAGTGGTTGAGGGGAGGGAGATTAGAGAGAGAATAGCCACGGAGACCTGTAGGAGTGTCTATTGTGAGTAATTGCAGTTGTTGAGAGGGGTATTAGACATTGTGCTCATTTGTCATTGATTGTTTTATATTGATTGAAATAGTTCAGTTCATTATTGGCTGCTCGGGCGCGACAAGTGTTAAGTTACATCTGTGAAACTCAAGTTGTCATAGTTCATGCCCAAAATGATTTGCAATATTTCGCATCCGCACGCTCCTGTAACCAAGTAGTGTTGAAACTTTCATTTGTCTCAACATCAATTGGTCCTATTTGAAATATTTTTACGAATTTAAAATGTATTTAAAATCAAAATATTTAATCTGTTTTTTTTTAGCTGAGTGAGAAGCGGCGCAAGGCGAAGAAGGAGGGCGGAGAGGGCGTGATCGATGAGGACGAACCGAAGGCGTACAGAAAGGTGTGTGATAGATGCGACGGGTTGGGAAAAGAGGGTAGGCGCGTGACAGGCGCGCCCGGCTCGAACAGTATTCAAAGTATTGTTAGAAAGGAGTGCATGACTGGGGGGGGGGGCTGTTGATTAGAGATCACCCTGTAGATTCAGGTTTCGTGTAGTGGTCAAGAGTTGGTGTAGTATGTAGGTGAAAGGTGTTAACACCAGAATTCGTGAGGGATAAAAAATACGCGAAGCTTATTTGGTGTAGTGCTGATTCATCAATTGCTAAAAAAGGGAAAGTGGAGATAAGCGCTCGTTGAATCGAATTCCGCCTTGCAAAAATATCCAGATATAAACATCATTATAAATGTATTTGTTGAACTTTTGTTCTGGCATGGGTTCATACGGGAGCATTAGAGGCAGTGAACAGTTAGAGTGAATCAGTCTATTCGGATTGATTAGTTGTAATATTAATAATTAATAATCAAATAAATTTGAGGCCCTATGGGTGATCGTGACGAAGGTGTTCGCGGATCGAGAGAAGAAGCGAAAGATGCTCGAGGAGAGGGCCAATGATGAGAAGTCAGTTGGCGATTCAAGTTATTGATTGATTTACCGTATCCGGACTGATCTAGTACGGTTACGGTTGGATTGTTGCCAGTGGGCGACGGCCAATGAGGAGAAGTCAGTTGGCGATTGATTCCGACCAGTTACAGTATTCGGATTACTGTATTAGTTTAGATTCTGAATGTAGTCATCCGTTTAAATTATGCACTGGAAAAAATGTTAGGCAAGTGATGAGAAGTTAGTAGTCGATTCGAAATATTTGTTGATTTACCGTATCCTACCGGTCTATCTACCGTAATCTAAAATCAATAATCAACAATTTCCTCGCAGGAGACGCAACGCGGAGGCGGCACTCGAGGCGGCCGAGAAGCGCAAGCTCGCCGAGGAGTTCGCCAAGAACTACGAGGTGCGGTATTTATTTGTTGTAGTAGGTCTATTTATTTATCGTGCATAGGGTCGAGATAAGATTGTGATGGAGTGGATCAATAGTGAACGAATTTCCATACAAATAAAGGGCATTGTATGATTTTTACCAGTTATTTTTTTGTTTTTATTCTGACCAGGCTTTTCGGGGTTTAGCCATGATATGTAATGCTTAATTCTCGAAACAATGTAATTAGATTCCCTTCAATATGTGCAAACAAATCTTAAATCTAGTCACGGTAGAAATTCACAGGATTAGTGATTTCCGGCTCGTGCAATTGGGGATTCAACAATAGGTGAAAGTGCGGATCGACTGATAGAGATTAGACTGATAGAGATCAGTGGAGCTATTAGAGACTGATAAACATCTGGCTCCATGTATGCAATTATTTGAAAATACGTAAAACAATATCAATTGCAGGAGTCTCGCGACGAGCGACGCGGCGCGTGGCGCAACTTCCAGGTAATTATATGTTTATTCGGTCTCTCAATTTTACACTCTCTCTCGTCACTCTGAGGCCGTACGCATGAGCCTCGACAAACGGTTTGCTCGACAAACGCGACGTCTCTAGCGTAGAGTGGAGCAGTATGTCGACGACGCTTCTCCCTACGCTAGTAACTTTACGTTTTCCGGACATACCGTTTGTCGGAGGCCTCCTCTGCAGAGAGAGTGTTTCCAATGGAGAGACATTTATCGATATTACTAGAGTTCGAAAAGCGGGTCGCCGTCTCTTCATTTCGCACACTCTTTCGTCTCGCTGACCGGTGAGAGAGAGAGTGTAAAATGAAGAAACAGCGACCCGTATTGCGCACTAGTTATTACCATATCCCTCTCCAGGCGAAGAAAGCGCGCAAGGAAGAGAAGGGTCAGACGATGAAGGGCTCCTCGTTCAAACCGCCCAAGCTCAAGCCCCAGACCAAGTAAAAAGGGGGCGGAGTCAAGCAGTGGGCGGAGCTTGCCCTCCCAGTTCACACGTTATAATATTGTATCACCTGATCTCTCTTTTCCAATTCCTGTCTTTGTAATGTAAAATGTGACTGCAATGATAAATTATTTGGTATTGAACGAGACTTGAATGGTTTTCTGAACTCATTTGGGAGCAAGATGAAATATTTATTGCGTTTATCGGAGGCGAGACGAAATTCACTGACAGGGAATAGATCATGTGTGCGGGGATATCATGCTATGTTTGTTAGATTATTGTTAGTGAGGATACTCTTACGCAGTCTATCAAATTCTGTTCGATTTAAATGGATAGATTAATTCTCGACATCCATCCTTATTCTGTGTAGGGCTATTCTCAAGGGCACCTGTGGGAAACTAAATTAATCATTGAAAATTGAGATCAAAGACTGATGACCAAAAGCGAAGAGATCAATGGTCAATGTGGGAAAAATACAAGAGATGAATGATCAATTCTCGGTTCCATTCCCATTCTGCTTATCAAGGATAGAAAGAGACTTTGCATCATCTGCTTTTTTCTTGTCTTCTTGTATTTTCTTCGACTCTTCAGCGAGCGCCTCCCACATCTTGGCGTTGTATCTGAGAATCAGGGAGATCAAAGATCAAGAATAGAGAAAATTCAGCATAATGTACTAGGCTATATGCTAAATCATCAAAATCTTGGGATCGGGAAGAGCAGGTGGCGAATTGAAAATGATTACAAGGACATTTCAAACAGAGCACAAGACAAACGGTACAAACTCAAGACATAGATTTCTAGGGGAAAGTCAAAAGATCAAAGATCAGTTCCAAAGATCAACCGTTTCCACTTACTCGCACTGATCCCTCAGCTTGCCCACTTCCGGAATGACCTTGGCGATTGCATCGTAGCACGGCACACAAATGCCACGCATGAATCCCACCTGATATGTACTTTAAATTGAACAAACGAAGCGAAAAAATAGCAAATATTGCAATACCCTCTCAAAATTTGTCGACCAAAATCTAGTCTCTCATGGAATGACTATTTCCCCATTTTAGAATAAGAATACCGACCTGCATCTGTGGAAGCTCGTTCGCCTTGTTCCTGTCCATCATTGCCATCGGCTCCTTCCCGTTGACTCGTTCGGCGTCGCCCTGATAGAGATCAACGATCGAAAATGAACATTCGACGGATTCACAATAACACGCAGCAGTGATCAATATCGTTACACTAAATGTTAGCGAAGAAATATTGCTTATGAGGCCGTTTGCGTAAGAGTCGGACAAATCCGAAGGCACAGCTCAAAAAATTTGGTTCTCTGAAACTAAGTGTTTCGGGGTTCTTGAGGGTTCTGATGACGATGGGCATAATCATTTAGCATCTGGAGTCGTCGTTAGCTTCAGACGACGTCAAGTCGAAATCAGTTTTTATTGTGTTATTCAGTTACCAGAAGAGCTAAAATTAGGCGAGTTTGGCTCCCGGGGTAAAGTTGGAATTTCAAGATCCAAGATCAAACCTGCTCGTAGAACTCTTCGAAGATAACCTTGACCGTCTCCGTCTGAATGGCCCACGGCTTGGCAGAGGCGATGAGATCGCAGCCAGTCATGAGGATTCCCTGGAAGATAAAAGATCATAATTCTGGGTTCAAAGATCATGTTTTGTTGAATAATGAGCTTATAACCTATGTCAGTCAGAACCAGAGTATTGAAAAAGAGTTTTTCAGAATCAGAGTAAAAACTATTCATCGTTTGATACTGACTATTCAGAAGAAATGTGAAACTCATTTGGAACCAGTTGTTTTTAAAAGAATGCACTCTCTATCTATGGGAAAGAAGAGACAGTGTTAACTCATTTTACATACTCTCTCGTCACCTGATCGATCGAGATTGCATGCGAAATGAGAGGTGCGGGAAATTAGTGCCCATCCCTGGACACCTCACCTGAAGCAGTTTACGATGGTCATCAATTTCGAGGTTGAAGGAACCCTCCGCTGTGAGGCCGGAGAGACGGGCACTGAGAAATGGGCGGAGATTAGAGATGACAATTCGTCTTTCCTCGTTTCGCATGCTCTCTCGTCTGTGATACAAGCTCTTAGGATCAAACAAGATCAACGAACTCACTGTATCTCACTTGTTTCCCAAATCTCTTTTCAATTGTTTGGTTCAATTTAAAAAAATACGCTACCGATTGGGGAAGAACAGGGCCAGATCCGTGGCGAGAATGCAGTGCTTGATCGTGGCCAGTGCTCTTTTGTACTCGTCCGAACTCATCGATTTGAGAATGTTATGACCGTCCTGATGTTAATTTCCGGTTTTGTGGGCGGCGCTTTAAATTTTCGTAGCACGAATGCCTTTGGTTCAGAATCTACAATAAACTACAACGGTAAATAGTGGGCGGAGCTTATCCTGTTAATACAATTGTCGTAAACGGGGCGGAGCTTGTCAAAAGTGGGCGGAGTCTCACCTGCTGCAGTATGGTCACAGTCTGGTTGAAGTGATGATGTTCCATCACGGAGGTCGAGTAGATGGCGGCAAGAGGGGTTGACATGTTCTTCATGAATCTGAATAATTGGAAATGAACTATCATCTTGTATGAATTTAGTGATATTGAAGCAAACAATGATTTAAATTACATTAATAATTACAATAACAATAAATTTACGAACGCGTTATTCTTTCCTCTGTGATCGAGATCGTGACAGATGCAAGAAATGAAGAGAGCGAGAGCCTCAATTATAAAATTATTATTTTTATTAATTTAATTGTTGGTGAGCTCGCTGAACTGACTCATGAAGTGACTCTTCCAGGTCGTTCAGATAATCGAAGGATAGACATTCGGTTCGATATCACAATTTGTGCGAAGGAACAAAGACCAAAGATCAAAGATCAAACCTCGAACGAAGTGAAGATATCGGTCGAATTCAGGAGAACGAACATTGCATGGGCGACACTCCAGCCATGCGCCCAGTTGTGATAGGCCACTCTTAAGCATGATCATCAAAGTGGATAACCCTTTTTGTTGCTAATTCAGTAATCAATTTGAAATATGTTTCACCCCAGAAATATCTGTAAAGCGCGCGGTGTTGGATAGTATGTCAATGACATCCCACAGCGTTCTGACCCCCATTGTTCTCTCCAGATAAGGGTGAACAATGGATGCAAATTTCGCGCCAAAATCCCGACACGAAAGAACTGCAATTTCCCGCTCGATTCAAACAACAGAGCGGGGAGAGCGGTCGCTCCTCCCGCCTAGGCCTTGTAGTTCGATTCATGCAAAGTGAGCGAGTAGATATGCAAAGGTTTCCCCCTTATCTGTCGGAGGAGAATGCTGTGATCCTTTTCCAAAAAAACAAGTAACGAACCTCCGATAATTCTTCCTTACAGTCAGCATGAAGCGTGTCAGGTCGTCCGGGTCGAAGCGGCTTAATTTAATTAATAATTAATAATTAATAAAGTAATTAACTTACAACTTATCATTGAACAACGTGCGGAACATGTACACGGCGTAGAGGGGCTTCTCTAGTTCAGTTAGCTTCATCCCGTTGAAGTCGTAACTGGAAAAGGGTTTTTTTTGCGGAAAGATCAAAATATACGTCTTATCATTATTATTTTTTGAGCGGATGGCTACCAAACATTGGCTCTGGTCCGTTTTGGGTGTCCCATCAAAGTTTCCTGGTCCCAAAATAGTTTCCTGGTCCTTAAGAAGTTTCCTGGTCCCCGAATAGTTTCCTGGTCCCATAAATAGTTTCCTGGTCCCATAAATAGTTTCCTGGTCCCATAATCGGCTGATCAGGGCACTGAAAAGTTTCCTGGTCCCAGAAATAGTTTCCTGGTCCCAGAAATAGTTTCCTGGTCCCATAATTGGCTGATCAGGACACGAAAAAGTTTCCTGGTCCCAGAAATAGTTTCCTGGTCCCAGAAATAGTTTCCTGGTCCCATAATTGGCTGATCAGGACACGAAAAAGTTTCCTGGTCCCAGAAATAGTTTCCTGGTCCCAGAAATAGTTTCCTGGTCCCAGAAATAGTTTCCTGGTCCCAGAAATAGTTTCCTGGTCCCAGAATCGGCCGATCAGAGCCTGAAAAAATTTCCTGGTCCCAGAAACAGTTTCCTGGTCCCAGAAATAGTTTCCTGGTCCCAGAAATAGTTTCCTGGTCCCAGAAATAGTTTCCTGGTCCCATCCACAGTGGGTTATAATTAAATGGACGGTTCAATGTAGAAACATTTTGAGGTGTACACGATGCAATTTATCTTTAGAATTAGTTTATTCTCTTCGTGATTTTTCGTGTCGAGGGTATTTTTGGGGGGCGGAGATAAATTGACGGATATAAATATAAGAGCGAATTGATGCGAGTGAAAAGACGGCTCAATGTAAAAGGACGGGAAGGGCGGTTCACTGTAGTAACATTTTTAACTGTCAACTCCTCAATTCTTTCCTCCTCCCAGGGGATCGATATCTTTCTACCACCACATTGAGTATGTAGACCAGTTGAAACGCAGGACAGGCCATCAAGCTCAGATTCCTACGAATACTACGAATACTCCTAAGTACTCCTAGTCCTACGAATACTCCTACTCCTATTTCACGAATACTCCTAGTCCTACGAATACTCCTAAGCCAAGGAAAGCGCAGAAAACAACACCAGCAGTTACCATAAGACACAATCCCCGCCCAACTCGCAATCCTACGACTTCTCCTAAGACAACGAATGCGCCTAAACCAACACCAGCAGTTACCATAAGACACAATCCTCGTGCAACTCGCAATCCAACGACTACTCCAAAGCCAATGAAAGCACCCAAACCAACCCAAGCGAAAGCGGAAACAACGATGGTTGTTCCTAAGCGGAAACCAAGAACTTCCACTGCTGAATCTACTGATATGGCAGTTGCATTGAGGGCTGGAGGAGGCAAGCGAGAGCTATTGCATTAGGCCCATATTAGCAATTGAATAAGGATACGCACATTATATTTTCACAATTTTCATAAGCAAACAATATTTCATACAATGTGTTATTGATTACTGAATGATAATAACATTTATCTATATATATTGCCTTTACTTGCAGAAAAAAACAATAGAATTAACGTAGATACAATAATGGGACCAGGAAACTATTTCCGGGACCAGGAAACTATTTCGGGTTCTGTACGGTCGATTCTGGGACCAGGAAACTATTTCTGGGACCAGGAAACTTTTTCTGGGACCAGGAAACTTTTCAGTGCCCTGATCAGCCGATTATGGGACCAGGAAACTATTTCTGGGACCAGGAAACTTTTTCTGGGACCAGGAAACTTTTCAGTGCCCTGATCAGCCGATTATGGGACCAGGAAACTATTTCTGGGACCAGGAAACTATTTCTGGGACCAGGAAACTATTTCTGGGACCAGGAAACTTTTTCTGGGACCAGGAAACTTTTCAGTGCCCTGATCAGCCGATTATGGGACCAGGAAACTATTTCTGGGACCAGGAAACTTTTTCTGGGACCAGGAAACTTTTCAGTGCCCTGATCAGCCGATTATGGGACCAGGAAACTATTTCTGGGACCAGGAAACTTTTTCTGGGACCAGGAAACTTTTCAGTGCCCTGATCAGCCGATTATGGGACCAGGAAACTATTTCTGGGACCAGGAAACTTTTTCAGGCTCTGATCGGCCAATTATGGGACCAGGAAACTATTCGGGGACCAGGAAACTTCTTAAGGACCAGGAAACTATTTTGGGACCAGGAAACTTTGATGGGACACCCAAAACGTACCAGAGCCCAAACATTTTGTTAAAGGCCCACTTCTCTTTGCTTTGTGAAACTCTTAGCATTACTTTTGGTCGTAGAAGAATGCTCATGTTTCGAGAGATTTTAACATTATCCCATCAGTAAGGTTGGGAGAAGAGAGAGAGAGAGAAGAGCTCACGTTTCCAGCTCGAGAATCTTGTGGGGCTGCTCGAGCTTGCGAAGCTTCGTCACTTCATCCCGATTGCAGACGGAGTGATAGGCGAGGACCTCAAGGGCCACGCGATACTTCTGGAACGATAAATGATTTCTATAACTAATGAAACGAGGTATTCAGAATAACGAAGTATTTCTGAAAGGAAATATTGCGACTAATAGTTGATGCTGCCTCCGCCTTCGGCGGGATCTTATTGCTGCGCGATTCACTAACAATAAATTGTATAATGTCACATATTTATATTTTGGCAGTGAACAAACAGATATCTGCGACGACAGCACAAAATGCAGACTATTGACATCCTGATAATAGCAGGCCAGATTAAAGGTAACGTTGCATACACAATCAAAGCTTTTTCCATTCATTCATTATTTTGTTGTCGTCAAGTGGAGACTACGCTTTGTGATAATCGTAAGAATGGTACGGGTCAGAGTGAAACAAAATAAGTGCCAACCTGCTCCGATCTGCGAATTTTATCGTACAACTTTGCGTGGTGTAGGGCGAGGCCGCAGTAGACAGCGAACATCTGAGCGGAATGATTTATTGGAGGGGTTCAGAAGGCGCAAGATCCATAGGTATTCAACCATGCATTACTAATAAGAGTTGAAAATACGGGAAACTCGATTCCGATGGGAAAGTTAGTGCAATGAAGCTTTGACGCCTTAGAAAAGATAAGAGGCGAAACGATGTTTCGTGTGTCGAACGTGATAGATTTACATTTTTACAACGATTGTCTCCCTTACCTCAAACGCGTCCTCGTCGGCCTTGTTGAACACGCCGTCCATCTTGTTCACCATCTGAACCACGCCGATCACGCTGCAATTAATTAATTAATTAAGATAATTATTTAACAACCATTTTACTTCTGATACCAGTGTGATCTGGCTCTCTTCAATGGCTCTTTTGGTCATTCGTACTGGACCGAATATGTTTTACAGAGAAAATTTCATTTGGAAATATTGAACGATTTGATTATCGATCCAATCGGAATACCAATGATTACCTCGTCCTAATGAATATGGGCATGCAGAGTATCGTCGTCGTGTGGTATCCTGTCTTGGAGTCCACCTCTGCATTGAAACGATCGTCCTGCCATTCACAATCAATTGAATACAAAATGGCAAGACCGGACGAGAATTATTTCGCAATATACGTTTTCTGACATAACAGTTGACTTTATCCTGCAAAAAAAATCTCTAACAATCTCCAAAATACGGCTCGTCGTCTCCTCATTGCGAAAATTTTCTCGCCAACTCGTAATGAGAAGACGACGACATTACGAAGTTTATTAGCCATCGCACACAACTTCAGGATCCTCGTAGCGATTGTACTGACAATGGGCAGTCCCAGAAAAAAACAAAGAAAAACAAACAGAAAAAATGATTGTCTCACATCGTATGCATTCTCGATGTTGAGCACTTCTCCTGTAGTGGCGACGTGACCGGCGATGCCCTTCGTCATCGGGAATCTGAAGTTGAGCGCTCTACTCGATGTATTTTTTTTAATTAGAAGGGCGGTAACTCAGTCCAAATATCTGATGCTCTCGATCATGAACAAATCTGGAGTAGCCCAACTCGTCAAAAAAGGGTATCTCGCGAGTTTTCAGTGGAACGATTCAATAGACATCGCAAAAAGACGAAGAACAGTCTCAGTAATCCGTACCGTATCTCCTTATTCCCATCTGAGTTGAGCTTCACGTGCTCGTCCTGGCCCTGCCCTACGTCGAAGATGCGCGCGTAGAGCTCCTGAAAGATCAAAGATCAGAGATCAGAGATCAATGATCAGTACTCGGAAATGACTGTACCTTAGTCTTCGAATCTACGAGGAACAGCGACGCTCGATCGGCTGATACGAGCTTTTGGGCGAAATTCTGAAATTTTAAAGTTTAATTTTCATTATACGTTTTTTACGTATACGCCTACTTTTTACGCCTACGTTTTTACAGGAGACCCGTGTTATGTGATGAACAGTGATAAACCTCCTAATTCGTTTCCTTCTTTGTTCATTATCAGGTGGAAATGTAAAAGCCCCTATTTTCTGTATTATCATTATTTGTTATGTCAGGTTGCATCTTAAGTTCCGGCTTAGAGGGAAGTGATGAAGCCACTCATTGTGGAGATTCAGTCAGGGATTCGTATGCGCGAGAGATATGGCGATGAGGCACTGCGGAAAACGAGAGACGTCCCCAAAATTCGGGCTTCATGTTGATTACGGGGGTGTGAGAAATGTTCTCGTCTCTTCATTTCGCCTTATCCCTTGTAAATCAGATAATAGAGAGAGCATTTCGTAAAGAGAGAGGCAGGCACCACCTGTAGAGGGGGTGTGTTGAAGTTTGCAGTAAGCGCCTATATTTGGCAAGATTTGGAAGTGAAACGGAAGAGCGAAAAATCTTTCAAGAATCTTTCTTTCACTCTCCGGAATTCCGGACCTAAAATCGATAAAAAAACTTACCATCACTTTGAGAATAACGTTGTCCATGGAGACAATGTCTTGGAAGATGGATCTGAGTGCAATTTTTCATCATTTTCTTATCGTCGTTCATCACAGCATTCTTCTCCGACAGAGAAGGGGGAGATCTTTACATATGTACTTGCGCACTTTGCATGAATCGAACTACAAGGCCTGAGCGGAGGGAGTGGCCGCTCTCCCCGCTCATTTTGAATTTTTGCAGTCCGATTACGGTGTGGCGGGAAAATTCAAAAGTTAATCCCCTTGTTCACCCTTTTCTGGAGAGAACGAACAATGGGGATCAGAATGCTGTGTCATCAAACTCATAGCAACAATAAATAGTCCAACCGTTGTAGGGTACGTAAAGGGACATAATCATTTTGGTTTCTGTCTTGACACCGAATATACGGCAAAGGTTATTTTAGGTAATTGGGACGACTCACTTGGCGACGTCCAGAAGAAATGCGTTGAGCTTCCTCTGTCGAAGGAACAGCTCGCTCTCCTCGCCCTTCGATTGCAGTTGGGAGGACAGCTGAACGCCTTTTTTATTATATAAAACACTCAAATTTGCAAAAAGCACGCTAGCAAAAAGTGCGATCTAAAATCGAAAAAAATCAGCAAAAACGAGGGAATTTTAGGTGCAGTTATCTTTGATGTTTTAGGAATTAAAATATACAGTAGCGCCAAAAAGTGAGTAGTCACTTTTTCATTCTTCCATAACTTTTGAACGCCAAAAGGTATTGAAATGAAACTTGTGCAGTACCTTGAACATGCATTGAATATTATTTTGCTTATAGTAGGGTATAGGAAATAATCGATATTATTGAGTAGTGATGACGCAATCGCAATGCACTATTTCGAAAAGCCATTATTCCTGGGAGGATTTTTTCTAACTCCCAATACTTCTTATGCATAGACATGTGAATGAGGGCTACCCAGAAAATAAAGTTTCAAGTTGCTGCCGCTTGCTGCAGAGGTTGCAGGACTTTTGCAAAATCAAGGTCGGATTTTCACATCTCCGTTCCCAGACGTGCTAGAGACTCGCTCTAAATGTAAGGATCATTCTGCTTCTTATGACGAGTAACTAAGATCCTGAGAGTATGGTAGAGATTGACCGGCATTTACAGTTTTGAAACTCAAAAGTTACTTTTTATGATGATCCATGTTTGACCACGTGCCAATCCAAGGGTGCATTTTGTAGACACATTGTTTTGGTGCAGGAACATTGCAAAACCATCCAAGATTAGCATCCCAAATTTTTAGAGCAATTGCTTTACTCTCCAGTCTGCTGTGATCGATTTACGGAGGCATATTCAGTTCGACAAATTTAGCTTCTAGAAGTTTGCGCTTTATTATTTTGCGTTCTATCCGAGCTTCAGACCTGAAAACTTGCGACGATAATAATGTGAGGGTGTTTAATTTTTTGGCAAAGTATGTGCTTAATTCAATTGCTAGAAAAAATTGAAGAGAATCCTCTTCAATTTTTTGAAGACTCTTCAAACTGAATGCACCTCCGTAAATCAATCATAGCAGACTGGAGAGAAGAGCAATTGCTCTAAAAATTTGAGGTGTTAATCTTGGATGGTTTTGCAATGTTCCTGCACCAAAAACATGTGTCTACAAAATGCACCCTTGGAATGGCACGTGGTCAAACATGGATCATCATGAAAAGTAACTTTTGAGTTTCAAAACTGTAAATGCCGGTCAATCTCCACCATACTCTCAGGATCTTAGTTACTCGTCATAAGATGCAGAAAGATCCTTAGAGCGAGTCTCTAGCACGTCTGGGAGCGGAGATGTGAAAATCCGACCTTGATTTTGCAAAAGTCCTGCAGCCTCTGCAGCAAGCGGCAGCAACTTGAAACTTTTTTTTCTGGGTAGCCCTCAATCACATGTCTATGCATAAAAAGTATTGGGAGTTAGAAAACATCCTGCCAGGAATAATGGCTTTTCGAAATAGTGCACTGCGATTGCGTCATCACTACTCAATAATATCGATTATTTCCTATACCCTACTATAAGCAAAATAATATTCTATGCATGTTCAAGGTACTGCCCAAGTTTCATTTCAATACCTTTTGGCGTTCAAAAGTTATGGTAGAATGAAAAAGTGACTACTCACTTTTTGGCGCTACTGTATATATATATATATATATATATATATATATATATATATATATAATAAAAAAATTTCGCCAACATAACAATACATCTTCGCTTGCACTGTAATGTGCTCCGCTCTGAACTTGAGTGTATTTCCTATAATAATGAGTACAAACCGGGTGCATTCACTTCGGAACAAGCTCCACGGATGAAATAGAAAATGTCTAAGTACAACCTACCCAGTTACAAAATAGCGCAAACTTTTCAGCAAGAAAATAAAGAACACGCGATACTGCAGATCATATTCGATAAAATAAGCCAAAAATGATTACCTGAGCAAAGTGCACACAACTCGACGCCCATGTGGCGATAATGCCCAAGATTTGCTTCTCCTTATCGCTGATAACGGAATGAAAGTCGATCTGCCCTGCAGAGATCAAAGATCAAACGTCAAACCACAAAGATCAAACTACAAACCGATCGTGGAGCCCTCGCAGTTGATCAACTTCTGTGTGTAAAGCGGCTCTTGACGCGGTGCACCACGTCTGATCTGAGAGATCAAAGATCGATCTATAGAGATCAAAGATCAAACTACCTTCTTCTGTCTGAGCCCGCCCTCAGCCGAGTTGCTCTTGTACAGCGTATACGAGCCTTCCTCACTTTCAAGAATCGCCTAAATATGAACAAATTAAAAATAAATTTATGTTAGGCACTCCAGCACTTCTCCAGCAGACCAAAGTTTCAAAGTTTCGTGATTGATTGTAACGAATAGTTCGGAATATGCTTCAATGAGAGCTCGAAATGCGGTGGTTGTTTGGAATTCCAATTATACAGCGCTTTTTCATGCATGAAAATAATGGCAAATGTAGTGCATAGTCGGAGGCGTGCCGGAGCGCCAATAGAGCTCTACATGCGAGTCACCGTTTCTTCATCCACCCATTTTGAGAGTGTGCATGAATTAGAAGACTGTGGCCCGAATTCATCATCAAATATCGTTACGACAGCATTACGTCTGAGCTGCGGGACAAGGCGCGCGACAGGCCGCGACCGATTCGCAGTTGGTCGATGGGCGGGAGAAATGCACCCAGATTGAGGGGCTGAGTAAAGAGATGCACCTCGAATGTGGAGGTGCCAACGACTTGTGCCATGCACACGGCAATCTCGAAGATCATACGAGCCTGCAAAATAACTACTTCCATAATGATGTTGTGAATTGTGTTTCATTTATGGATGTCACTTCTTATCTGAATAGGTTTTATTATTTTTATTAACAACGCTGAAAGCTACCATTATGAAGGTGTTACTGATGATGCTTTTCAACGTCGATAAATAAACTAAAAACTTACCAAGCTATCCGAGTGGTCATGTAGGATGCGACGGCGAGAGGCGAGATCGGCCGTCTGAAAGAGAGATCAAAGATCAATGATCGGGTATTGTTTTTGGCGCAGTCTTGTGCGCTGAACATCACAAAGCAGTTGCGTAAAAGATTTTCACTTAGCTTCGAAATTCAATTCAGATAAGTAATTAGGATCAACAAATTAGATCGCAAAGATCAACTCACAGTCCAAGACTTCACAGGCAACGCCCGACTGGACTGCCGTTTGTCCTTCAGATGCCGTTTGGCTGCCCATCGCTAAAATGAAATTATTCAGCATTTTTAAAATTTGTGTTTGTGCGGATCGTTGGGATGCGATTCGAAATTTCGCTCTCTGTGTGCTGTTGAAGCTGTGTGCACGTGGTGAATAAATTATGGGCATGAATGTTCTTGTTTTTGAAAAAAAGCAACCCACATTGAAGGTCTCAGGCGAGATGTCGGTGGAGGTGACGTATCGCTCGAGCGCACGCGGATTCGTCTGCAAGTGGTTTATTCATTCATTGATTCATTTATTTATAATTGTTATTTATGAATTTATGGTAATTTGTGCAATCCTTCATTTCTGTGAGATTTCATTCGAATTTTAATCCGTGTTTTCAATTCAGATGAATGCTTTGAGCAGCGTACGTGGGAAATGCATGGATTTGTACATAACAAGTGATGATATCATTCATGTTGTCCATCTGATTCCTAAAATCCTAGATGGCAACGTTGAATATTAATTACAATTTGAACAATGTCCTGGGTATCTAATTGCAATAACGAACTTAAAAGCAAACAACTACTTTTGAGACGTCACATTTTCCAGGAAAATATTATTCCCAACGGCTTCAAACTACACTGCGTAAGCTACAATCTACAGAGATTGCGCGCTTCATTTTGCATCGTACTGTTTGGGTGTAGGGGCGTACTGTTTGAGTGTAGTATACCACGATTATTAAAAAAACAATACAACCAAGAAATAACAAGGAGATAAATGAAAGTACCCTGAGAATTGCGATCACTCGTTCTTCGGCCATTCCGTTGACTCCTTTGTCCATCGATGGAGTTTTCTGCAAGGATTAGAAATAAACAATACAAGTAATAATCAGATAAGAACCGAGGTTTGGAATAGTAATGGTTTCATTTTCTATAAAAATCGATGTGAATTCTTATTGCATTTACCTTCAGCATACAGTATGCAACAACGAACTAGAAGAAGCGACTGAAATCTCAATCAAGTATACGATAGACGAACGCAGTCACTACTACAGAAAATCTGTGAAATCAAGGCTTCCTAATGCTGGCTTTCACGCCTTCCCCCACACCTCCCATCCCCTCATTTGGCTAATTATGCCCGGCTCTGGGCGGTTAGAAATGACGAGAATGCATGGGAAAATTGGAGAGTTCTAGTGCTCATTTACCCTAATTGCCGTCCCACTTATCAGGTAAAACAGGGCAAGGGAGCGAATCGAGAGAGTAAGAAAAATAAACGAGTGATTTACCTTAACTGGTGCTGCTTCCTTCGAGGCGCTGGCAATCGTCGATCGATCGATACTCTTCGATCTAGGCGCGACTCGGGATACGGTAGGCACCACCGGGTTACCCTGATTCGCAGGAATTTTCATGCCGCCGGGCGAAACCATACTCACGAGGGAAACACGGCTGAAATTAACGGAGGCGAGTACGGTGGGATCAAGCAAGCGGGGGCAAACGACAGCAGTACAAACTACAGAATGACTTCTAGAGATCAAAAATCAAGTTCCGCGGCCTCTAATTCGAGAGGGAAGCACGAATGACTTGATGAGTAAGGGATCCACCCTTTACCCCGCTCTCCCTCCATCTCTTCCTTCCCTCCCCCCCCCCTCCCTATCGCTATTCACGAGTCCCCTAGGCAACGTAAAGAAGAGCAAAAAAACGACGACAGCAATATTGCGAGATGAGACTTGAGAGCCTTAATTGACACGTGAGACTCGTTTTTTCTAAGCGATGCCCAACTTGAGCTTGAAAAGGCAAATATAATTGGGAGATCCATGAAGAAAAACGGTAGATTCGCAATGATTCATAAGATGATTATTCTACGCGCGGCGCGCATGCATTTGGACAGATAAAGATAGATAATCCACGATCGACAATTTTTATTATTTTTAAATTTTAACAGCATAGTCCAATAGAAGTGAGACAGAGTATCTTAAAAAAGGCAGATATTCGCGACGAGAGTCATGTCTGGAAATCTTCAGTTGGCACGCGACACGACACGAATATTGAGAAGAAAAAACATCAGGAAAATCAGAAGAGCAAACATGATAAAAGGCTCGCCTTTCATTTCTAATTGTTAACTTGAGATTATTTCTTTCTTCTTTTCGAGACTAAAATTTTTACATGGTACACAAATTGGCCTTTATATTGGGTACAAATTGCATCTGAACTTTAAAGAGCACCCGTTATTTGATTATCTGGAGAAAATTACTTGAGGACGGAATGCTTTCTAATGAAAGAGACAAATGAGAACCACAATGGTCCTCAAAACTACAGCATCGTATAGAAAAGCAGCTCTGAATCCTCGAAGATTTGGGGGGATTTGTCGACGAACCGTCACCGTTTTTATCCGCCACTCAGCGACTCAATCAGGTTGATGGTTCCAGATTTGTCTGCGCTCTCTTACTTTCACTCTGAATTTTGTCTTTCCTATGAATTCTTTTCATTTCGAATGCAGAGTAAGCGAGAGAGCATTCGCAAATGAAGAGATGGAGATCGTTGCCTTACTCCAGCCAACGAGAGAGCAAGCGGTTTGAGGAGTCTGGGCGGTTTTGGAAGCCCTACGTTTGCGTAAGTCAGTACGAGCGTCAGAAGCGAGAAACCAGCCAATATAATCATCTCACTTCCATCTTTCTCTTCACTATTTCGATTTAGAATGGCTTCGTCAGAATTGGCTCTCTTCATTCGACACGGTCTCTCATAGTTCAGTACATCACTAGAGCACGCGAAAATATGAAACATTTCATTCCTAATTGCTATTCACAGAAAGGGAAATGAGGTGGAGATCACTCAGTGATTCTGCCGAGTTTGAAACGGCGGAGTATTTCGAGAGATCCAGGAAATTGTAGGTACATCCTAGTATGCGCATTGAAATTCAAGGAAGTGAGCATTGAAAGCCAAGGAAACTAACAACCAAAATGATTCACAATTTCATTGAAAGAGATTAAAATCATAATGAGAAATGAGTGCTCGACGTACGTGATCTCTTGACTTCAAGGCACTCAGATCACCGGAAAATAGCGGAAATGTCTGTCTTGATGGACAAATGACTGGTCGTAGAGGAAGTATTCTCGATGACTAGCCACGGAATTGCTTCCTAAATCACGAGTGCGTCGTGAAAAAGAGCTCGAACCAAAATTTGTAGCTGGACAAGTCGTCGTCGTGGAAAAAAACACTGACATTAGAAAAACAGAGCGCTATTTCTGTGGTTTTCGAAATCAAGAAACCGTGTTGTGCGGATGCGACTAGAAAAAAGCAGGTATCGTCATCTGTGTTTTCATTCCTTAGACTTATGTGATAAATAACTCGAAATGAAGATTGCGATGTTAGTATTTAATGTTTGGAGACCCCATTTGACCAATAAGTTGATTTTTTAATGAAGCATAGATACTTCCTCTACGACCATTCGTTACTCCATGAAGAATGACATTTACTCTCGTTTCCACAGACCTTCTATTCAGTCCGCGAAGTAGCTCAGGCTGGCGAGAAATATCATTTTCGAAAACAGACAGCTCCTCAATCTCTTGATTCGGCGACGTCAGAAGCCTCAGGCTATAATCACCCTAATCTCTGTATTCGTGAGATTGAAATGCAGTAAAAATAGAGAAAACGCAATCTCTGAACGGTGATTCCGCACGTATCATGAAAATGGTGAAATGAACTCATGATGATGACGTAGTCTCTCCAAGTAACGAAAATGAGAAATATGATTATTTCATACTGTGACCTTCCACTCTCATCCATCCCACACTTGCAAACAGCCTTATCAGGCTGTCAGGAAGTAAGTGAAGGCTGGCTAAAGTTCTCGCCTTTCTCTCCCTTGCTCCCTACTGTTTCCCTCCCGTCGCGAATAGAACACACCCTGCCTATGAGAGGGCGTCTTTCCCCTTCAGGGTCGGTTTATACCCAGTATCTCAAGGTACGCTTGGGCTTCTGACCGGAATTTTCTCTGTGTTAGAAAACCATCAGTTTTTGGGCAGCTCTAACGGGGGATCTCCCGAGAGCAATAATTCTTGAATCGGTGAGCCAAAAGTGCTCACCAAAGAATAAACAAGTAGTAGTAGATAACGAAGGTGATGTGCAGTAACCTAATTTAATAATTGTCATGGAAGCACTTTCGATTTTACAGGTTCAACTGTAATAGAAATATTTCTTAAAGAAGCTTTCTTTCCATTTTTCAGAATTCGTGAAATTAAAAAATAAACATTCACACAACACCTTCGCTTTTTCCTGCATTGTAATTGTTTGCACGATCTTTGGTCATTCTGAGCAACCTTCGCGCAATTTCCGCCAATTATCGCTCTTCGAATGTCGACACCCTTCTTCCTCCTTCCTTCCTTCTTCACAAATGCTTCCTCCCGTGGGTTATGTGGTCGAGACACTTCCCTTCCTAAGTCGATCCACCCTCGGGTATGCTGGAATCTACGTCGACATGTGGCGGGATTTCTTAGGAGAGGAATTGCGATTGGAGAGCAGAATTTTCTCAGGTGAGAGATGAACTAATCCTTCGCTCATCAAGTATCGAATAGGCGATTTCGATGCGGACCCTGACGGTCGGTTCTCCGGGCTACTTGGCGAAGTGCAAAATCTTACTGCCGCAGGAGTTATAGGACAAATGTTTCTCACCGAAGATAGGATGAGGGAATTTGCGTATACGCCCTATTTCAGTTATGGAAAGGCAAGGTTCTTTCATTTTAAATGAACAGATAGCGTTTTCAGCGAGAAATATACGAAAAGCAAGAGAAATCTGCATGTATTTTCAGCTTGGACGCATTCATTCCATTTCAGCCCGAGATAATCATTCTCTTTATTGCTTCTTTTGCAATTTTAGGAGCCGTATTTCTCATTGTGAGAAAAGCTCTTCTTAATTTCGAAACGGAAAGGTAAACTGAATTATTAATGTTCAAAATCAGGTCGATTTAGGTCTTCATTATCGTCCCTTTTTCTACGGGCGATTTTCCAATTGGGACTACTACTGCTTCTAGTTCATTACTTGGGAGTATTTTCCGGAAATTCCACAAATGAGCGGAAGATCGTTAGAACGTATTTCATTTTCTAAGTTTCAAGCAATTATTTTTATTTTTTTAGCTCTCTGATCAATCTTGTTGGCGACCTTTCGAGTTCGACGAGAACTTTCATAATCAATCGATCATCGAATTTGCTATTATCACATGTGCGAAAAATGTTCTCTATATAATAAAAAATTTTCAAATTTCAGAAAATCGAATTTTTCCAAGAGGAACGTCCCTCTGTCGATAAACTTCAAATAATTTCTGATCCAAAACAGGTCCTGGACAAGGTGACCAAGATCATATGAATATATGAGGCGGTTTGCGTTAGGATCAACAAGTGTTGGGAACAGGTAAAAAATCGAAAGTGCCCAAAAGTTGGCCCTAGGGGTTATTTTTGATGCTGAACAACCTGGTATGGTCGATTTCGCAATATGTCCCCTTTTCGCTCCAGGTGGGCACCCCTCATTTCACCCTTAAACGCGTTTTTCGACCAAATCTCGCCGGGAAGTGTACGAAATGGCACGAAATTTCGCGCTTCAGAACAGAATTTTGTGCTCTATCTTGTGGTTACCTTGAATTGTCGTGATTCTTTTTCGTTCTCGAGAAAAAAGCGTTTTTTGACCCGATTGCGTGCGGAAAAAATCCCTTCACCAGATGAAAGAGCATGTTCTGCTGATCATTTTGCGCTATTGAAAGTGGTATTTATTTGAGGCAAAAGATATTTTATATCGATTTTTATAAAAAGTCAAAAAATAAATTCTTCTGAATACCCCCGTATTGGTGCTCATTTTGAAGAGCTCGTTGAGTTGATCGTTTTCTGTGAAGATATCATATCATTTAAACCTCGTTGTGAGAAGTTACAACAGATCGAGGTCCACTTTTCATGAGAGGTTGCGGATCTGCATGTTTTCCGCACTTGTAACTTCTCACAAAGAGGTTTAAAAGATATGATATCTTCACAGAAAATAATCAGCTCAACGAGTTCTTCAAAATGAGCACCAACACGGAGGTATTCAGAAATTTTTATTTTTTTGACTTTGCACAAAAATCGATATAAAATATCTTTTGCCTCAAATAAATACCTCTTTCACTAGCGCAAAATGATCAGCAGAGCATGCTCTTTCATCTGCTGAAGGGATTTTTCCCGCACGCAATTGGGTCAAAAAGCGCTTTTTTCTCGAGAACGAAAAAGAATCATGACAATTCAAGGTAACCACGAGATAGAGCACAAAATTCTGTCTTAAATCGCGAGATTTCGTGCCATTTCATAGATTTGGTCGAAAAACGAAATTCCCGGCGAGATTTGGTCGAAAAACGCGTTTAAGGGCGAAATGGGGGGTGCCCCTCATGGAGCGAAAATGGGACATATTGCGAAATCGACCATATTAGGTTGTTCAGCATCAAAAATAACCCCTAGGGCCAACTTTTGGGCACTTTCGATTTTTTTACCTGTTCCCGACCCCCCTTGGGGCTTGTTGATCCTAACGCAAACGGCCTCATATATAACAATATTATCCATTTACAGATCTGCAGCTCACAGCGATTCGCCTACTTTGATGTGGATGAATTTGTAGAGACATTTCTCCAAATGAAGGACCTCTCAGCCCAATGCGCATTCAAAAGGCAAATATTGAACCTACTTGCCTTCTTCACGCATCTTTTCAGTATTGACACCTCCGATATGTCAAAATTCGCAACCGATTCGGCTCTCAGAGCAGAACAATTCGGACGCGAAGCTCCAATCGTGTTCTACTATAGCAAAATGCTGTTCAATCGAACGCGAAGGGAAAGATTCGCCCAAATCATCTTGCGAATCTATGATTTCGATAAGGTTGCGGATATCTAATCTAGTATGTAAATTTTTCTTCAGTTCTCAACCATACATTGGCGACGGTACACTAACCGGCCGAGAGGCGAGAGACGAGGTTCAACATGGGTGACTTTCAATTCGACTGACCTACCGCAACTGTATTCTGTACTCATCGTTATTGCCGGATGCTATCTTATTTGCATTTCAATGTTTGTTCTTGAATTGTTGAGTTCGAAGTCTGTGAGGACGCACAGACTCAGTGTTAGAGTTCATAAATTGATGCGAACGGTCTCGATCGCATCGAGCGATCCTCAATGATAACCAAATTCAACCTCATCATGATAAATGCAACACTTCAAATAAACACATTAAAACAGTGTCTCGCAGCCGAATCTAAACTCTGTTATTTATAAAAACGTTATAACGGAGTAGTCAGTTCTGCAATTCTTCCACAAAATCATGACTTACGCTCCTAAGTACAGTCAGATTTTGAATGTAAAAATGCAAATCTGGATGATAAAATACATAGTGCAAAAGATTATGTGTTCGGGGGGAATCGAACCCCCGTCGAATGCTTGGAAGGCATCCATGCTGACCATTACACCACGAACGCGGTTGAGAGCGAATGTAAAAGTCACGAAGATACCGTGATGAAAGCGAGAGCTAAGGATGAGAGGGGGTGAAGTTAATTACCGGCATTTTCCTCTCTCATCGCTGCAGCTAATGCTTTATACGGAATGTTTTATCGCTAAATATCCATAATTCTGATGGTGGTCCACCTCTCAAATCGAATATGAATGATCAAACATGTAGGACGGATGCCCAGTGCATGTTCACTAGAGAGAATCCGACACTGTCTCCTGGTTACAGATGCGATTTTGCCCAATGGACAAGCTACCAGCGAAGAGTCCCCTGAATCTCTTTATTCCTTACGATCTCTCTGCATGTCTGACGCTAAAGAGCATGTAAAATCGAGAGACACAGGCCACGGGGCCTGACTGTTGTTACCAAGTAACGCTAAGTGGATGTGCAGGGATATGTCTCTTCATTCTTCGTGTTCTCTCAATGATATGGTGGATAGGAGAGTCGTAGAAATGAAGAGACTCTCCAATGTCCCTGCCATGCTACTTAGAGGAGTAAGGAAGGAGACGGAGCAGCCTACAGTCACTCCCTCAAGTAGAATCATGCGGAAGACGGTGTTCTTCCTATTACTGTTCGCAACTACTGTGGTGAGCTGGGATAATGGTAAGCTATTTTTTATATTTTGTTACAATTCGCTGTCTCGTATAGCAACATATTAAATTTCAGGCGATCCGCCGGCCGGTAGTGGGAGTGACGCAACGCAACAACAACGTCTGGTGTAAATCTAAGACGTGTCTCTAAATTTCCATTTGAGATTCGTGTATGATGCAATGCGGAGAAAAGTTCGACGAATCGCAAGAAGCGTTGGATTGCAAGAGAGGCTGTAAAGTGGTTAGCATATTAATTTTTGCGAAAGCTCTTTGATTTCCTCTCTCAGCCATCGACCGCAGAACCAACTACCATAGAGCCAACTACAACTAGGGTACGAACAGGTTTATTTTAAAAAAAAATTGCGATCTTTGATAATACTTTCGCAGATGATACTGAGTACAAGGAGCTGTCGAAACTATCCAATGAAACTCTATTTTTTACAGACAACAACCTCCCCTGCGAATTCAATGACGAAGCTAAATGAAACGTTTGGTAATGTTGGGAATTACTAAAAATATCACCGGTCTCTTCAGTCCATTGCATTAAAACTTGTATCGGACCGAACGACGGTCAAAACGATGTCAACTATGCTTTTTGCGGATTGGATTGTTCGAAGAGTCTGTTTCTTGGAAATCAGGTAATACCGCATGCATTTTTCATTCGATTATCGCGTTTCATAGACAACTTCCAAACCGATAATCCCGAACAAGACTCCAGGTACTGAATTTCATCCATATAGCACGCTGTAAACTAAAAATTCTGCACCAGGTGCGCTGACGTTGAAAAACATGCCGTCCGCTAAATTTTTTGTGTTTTGCTTTCAGAATGCAAAATATGTAAATTATTTTTGAGAATACGATTTCTTAGTTGAACCAAACTTTAAAGAAGGCGTAAACTCCAAATACGGGGAAGCACTTCCCTGTGCAATCAGGGGGAAGTACTGTAGGAGGGTGAGAGTGACAGACGCGAGAGTATTTCGCTCCTCTCCTGTCTCTTCCCATCTCCTCTGCGTCTTGACCTAGCTCCCTTCCCTTTGCACCGCGCATCTTGATTTTGCCTGTGCCCTGTAGAAACTTTGCGCGCGTGTAACTCAGTTCAAAGTTGAGTAAACGAGTTATAATTTTTGAATTCGGAATGTAGTTTACGGAAACTATCGACCTATGACGTTAGATATCCCCCGAAAATTTTGAGTTTACGCCTTCTTTAACGCATTTACTCAGTGATTCGAATCAAAAAAGCAAAAAAAAAAATCCAGAAAAATATTGCTCGACGAAAAATTTCCGCGAAAAAATTGCCGAGCAAAATATTCGCGTTTTTTTCTTTCGTCGATTTCGAGTATTTGTCCCAAGCAAAAGACTGAAATCGGAGAAGAGTATTGGTAGAGCTATTGAATTGAGATCGAGAGGTCGTTGGTTCGATTACTCTTCTACGAGATTTTTGCATTAGAAAAATACTCGAAATCGACGGAAGAAAAAAACGCGAAAATTTTGCTCGGCAAATTTTTCGCGGAAATTTTTTGTCGAGCAATATTTTTCTGGATTTTTTTTGCTCCAAAAATACATATAAATTCTTTAGAATTTTCAATAAATTGTCCAATTTTATTCAAATAGCATTAAAATTATTGTTTGAATCCTATTTGCAATTTTGTGCGCTCGAGCCTTGCCGCGCATCTGGTGCAGAATTTTTAGTTTACAGCGTGCTATATCTTTCCTAATTTTACCTCTCAGACTATTATGTAAACGAATTACTGGAATTGATCAATGGAACCCTCTCCATGGACTTCGGTTATTTATTATTTGGAGTAACGTTTGGTATCTCCTCTAATTTCAGACGGCTCGAAATTGGAATTCATTTGCAACCAATGGCCAGCAATTAAAAAAGTGCTTGCGGAATGGTACTCGAGAAAATTCCCAGCAATTCCAATAACTATGATTGGCAAGCTGGAAGCTAGCTTGACAAGCATGTGCGCGGTAGGAAATTGTCATTTTATTGATTATTTATGTTTTTTTTCCTTCAGACAACGCCTGACCCCCCATTATCGAGGGATCAACCAGGTATTGCTTTCTAGTAGAGGTTGCAGATTCGATATGAATAATACCGCCTCCCTTCATGTGTTCTCCGTCTCAGTAGTGTCGGGAGAGTCCTATTGCGTTCCCACCTTTCCCGACAGATCTCGCTAGGTCGCCTACGATTCTCGGCCGAACGGCAGCATCGGAATGATTAGAAAATTAGAAACATTTTCTTCAAATATCAAAGATCAAAAAATACTTACTCATTCCTTGTTTCACTGAATCAGACATTCTTGCCTAGTTACTAATGCGATTTTGACTAATGGGATGTCTGGTAGCGAAGCTTTCTGATTCTCTCTATTTCTCATGCTCTCTGATTCGGTCAGAGGATGACAGAGCATGCAGAACAGAGAGTGGCATGCCGTGGAGCCTCGGAGTAGTTACCAGGATACGATAAGTGGAATGGGCGCGGGGAAAGAAGACTTGAGCCGTACAGTCACTCTCTCAACTAGTAGCATGCGGAAGACTGTGGTCTTTCTGCTGGTGTTTGCCAGTACTGCATGGTGTGGTGGTAAGTCGCTATTGCTCGAGTGTCTTTCGCAGAAATTATCAATTTCTCAACGAAAATTATATCCGGTACCGGTGATAATTAAAATGCATTTTCAGGGTTATCGAATTTTCCGTGCTTTTCGCTCGGGGGTTTCGAATTCTGCTTTGGAAAAGGAGAGAATAATAATCCGCAGGGTTTGATGAATGAGATCTTCTCTGGAGGCAAAGGTATACAAATTATTTATTATTATTTTTTTAGATTAATTTATTTTTTCAGTTAAGAAAGATTTATTAAAACAATTATGCGACATATTACATGCGGATTTGCAATTGCAATTAGCTTGGAAATCAAATCGGCTCGTGAATGGCGCAACTAGGATTGATCTTCCAACGGAATGTAGAAAGATTGGAGTAGATTTCGATCAGGTGCAAACTTTATTTGGATTGATCAATGATCTCCTCTTTTAGACCACAGTCTTCCCGACTACAACGACGGAGCCACGAGGTACCTACGTCAATTAGTTTTTCTAAAATTCAAAAGTCGAATCTCAGGTGATGATCCAACGACAACTGAGCATAAATCGAGTACGAAAATTGCCGATCTAGTGAGTTTATGACCGTATTAATTTCCAGCCACCCCCGATTGCGGCCTGAACTGTGTGTCATCGAGCACAATCGAGTTACATGGGCAAGAGTCGGTATGCAATCAACGATGTAAATTCCTTGACAATTTTCTTTAGACGACTACACTCGATCCTGATGCCACTACGGCACGTGAGGGGCTGACTACAACTGAACATGAACACAATGAGGGAACATACAATGAAACACCGGTGGCGAATTCAACCCTAAGCGGAGGCGCATCAGTTACTGGTTGGACATCAAGGCATCGGAATTCCTCAACAACTGCTGAAGTCTCCACCACGGAGATAACGACGACTACGGATAGAGGCGAACAACCGGATGGAGATACCACACTGTCCACGGAATCAACCCCGCCTGGCACCACTTCGGAGACTGCTACACTATCTACAGCAACTGAATCAAGCATTAGTACTGTTACTGGCTCATCGACCAGTACTGAATCCACCTCGACTTATGAAACTCCTTTGACTGAGAGAATGACGTTACCTGATGGAGCCACAGATTCGACATCAACAAGCACTTCACCGACCTCGACAGGCAGCTTGGCGACTGACCCAACCACTTATTCTCTAGAGATCGTTACTGAATCGAGTTCAACCTCGATTTCTAATTCGGAATCTACGACCAAATCATCAACGCTAACGGCATCCGAGAAAAATCCAAGTGAATCATCAACGATTAAACCATCAGAATCCACCCCATCGATTACATCGACACCAAACCAGAACAATTTTGTCTCCGGCTCCATCACTATGGTGTGTACGGACTGTGATGAGTCATCAACTGAATCGACTACGGTAACCAAGAGAAACGCGAGTCCCACAACGACGAGAGGGATTACGGTAGATTCGAGTCCTTCTGGTCCTGAGGAGATGAAGACTACGGAGTCCTCGAGAAGTTCTTCTATCAAAACAACTACCCTGGATAAGATTCTATCTACTCCTACGAGCAGTGGCTCCTCTAAGACGACGTCATTGGCTGAACTTCTGTCCACTAGCAGCATCAAGTTAACGAGTACCTCAACCGTAAGCCCTGATCAGTCGTCAAGTGGAAGCTCAACGAGTAGCTCAACGATGACTTCTGTAACTCCAACGATGACGTCGTCTGGAAGCACTGAGATCACCACGAAAGACCCAACGAGAAGTGCGGCATCCGAATCTACAGTTCCCATAACCACTACCGTATTGACAAACACTAGTGTCGGAACGACTATGGAAGAGAAGAGTACGATTGTCCCTGTGATCTCAACTCAGACCCCTGAAGCGTCTTCTGTAACTAAGAGTACGGTGACGCAACCTACAATAGATACTACGGTGCCGAGTACGGTGACGGATGTGGAATCGATAACTACAGTATCGATGGGTACGGTATCGACTGCACCGACTACGGTAGAGACGTCGACGATTATTGGATCGACTACAAGAGGTGAGTGTGTATCCTCAAGAATAATTCGATTTGTTGATTAACGCTGTTTGTGGAACTGAGCCTATTGCAACCATTCAGAAAATTATCGTTTTGTACGCTTGCTGAAACCTACTTCACTGTCCAAAAGTTTTCAATAAAATATAAAATTTATTTATTTTTCAGATCCACTCGTTTCCGACTGCAATGTTGCCTGTCCAGAGGGTTTCCACGAGGGAGAAACTTTTTGTCTGCAGGTACACATCATTCCCATGCTGGGAAACATTGCCTTTTAGTTCCCTTTTCGTCCCTTTCGTTTCTCAATCTCACTCTTTACTCTCGCTCTCATACCCTGGCTTCTCCGCAATAGTCTCAACCGCGTTCGTGGTGTAATGGTCAGCATGGATGCCTTCCAAGCATTCGACGGGGGTTCGATTCCCCCCGAACGCAGAATGTTTTGCAGCATTTTTATTTATTTTTCTTCCAGGTAACTCCTCCAGAATATTCTCGATCGTACTCGGATGCTCTTTCTTATTGTCAGCGATCGGATCATTTGGACATGATGGATGGAAAAGAGATAAAGGAGAATCTGAAATCGTTGAATGAGATGGTGTTAGTACTAGAGATGAGAAAGGAAGAGCAAAAGGAAGAGAAACCGCGCGGCGCGGCGAGGAATGAGAGGGAAAGGAAGAGGAGGGGGAGAGATGAACTCTTATGGCAGAGTGATTCTTATGGCAGAGTTATGGCAGAGTGAGAGGGGTTGTGGAAGAGTGAAGGGGAGTTTTAGAAGAGTAGATCTCGGATGTTGAGTGTTGTCAAAGGCGGGTTTTCGCAATTTCTCCATAACATCTGCATTGCCACATCAATGGGATAGTCTAGCCTCTCATTAAACTCCCAAAATGAAAGTCTTCAGCCAAAAAAGCCAGATCTGACAACATCAACACCATGTGAGATCTACCTGTATAGCTGGAATTATATGGAATACAGTACACCACAGTACCCTGTTACTACAGTAATCTGCAGTTCACAGTACCCTGTTACTACAGTAATCTGCGGTTCACAGTACCCTTTGTCCAATAATGTTCTAGGATAATATCGGTAACTACTAACTCACTGACCCCAGGTGCAGGTCCCCCGAGGGCTTGGTTGGCCTCACATTCAGTAAGGGTTGAACTTGGCACCTGTCGAAGGATCGGCGGCGCATTATACCACTCTTTCCGAAGTTTCCGCAAAAAAGGGTCATACTTTAAAATACAACAAATTAGTCTCTAATTGCCACTGTGTGCTCAAACAAATCATTCATTAACGCCATTCTGCCTATTTGTCACATGAGAGCAAAAACTCCTGTCGAAATCCCTTCATTTCAACAGAGTCATTTCTCACTTCATTCCGCTCTCACTCTTATGGCACTCTTTATTGTTAGTGGCCCGATGCTGCCTTTGATGTAATATCAGAGAATCTCCTGTGGCTGACATTATGTGTAATGATCAGAAATGAAAGATACACTAGTAAATCTCGTTTATTCTGAGAGAAAGACAAGAGAGAGAGAAATAAAGACTGGGAGACTTTATTTTCAGGATGAAAGGAATCCTCAGCTCTTCCCTTATCTATACGAACGAGCATGGAAGCGCATTCGTGAGGAAAAATCGAACGGTTATTTAATTTAATTATCAAGGTAGCCTTCCAACTCGCGCATCCATTTGAATTTTAGCCGTCATTAAAACATTTTATAAAGTAAATAATAAGGTTCGTTCGGCTAACGTGCTAAGAATGAAGAACCTAGAATAAGTCCAGTTTCTCCCATCCACACGGTTCCAACGATTGATTGAGACTATAGCTTACCCACTGACGGGAGAAACCTTCTCTAATCATTTTAGATCCTCGTTCTCGACCTCAAGGAAACGACTCGATTCACACTCGGAATCGCGAAGAGAATCGGCATCGGAGCGAAGAATGACAATCTCATTGGAGTATGCAGAATAACTAGTCAGTATGGGCATTTTTAGACGAATTTATATGGCCCCACATGCGAAAGGTTACCTTTTGATTGCGTTTCGAAATGTTAATAGAACGTGGTTCACAAATTCGAGGCATTTTGATAGGAACTGATACTGCAACCACAAACATTTCAAAATAAATTATATTTTCCAGAATCCTGTCAAGTCGCCACGTGCGATCTCAATGTCTTCAAGGAAGCAGTGAGTATAGATATTTATCACTCCTTTATTCGCCACTTTTCTAAGGCAATACTCAATTGAAGGGCGTTCCCTCCCTCTCTCTACCCTCGTTCGACGCTGCACTCAAGGAGGGCACTTCGTTCAGAGCTGCGTGTCCGCCCGGACCTGATGGACAGGTACGGTATCTAGAAGATACGCTATTGATTACGATAGGGGATTCCGTTCTGATTGCATAGCATGCCTGCAAAAGACAAAAAATAGGAATAGAAGCTACCGTGAAACAAAAAAAGTCGGACACGGCAGATAATATCAAAATCGTTGAATCTTGCAGTCTCGCTCCTACCAGTTCGAATGTTCAACTCGTGGTCATGTCGAACCGCATCCATCCGTTGTCGGGTGTCAGTATGAAGGTACGCGTATATTTTCCTTATACTGCAGTTTCACCAAACAATCAGGACACCTCATAACCAAAAATGTATAACATTATTCATAGCAATACAAATTTTGTAGCTGATGGCGAGCCAGCATGGGACAAGGAAAGCGCGAGCAACAAGAGATATCAGGCCAGTTTTAGATCGTATGTTCCGCCCACTTTGAGATAAACCCCCGAGATCAAGCCCCAACCACTTCGAACTCCCCTCCTCTTAAACACTCAAATATTTTTAATGTTAGGACAGCTGTGATGAGTGTCATCCTCGCGGAACGTACAATTGTACGATGGTCGAGGGGAAAGGAGCGAAGTGCAATTGCAATGAGGGATGGAGGGTGAGCATTTTAGTTTTCCGGATAAATACCTTATGGAAAAAGGGATTGTTCTCGCCATCATAACGCCATCTGTGAAGGAAAGATACGAATAATTGAGCCAAGTACAGAAGCGATTCCAAAGAAAATATGTAGCAGAGATAATTTCAGCAATCGGAATATTTTAGTAATAAAAATGATGAATTGTAGATGTTCTCGTGCTGGCTAAGTCCGGATTTCTGCAAAAATCGGAATTGTTCAGGTGCGTTTTCAAAATATTTTCGAAAATAAATTTAAATGTCCCCTTTACTTTGAGGAAACGGCCGCTGCCTCAACATGGTCGATCACGGATTCTGCGAGTGTTTTGATGGATTTTCGGTAAAAGAATCAATATTTTTCTTTTTGTAGTTCAAGAAGTCTCTCGGCAATTTTTTAGGGAGACGAGTGCCAAGTCAACATGACTGCCATTTCCTGGAATGATCCGAATAAGGTAATCAGCAAATTAAATATCAATAATAAAAAATTGAAACCAGGCCGCAATGTTCTCTGCTACCACCGTTGCCACTGCGACGCTCGCCGGCACTTCCCTTGTCCTATTCATTATCAAATTGGTCAGTCAGACGAGGCAAAATGATTCTCTCCGGCCGGGAATTGAACACGGGTCTCGCGCGTGACAGGCGCGGATACTAACCACTATACTACCGGAGATTTGCGACATCTTCGTTATAGATCGCCTATCATCTCATTTCAGATTTTCAAAATCACAATTCTCGGAGAGGGGGACGACCCGCAGGAACTCTTCCAAGAGTGCAGATCATTGATGCTCAGTCTGGGAAGTATAGGGGTACGGTAACTGACAATTTCATTTTTTTTATTAAAAAAATCATATTCAATAGCACTAACCAAACCTATCTGCACTTGTGCGAATCCTGAAACTCATTTTTATGACATGACATGTATTTCAGGTCCTGCTCTTCAAGCACCCGGATCTGTTCAATGTGAGATTCTCAATAGTGTTCCGATCTCGGAAATAATCGTAATTAGGACTGATAAGCAGAAGGACACGTATTTCATCCTCGTGCTCTCTTTCTGATCATGCTGACGAAAGAGTACACAGAATGAAGAGACAAATTCTATAACTGAACAGCAGTAAACTTTTTTTATCGCATAATCCAGGTCGACCCGGTCGGTTGCCGTTTCTACTTCTGGATGGTGGCAATGTGCTATTGCATTGGACAATTGTTCTGGATGCAAGAAGCCGTCAATGTGCGGTAGGTCGCTTTGAATTATACCGTAACAAGCGGAATTATAAGTGAGTTATTAAAATTGAAAGAAGTGGCACACATCTTCATGTGAAAAATTCGCAATTGCGCATCGACAATAATAGATTTTGGAATTGCCGTAGTAAACTAAACGGAGCAAAACGGCCAGAATATTTGCTCTCGGGAGATCCCCCGTTAGAGCTGCCCAAAAACTGTTGGTTCTCTAACACAGAAAGTGCTGGTCAGAAGCCCAAGCGTACCTTGAGATACTGGGTATAAACCAATTATGAGCGGCAAAGACAGCCTCTCATGGGCATGGCGTTGTCTATTCGCGACGGGATAGAAACATAAAACGAGTGAGGGAGAGAGGGGCGAGAACTATAGCGTCTCTCTATGTGTCTTTAGTGACAGCCTGATAAGGCGATAGAAAAGTGATGTACAGCGGAGTGGACTATGAGAAAGATTTGATAGTGGATAGTGGGGCAACCGAGTCGGAAGGAAAACAAAAAAAATCAAAGATCAACCTCTCCATCTGAAACAACAATCCTATTCAGATCCTGCTGCCTTGCTCGCAATCGAAATGAATGGGATATCGATTTCGAGGGAATCAAAAGGAAGAAATACGCGTATTTGGTAAGTAAACAGATCAAAGATCCAAGATCAGTTCCCTGTTTCAGTACCGTATCGCTCCGACTTACCTTCTGGGAGCAATATTCGTGCTAGGAGTCTGCATCGGAGGATGGGATACGGTAAGAGATCGATTTGAAGCGACCGTCTTATTCATCTTTTTTTCATTTTTTGGCACTCAACAACCACCCTACATCATAAAGTTATGAAATTCGCGAAATTCAGCACATTCCAGGTGCCATCGGAGTGGACCTGCTTCGGAGTATTCTCAGAAATGAGGAGTGAGTGAATTTCCTCATCTAGATACAATCTATCCACAATGTGATTTTACTGAAAGAGCTCATGTTCAAAGTGATTTGCAATCGATAATAGTGTGTTCGGTGCGTGATGTCTGAGTGCACATTCCCATTTGAAGCGGGTGTATGGATGCCCCTCGTCGTCTTCAATGGAATGGCTGCACTCATGTCAATGGCAATTGGAGAACACGCGACAATGGTGCACTTGTGAGTATTGCGAATTAAAGGAGGAGTAACATGAATATTTTGGTGACCAATCTGTCAACGCCAGATTATAGCAATCCATAACCATATCAGACATCTGAAACTCCCATGTCTCTACGACATCAATGAACCGAGTTATAGCGATTTGGCATAGTTCCAGAATTCCCCTCAATCCAGGCAACGGCGGGGAATTTGAACAGAGAATTTGATTAAGCGTGCGCTTTTGATTTACATACGCCTGTCTACCTCCCCTCTCTCCCCTCCCTCCCCTTCCCTCATTTGACTACGGTATCTTGCAAGTCCAGGGCTTTCCGTGTGAGAGTCACCAACATTCTTTCCTGTTTCCCCTCCTTTAACTAAAAGTAGCTAAATCGATACGATATCCAACTAAGTTAGTAAAAATAATAGAAACTCAATACTCAATATTGTGCATAAACTTATAAGAAAATCTCGTGAGCATTTCAAATTGAGTTATCCCAAATCAAAACTGCAGTAACCGCCCGCACTTCAAAGTGAAGACACACCACTTCATTGAGATGTTCGATCCTTACACGAGGGAAAGAGTAGATAAGGTACCGTAGCGAAGTCACAGTGCACATCTCAAATTGATAAGATCACGCAATTCAGGTATACCGTAATCTCGCATTCACCATCATTGGCCCTCTACTGCACTGTCTCACTTGGTTCTTCCTAGCTCTATCAGCGGATATGTCGAATACGACAATCGATAAGTATGCAATCACATCAGTTTAATTCTAACAATTTTTAACAATAATAGTAATTGCAACTATTGAGAAGGAAGTTGGAGGAATAGCCAACTTTCTCAGTACTGTATGCCAAACGTGAGAGAAGTGATTTCAGTATTGCTACTGCACTCACTTACATCTACACAGTAAACAACGCCATCCAGTGCATTATCACCAGTCCTCCCGTAAGAATCTCTCCCCTACGAATGCAATGTTTTAACACTATTTTTGTAAGGAAGTAAGCACGTTTCATGAAGTTAACAAAAATTTAAAAAAAAACAAAGAAAATTCAAATTTAAATATTTTCAGATCTACTGCCAGCTGGTATGTCTTATGATGCGGTTCGCCCCTCCGTCCTATCGACCGGAAAGGGAGAAACTCCATCTAAGTACGAGGGATGAGGTCGTGTACAAGTGGGTTTTAAATGAATTTCAATTAATATTGAATATTTTAAATATATAATTTAGGAAAGACCCTGACTGGATCGCTAAAATCGAGCAGAAAAGGCAGCAGGACATCAACGATCAAGATGAGAGGGAGACGAGAGAGTGGAATCAGAGAGTACTCGGGGTGATGAAAAATATTATTTATTTATTTTTATTAAAACAATTCAGGAATTCCCGAACGCTCCTGCTTGGCTGCTGCGACAGCCAAAGGAAGAGGGTGAGATTTTTCACCAATAGCACAAATACAACGCTGATGGCAAATGATACAATATGAGATATTGCTATGAGCAGAAAATTTAATAATCTATCAGGTCCCCTCCCCATCCTCGTTCCTCCTCCTCCGATCGCTCCCTCTCACGCAGACTACATACCGATCAAGCGACAGCAGATGATTATCAGGTATGTTCTCGAATATTTTAGCATCTCAATGCCAGGGATAAATCCACCTATTTTTAGAAGGGAAAGTCTTTCCTTCACCCCAGCACTTTTTGTTGCTCTTTGCAACTGACAAATTCCTATTTCAGACGATGGAATCGTGAATATCTCGAGGAAAGACTGGAAACGAGAATGCCGCCCGATATCTGTGCTTACGTGCGTTTATATTACTGAATTTATTCTAATATCGTACATCGCTCCCATTACCGAACAAACGGCCTTTTTTACCTTTTCGGCCTTTTTTTTCCTTTTCGCGAATATGCACTTAATATTCTTGTTTTACTCTATAAATCTGTGTCACGCAGTTCGGTCCCTTTCGGAACGCAGTATGGCACCGTTCGGCACTGAGACAGGGTCGGCCCTGTCTCCGTTCCAGAAGGTGCCGTCCCGAGTGCCGCTATTACGGCACGTTTCGGCACTGCGTTCCGTTTTATACTTATTCCCCCCCTTTCCCCAGCAACAAATCATATGCCTTTTAACAATATCTTTTATCTGTTTCATGACAAACGAACAAAAAAAGACATAAACATAAAGTGTATCACATTTTGAACTCCATTTCTTCTGTCGATTCTTCTCTAGAAATGGGAAGCGAATGAGGCAGAAGAGTGCGGGCTGAAAAAAGTTGCCTATCCATGGTCTTTAGAGCCGTAACCCAAGAAATAATATACCGATGATAACCATGTCATTCGGACTATTATTCATGTCTATTTCACCTGGGTTTGACATCTTTCCATTTCCCTTGTCCCTTATTGTTAGGATCAAACCAGGGTGAAATAACGACGAATAATACTCACTTATTTTTAAATAAATGATAATAACTCGCCTTGATTCGAGAGCGCATGCCATCATATTCATCATGCACTTCAACATAGGTTCTTCAGAAAAGCTATACTCTGAATGAAATATTTTTAAAAAAAGTTGAAAATAATACTTCCCTTCATCATATATGTACTCCTGATTTATCTCCATTCAAAATTCGATTAGGAATGGAAGAAATGCCCGCTCTTTGTTTCTCGGAAAGTTGACAAGAGATACTTCACAATGACTGACAATAAGTCGATGAACTTAAAAAAATAACATTAAACCTGTGAAAAATACGAACCTTTTGCATTGAAGTAGGAAGGGCATGGCCAAGACAATCCACCGCTTCACCATCTCAACTTTAGAAGATGCAGAAATATGAAGGCAACATAGCAATCACTTGAAGTAAGCGAGAGAGCAAGAAATTATTCAGCATGGTGCGACTTTTCGACAATTAAGAACATCAGAAACCCTTTTCGAAATATTGTGTGGCACTGCGTGCCGAAAAGTAACGAAACAACAAACTCTGACAGGAAGCGGAACGGTACGGCACCCCCGTGCCGGACCGGCCCGCCCCTTTGTCACCTTTCGGAACTTACGTGCCGAAAAGGCACGTCACTCGTTCCGAGAATGACCGTACTGCGTTTCAAAAAGGACCGAACTGCGTGACAGCGATTTATAGAGTATGTTTCATATTTTTTGTCCACCCCGATAACTGGACGAATACTAAAATTGGCCGGTGAAATATTATTTTAAATGGGTGAAAAATTACAGCCGTTCCTCCTATTTTTTGCTTAAAATGCGGCTCTGCCAAAATGATGGCAATTGATTACGGTAGAGCCGTATTTTAAGTAAAAGTTGGGGTAACGGCTCTCATTTTTCACTCATTTAAAATAATATTTCACCGGCCAATTTTTGTATTCGTCCAGTTATCGGGGTGGACAAAAAATATGAAACATAAAACAAGAATATTAAGTGCATATTCGCGAAAAGGAAAAAAGAGGCCGAAAAGGTAAAAAAGGCCGTTTGTTCGGTAATGGGAGCGATGTACGATATTCGTTTTTTTCGTTTTCCGACCAACAATCCCAATTGTAGTGTGTTTCGAGTCCATTCATCTTTGAGTTTCACAATTTCCTTATTGCATCGTGCGTTCACTCAATGTTGAATTGTTCAGGATTTCTAAAATTACATACTATTCATTGTCAGGAAGTGCTGAAGCGGGAGATGAATGAAGGAATGTTAGATGGGACGAATGAGGAGAATGCTCAGGTTATTAAATGACTTTTCTACTATTTTGATCGAATGAAAAAATATTGATTGATGGGATTGATTGATCTTTAGATAGATTAATGCATAAAAAAAGAAGGTTTTCAGATGCGTGGAATCTGGGCTCGATTTGTCCTCTATGTACCCTCTACGGATCACCTCGATTTGAGCAAGAGGGTGAGGGTGATTTTTTAGTCAGCCATAGATTGATCTTTGATTTCTCATCTCTCCACTTCTCAGGTCGATCGAGACAAGATCCGTGCCGCCCTTTCCTCCTTTGATTATGATCCCACTTCGGTCGATGAGATTCTCACACTAGAACAGGTTGGAGATAGAGAATCAGTACCTAGATAGATCCACATCTAATTACGATAATTCTGAGATGCCGGGTATTGAGGAAAAGGTACGCGAAAACCAATTGAATGTGAAAAATGGAGATGAAACTCTGAACATATGATTTCAATTTGGGGATTTGAGGGATACGTTTCATGAATGGTCTAAAGATGAAGTGTGAATTGAGAGTATTTCGTAGGAATCGAAATTTTAATCAAGCAATTCATATTTAGAATTAAAACATAACAAGTATCAAAGCGTATTGCAGATGCACCTTGACGAATTCGGTCGTCCTCAATTAGTTAATTTCATGAAGATGCCGCATCCGAAGATGGACTATCAGGTAGGTCTATTATCCGGTAAATCACAAAATCTGTGCGGGTGGTGCTTCTGTTCATAAACAGTGTGAAGATGATAAGAATTCTCATTTCAGATTTCCGAATTTGATGTAGCCTACCGTGCGTACATGGACGGAATCAACAATGGATTTGATCAAATGTATTTGTTTGCTTCGAAGTCACAACAATAACAATAACAACAAAACAAAGAAATATGAACCATTTACAGCTATGACGACGACGAGTACGTGGTGAAAGCAATGGAAGGAATGAGCGACGAAGAGAAGGAGGGAATGAAGAGGGCATTGGTACGGCAATTATTTGCAGTTTTCTCTGTTCGATGATGATATGAAAGCACATTCCAGAACATTCTCCCTGGAATAGGCGAAGAGGGGGCGAGATCGAGAAATCCGCGCAAGAAGGAATTGGACAGCACATGGTTTGATGAGGAGAGAATTGGGTTAGTTGAATTGATATCAATGATCGTCAATATCACCGATTCCTGTCGGTTGCAGTCAGACGCAGAGAAAAAATGATGAGGAAAGGGCGAAGTGACAACTGTTTCCCAGTTTCATAGGTCTTTCCCGCAACGCGACCGTAAAAAACGAGCAATATTTTTTCTGTAAATTAGGCATTTTGTTATATATTCGATAAAATATTATGGCTAGGAAGTTCATAAGAAGCCATAATGAAAGATGATGGGTTGAAGATGTTTGTTCGCAGTTTCATCGGCCCTTCCCGCTCCGCGACCGCTCCTCTCGAGCCGGAGCATCGTATGATGACCATACAGCAGAGACAGTACGCAAAGATGAGCGAACAACAGTGGAAATTCATGGAGGTATAAGGATTATTTTATCAGACAAATGCTTGGAAATATTGAATTGTCCGAATCTGATCCGCATTTGAAGCCGAAGAAAAACACAAATTAATCGCTTCCTTTTTTTTCTGATAACTAACCCTGATGGAGGATATAACAATAATAGAAAAGATTATGTATTAGAAGAGTAGTGATGATGAGCAAGTAAAAGAGCATTGCATTGCTCGAAGCTTACGATTGTGGCATTTCTCTGTTTCCTCGCAGAGTATTCCCTTCCTATCATTCTCATTCCCTACCCCCTTCCCATTGAGAGCTGTCGTAGACAAGGCAAAAATAACAGAGAAATTCCACGATTACTAGTAGACATAGTAAAACGCAACTCATATTTAAAGAAGGCGTAAACTCAATATTTTCCGGGGATATCTGACGTCATAGGTCGATAGTTTCCGTAAACCACATTCCGAATTCGAAAATTAAAACTCGTTAGCTCAACTTTGAACCGAGTTACACGCGCGCAAAGTTTCTACAGGGCACAGGCAAAATCAAGATGCGCGGTGCAAAGGGAAGGGAGCTAGGTCAAGACGCAGAGGAGATGGGAAGAGACAGGAGAGGAGCGAAAAACTCTCGCGTCTGTCACTCTCACCCCCCTACAGTACTTCCCCCTGATTGCACAGGGAAGTGCTTCCCCGAATTTGGAGTTTACGCCTTCTTTAATGTGAAAATGTGTCTCATCTAAATCACAATCGTGGATTTACAGAAAGCCGCAGCTCGGATCGCGGAGGCGAGACAATTGAGAGCCACGTACGCCGGCAAAATCTGAAACCTGATCTTTGATCTCTGATCTTTGGATTGTATTTTTTTTCGTTCTTTGCATAGTATTGGGCGTAGTGTAGAATCGTTTCTGGTGTAATTTGTGGTATTTATTTGGATAAAGTTCTTTGGGAAACATCTTTCAGATATTTCGATAAATTTGTGTATTTATCAGACGATATTCTCGTAAAATCAACACGCAAATGAGGAGAAGCTATGATTTCCATCTCATTGCTTTTCATACGGTTTTATCTAGAAGTGTTCAAGGTTTTCGTTCACATAAATTGAATATATGAGAAATATATTAAATTTGGTTCAAATAAAAAATATTTAAAAAATCTCTACAAAAATTCAGTTCGTGGTGTGGTACGCGAGTGCAGAAACTGCTTAGTGTGTTTTCCCATACACGCAACTCTTCGGGAGACAGCAACACGAAATCGCCTGGCTGCCTGTTTTCACCGTTACGCGCTCCGTTTCCCCTTATCCCGGCTTCTGTTTGGGCTATTTCCGTTCATCACAAATTGTTTACGATGTGCCGCACTCGCGGGCCTATTCGATTCACCTCTTTTCAGTGCCAGAATATCGGCTACACGAGCCTCACATCGCTCACGATGTCGCGACACAGGAACTTTCAAAATATGAACTACGACGATGGTATTCCTATAATAGTTGTATTCAACTTAAGTGCATTCAATTAGTGCTAGTTAGGCCAATATTCGGTATATCGATCGGTAGCCACGGAATTCTACTATGCCGTTTCTTTTTTGCGCGCCATTTTACGACGTTGCCAGTGTTTCTCGAACGATTTCATCAGTTCTTGGATAATGTTATCTCACATTGCGCAAGAGTGGCATCCAAAACAATCAATATGATGTCCAATACCAGTCAATCAAATCAATACTTCTTGTATAATGCATTGATTTTATTAATTTAATTAGACAAATATTACATTTATTAATTATTATTATTCCAGAACGGGATGACTTCGAGGACGATGAATTTGGTCGCTCGTACGAGGACGAAATCTCCATGTCGCCCTCGTGCTGTTAGTTGCTTGAATTTATCAATTTGAGTTTTTCAATTGATTTCGGTTCTCTAGTGGTACGTAGTGTGGTTAGAATTTGAAATGGACAACAACATTCGAATGGGATTGTATGAATTCTCCTCGTGCTTTGAGTGCCTCAATTTTAATGGCTTTCCGCTATTCCTTCTCCTTTTCTGTTCACTTCCCTTTGTCTCACGAGCGATTATGGCAAAAGTGGAAATAATGCGACCTAGACAAGGATTCGTGAATTTATCACGTCTACCCTTCGAAAATACGCATCCATTTCCAGTTGGATTTCAGCCGGAAATGACTTGGAAATTGGCCCAGAACAGACTGTCCTTGTCAGTCTCAGGCATCTTGCACTTTCCAGTACAGCACGGGAATCTTGATAGCTGTGTTTAAATGAAAGCTTCGCGTTAGAAATAGTAATAACAGAGCCACATAAAAAGATGGTATCCTTCGCTACTGCATCTGGGATGAATTTATGCTAGTTATTCAAATAATTAAATAATACATTCAGCCGAGTTCATGTACCGCCGGCCGCGACTGAACACGCACAATCAGCTGGTGGGCGGAACGACCCTCAATGACTTCATTCCCGAAGAGGTATTTGCAGTGCTTTGTAATGTATAGGTTACTTTTAATGTTTTTCGGAAGAGATAGTGTCTTGCTTGTTGGCTTACACGCTCAGTATCTTCATTCCGGAACTTTTTTGTTGAGAAAAGTTGGTGTGGATCATGCTCAAAGGATTCCTCATTTTAGTTAAAGATAGTAATTTTTTTTGTGCCCAAACCAAGTTCAAAAATCTTTGTTGTAGGAAATCCAAAATATGTATAGAGAAGCTTTGAAACGCAGAAGGGACGGACCTGAATTCCCTAAAGGGGCCTTAATTATTCTCCTCGTTCAGGCCGATCCGGACGACCTTCCGAATGACGTCGTCGACGATGAGGATCTATTCCAGATGGACGACGGTAAGATTGTTGATCTTTGATCTTAAGCCTACATCACTGAAATATCTTTTAAATGGGCTACTATCTGTGTAATCACATAGCCAATTTTACGTTAGGTGCATGTTCGATCTAGCCATCATCCACGTTGTTGTTGTGTGTCCGAAAATCGTCTCGCCCCCGTTGGAAGCGGCTCCCATTTCGGAGTGGGGGATCCGCGCATATCGGGTGTCGTGGGAAAGGAGCTTTCTGATTTCATAGAGTAGTCTATTGGATGGATTACGGGTCCTGAGAAATTGTCTGAAACGATTGATTGTTGAAAAAGATATATAAATACAAAAATTTGTGCCCGTACTGTGGTTCTACATTTTTCATTTTGTGCCCCTGAATATTGAGTTTCATGGTCTAATCATAGCATCGATCACAGGAAGTGAACAAAAAAACGAAGTCATCTGATGTGAGTCTAAATCAATCAATATTCCTTCCAGTGCAAGCGTCTACCGTATCGCACGCACCCGCTCCTCCTTCCTCCACCTCGGCCCATCCGCCTCCGCCCGCCGCCTTCTTCCCTCCTCCCGGCCTCCCTCCTCCCAGCATGGCTAACCTCCCCGCCGGTTGGTAGCTTTGAAATCGATATGGAAAAAAAGATAACGGTAACGCAATGAATAAAGATAAAAACAATTGCAGACAAGATCGTTGCAACGAACGAGGAGCTGGCGGCGAAGGCAGCGAAGCCATTCACGCCCGTCAGAGGAGCCGGCAAGGAGGTTGCCACTATTTTTATTGTTGATTTTAGGGATTTTTTTGTGTCTTTGTTTTGATTTTTTTACGGATGAGCCGGCAAGGAGGATATTACATTGTAAACTAAAACAATTGTTTTTGCTCTTTATGTGAATTGGTTATGATGATAGTATATGGATATGTGAAGAGGAAAGGCAATCACATACTGGAAAATTAATATTATTTCAGCCGAAGCCGCTGCTGCCCAACGTGTCGTCACTGCGTGTCAGTGAGAAGGTGCAGAGGTCAGCGGTTTATTTAATTATTTTGTTTATTATTGTTATTGTTCAGCCAAGCGGTATACCGATTGTTTTCACTGCATCGCAAGTGAAATTGTGCGTAACGTGTACGCGGGTACATTTATTTTAAAATTACATCATTTCCAGAAGCACCTCAAAGAGTCCGTCGAGGGCTCCTGCAGCAGCCGCTGCCGCTGCAACAGGCACGCTCACGGCCACCTCATCGTCCCACAGGTGAGCTGTTCAATGAGTGTTTTTACTAGCCATCGAAATTCAAGCTTTGGTGTATAGTTTTTTCCTAACATGAATATGTTCTGTGCATTCTATAGAAGATAAAAGAACAAATAATTCGGTGTATCAATTGTATATCAATTAGGAAGTGTATGTTAAGTGATGGTCATCGCTTGGGTGCCAGCGAAAAATTGAATTTTGTTGTGTTTCATGTGATTTCACATTTTGTCTTGGTGAAATAGTGCTTCGAGTTGACCATAACTGTGCAAGACGTTTGTAATTGATAGCTAATTGACATTAGTTATATAGTATTATTCTTGTTGTTATTATGTTTATTCCGTTGCATGTATGGTATCACGATAGATTTTGACATAGTAATAGGTGATCGTAGAAAACTGTCATTATTATACTGTTATCATTGTCAGACTGCAACAGCTGGCGGCGATCACGTCCGCGCCCTCGACGCCCAAGCGAACGAGAAGAAACGAGAAGGTATCGATATTTTGAATTATTTAATCATTAATCATATTGGTTAAATATTGGTTGTAACGTCTTACAATTTAGGATTAATGAAAGGGATTGTTTTGCTTTTAATTTCCGAATGCGTTCTTTGAATTTATTATTGTTAATATTATCAATTAAGGCGGCGGGCGAGCGGGATTCGCTCAATCTCGTTGTGGTCGGCCACGTCGACGCGGGCAAGAGCACCTTGATGGGTCATCTACTCTGTCAGGTATAATAATAATAAAATAGGGAAATTTTTTTGATACCTAAACGAAAAAAAATTCGGGTAAGAACAACATGGGTAATTTTTTTTCTGTATTTTTGCTTCAAAATGAAGCAATTTTAAAATTGCAGCTCGGATGCGTTGACCAGCGCACGATGCACAAATACAAGCAGGAGTCGGCGAGGAGCGGCAAGGTACGATATATGAAAAGAGGGGTATGGTAGATTGAGTGGAGCGAGTTATTGTAGGTGATGATTATGGGTACGTTGCGTATTTGGAAAGGTACGGTAGTTGATTTTGTTGGAATAAAAATTACTGTAGCTGCCGAATTATCGATTTTTCCTCGTTTATCGATTGGTTCAGGCCAGCTTCGCGTTCGCATGGGTGTTGGATGAGACGGAGGAGGAGAGGTGAGTATTTATTTTTATTTAAATATATTTTAAGTAATTCACTTAATGGATGCATGTTCTGTCGGTAGTTCATTGATTATTCCGAACACTCTTCAAATTGAATTCAGCGTGTTTCTGCGTTCATGAGTAGATGTGGTGACTCTAACTCACCGGGCACTCGGAATATAAATTTCTCTGTATTTTAATTTTAATTTATTATGTACTTGCTCAGATCTCGCGGTGTGACAATGGACATTGCTCGCACGACCTTCGAGACGGATCGATACAGGTTTGGGAGGAGTACGGTAGGGATTCTGCGATATGTACGGTAGGATGCTCAAGTTGGCTTCAGGGGTCAATTACCTAGATAAAAACAATTGTTTAAGGCGGATACGTTATTCAGTCCAATGGCTTAAAGACGGGCACGTTTTGATGAATTCTCGATTTTTATCCATTTTTACACCGATTTTGTCGAAACGACCTGCCTCCGGCGGGCACGTTTTATGTCAAAAGCTAAAAAAGGCGGGTACGGTATGTTAAAATCAACGAATTAGTTGACCCCTGGTTGGCTTGGAATGTTTATGTGGATTTATGTGGAGATGGGATGTAAGATTGTTGTGAATATCGGGCAAATACATATCAGATCACGACCGATCTGTGAGAGGCTGTAGTGATGGTGAAATCTCAGGAGTACTTCGTTAATTCATGTTTATTCTCTTCAAGCGTTACAAAACAAAACAACGGACATTCAGGGTGGTGCTGCTGGACGCGCCCGGTCACAAGGACTTCATCCCGAACATGATCACTGGTCGGTTAAACATATTTATATACATATTTTAATTTTAGCGATTGATGGTTGTGGGGAGTTAAATAATAATTGCAGGCGCCTCGCAGGCAGATGCAGCTCTGCTCGTGGCGAATGCGACTCGAGGTCTTTTTCCTTTATATATTTATTTAAGTTGAGGCAGAACCCCATTAGTAATGTAGGCAAATGTATGGCTATAGAGTGAAGCGAGGAAATGCTTGCCAGGTTGCGCATCATATTATAATTTTTGCTTAAAAATATGACTAATTAATTTAATTAATCAAATATTAATCAGGCGAGTTCGAGACGGGCTTCGAGAACGGCGGGCAGACGAGGGAGCACGCGATGTTGCTGAGGGCACTCGGTCAGTTGTTTAAAAATGATAAGTTATCATTCATGTGAAAATTAGGCATTCATGTGAAAATTGACTGACATTGCTGATGGACTATAGTCTTGTGATGAACCTGGATTGAGTTCGTAGTGATGAACCGAGTTTGTAGTGAGTCTTGTGATGAACCTGGATTGAGTTCGTAGTGATGAACCGAGTTCGTAGTGAGTCTTGTGATGAACCTGGATTGAGTTCGTAGTGATGAACCGAGTTTGTAGTGAGTCTTGTGATGAACCTGGATTGAGTTCGTAGTGATGAACCGAGTTCGTAGTGAGTCTTGTGATGAACCTGGATTGAGTTCGTAGTGATGAACCGAGTTCGTAGTGAGTCTTGTGATGAACCTGGATTGAGTTTGAGTTCTGGAACGTCATCGTTGATACTCGTTCGCAAAATGCCGGCACCGACGATTGTTGTAAATTCGCGAATAAACCAGAATAATGGCCGTTAACCGCGGCAGTCTCTTTTGCGTTTCTTCCACGAGATGTAAACATAGCGGAGCTGACTGGATGATATTTACTTGCGGAATGTTTTATTAATTCATATATTTTAACAGGCGTTTCTCAGCTGGTCGTCGCCGTGAACAAGATGGACACGGTGGAGTGGAGCAGGCAACGATATTCGGAGGTGAGGAAGGGCTACTGTATTATTTTAGTATTTAGCGCATACGTATCTTACGTGAAACCTCAAATATTTCGGAATGTGCGAGTTGCCTTCTATAATTTAAAAATAATTATTTAGTGAACATTTTTTAAAATAATTTTGAGTACAAATTGTTTACAGGTGGAATCGGCCCTTCGCGCGTTCCTCGCCAAGCAGGCCGGCTTCTCCGCTGTGCGATTCGTGCCCGTCAGTGGACTGGCAGGAGACAATCTGGTGAAGAGAGTGGATAAGGTACGGTATCCTGGGTTACGGTTGGATAACGGGATGAAGATGCGAATAGTAAGGCTCGTGAGTGACCTAGCGGGTATTAATCCTGCGAAGATACGGATGAGCACACTCACGGTTGAACGAAATTGTTGTTTGAAAGAAAACGCACTGCCTTATTATCGAATATGTGCTTGTTGTATGAAAGTAGTGACAGAGTGGCGGTAATGTGTCTGGTTTCTGGAAATTCAGGCGAGGCGCAATGTTTTTTTAAAATATTATTTTTGCAGAGCCACCCACTCGCCGCGTGGTACGACGGCAAGTCGCTCGTCGAACACATTGGTACGGTAGTTTATTGATTAGTGATTTAGGTGACGGTAGCAGTACGGGGACACGGTAGTAGATAGCCACTATGTGTCTGTAGAGAATGTTTCGATTTTTATTATTTAGGGAATAAAATGTAGTGTTGTCGATTAAATGAGGGCAGTTTATTTTGATTGATGCGGTAGTGATGATACGGCACTATATCGGTAGAGATACGGTAGCCATATCGATTATCGATTAAATTCAGACGAGTTCGCGGCGCCGTCGCGGCAGACGGACGGCCCGCTACGCTGCATCATCAACGATGTCCTCAAGGTTAGTTAATTAATTTAATTAAGTGTTATATTTTATATATTTTTTAATTAAGTGTTATTTTTTTTTAAAGATTTATTTCTTTATAGTTTTTTAAGTCTATTTTAACCCACTATTTTTAAGTCTATTTTAACCCACAACTTTCAATTGGTGCATTGAATTGTATTAATAATGGCTCGCAGGCCACCCCGCAGCAACTGGTCGTTACGGCGAAGGTGGAATCGGGCGAGATCGAGGTGAGAGTCAAAGGGTATACGGTAGAAGGGAAGGGTATGGTTGGTTACGGTAGTATGCAGGGTAGTGAATGGGGGATTACGGTAAAGTAGATTGTTTGGACGCGATAGAGGTGAGGATTAATGCGGTGCGGTAGAAAAGACGGGTGTGGTATAAGCAGATCCTTAGGAATCTATGAATGATATATTGAGAAGGTGCAGAAGGAAATGGTATGAGTGACATCGAGGTGATTGAATTATGGTAAATATTTACGATCTGGTTTATCCTTGGTTACGGTATGATTTATTGATTTATCGATTGCTTCAGGCGGGCGAGAAGGTGTTCATCATGCCGAACGCGGACGCCGCCGTCGTGAAGGGTGAGTATCTCAAATTGAGTACTGTTTTAAAGGTGATGAAGAGTGAGAATTGGAAGCAGGGACACAACCCTCAATTGTTGTGTTTTTCATCTCCAGAAGATGAATGAATTATTCAAAGTCATTGCTGACTGATTGAATGCACTCGTTGAAACATCAATTGTTGTGTTCTTTTGTCCGGAAGGCCACATCCAATTATTCGACATGATACCTGATTGACTAAGTACACTTCTTGAAACATCGATCCATTTCCTTCCCCACTTGCAGCTGTCGCCAACGACAGTGGAAGGGAGGGCGCGTCGGACGGCGTGTGCGGCACGGGAGAGCAGGTACGGTAGAATCTCATACTGTAGGGTACTGTATAGATGAAGAGGATAGAATACAGTGGGAGGAAGGGGCACGATAATTGATTTGGGCCACGATACACGGTAGGTAGGCATTGAGACCTGATACCAGCAGAAGGGTAGCCGAAATTCCTTCTGTTCTTGAGTTTCACAATGCCTAGTAATTTGCTTGTGCGGCTGATTGTGACGATTTTTCGATACCCCCTTCTTAAATAGAACTTAATTACAGGCGCTGATGACGCTGACGGGCGCGTTCGAGCCGGATACGATCCACGTCGGGCACGTCGTGGTGAGGGGAGGAAAGGTGAGAGAGTGACCCTCACAAATTGCCTAAACGGTGGTGAATACTGCGTTTTACAATTTGGTATTCTAGTATAGTAAAAAATGGTCGGTGAAAAATACAGTCTATTTCTAAAATCTATTGATAAGCGATGTTTAGGGGAATGGTCTGTTCGGTCTGGTTGGAAAACACGTGTGATGTGTAATCATATTCCTGAGTGTTGATCTTTAATCTTTAATCTTTGATCTTTAAACTTTGATCTTTGATCTCTCAGGACACGCTGATTCCCGGCCGTCGCTTCGTCGCGCGTATCGTCGTCTTCGATGTGCTCGTGCCGCTGATGAGGGGTGAGCGATTGCTATTTTACTATTTGACGGATAGGAAACCCGGTTTTGATCCCGGTTTCTCAGTGCGACTAGTATAGTTCGCTGAGGTACTAATGATCTAGTGCTGACATGAGAAAAACCCGGTTCTGGAAGTAAAGCACCTAAATTATTGCTGATTGGGAACAGGAGAATGCGGTTATGACGATCAGGAACATTAGATGTTTCACGGTTGCTCCAAGATTCAGATGAAAGTTGTCATTATTATCCGTTCAGCTATTTAACGTAATATTACTTAACAATGATGTAATGCAAATAATGGGTTTTAAAATGCAGGCACGAAGGCGGAGCTGTTCGCTCATTCCCTCTGTGAGCCGTGCACGATCGTCAAACTGACTGCAGTGGTGAACAAGGCGAACGGAGAGGTGATCAAGAACAATCCGAGGTCAGAAACCCCTCTCACTCCCTAATAATTGTAATTTTCTATAATCTTAACCTAAAAAAAGTTGTAAAAAAAGGACTGGAAACCGAATTAGGGCAATTCGTTAATAATCTGAAATGTTCTTGTCAGCTCGATGCAGCACAGTTGAATTATCAATAGAGAAGTGTTGAGCATGACAGTGCTCTTCTGGCAGGAGAATTCTATAATGTAATAAAATATTATTTGCAGATGCCTCACCCGCCAGCAGAGTGGACGCGTCGAGATCGAAACGGAGCGAGAGGCCAGTTTATTTTTTTTTGTAATTTAATTTAATTTAGAAAAATATGTTTCTCTATAAAAAAATCATGTAATGTTCCTCGCTGTTTCCACCTTGGGCGATATCTGGAGCATTGCGCCCATTTCGATTCCTTGTAGAGTTTCTGTGATAATTAATTTACCAATATTTGTATCATATTTGCTATATTTTCAGTCATGTAGTAAACGTAAATACTTCTGATTTCGGTTTCAGCGGTCAGAGCAGTCTGCTCGAGATAATTTGCGCTTTTTCCTTATCCTCTTAGTTATCATCCTAGGCATCGGCGCATTAGGCGTACAATTTTTTTTGTTTTTCACTTATTTGTTAATTAAATAAATATGTTCTAGGTGGCCATCGAGGCGTTCACGGCCTGCCGCGCGCTCGGCCGCATCACACTCAGGGCAGGAGGACAGACGATTGCTGCGGGAATCATCGAAGAGAAAAAGGCGTAAGAGTGCGGTAGGATACGGTAGCCCCGCCCCTATTGATTACTGTAATCCTTTCCCACTACCGTTCTCATGATATAGGCTCCTGTGATAGTGTCGTCTCTTTTTGTTCAGATTTTATCTAGGTCCCCGGTATTCGTATACTTTTCCTTTTTTTTGCGCAAATCGATGATTTGAAGTACAGTAATTTTAATAAGATAATGAATAAGAAACGAAAAAGCCCCGCATTTTCTCCGTTTGTTTCCCCTGATTAGTATTGAGATATCCTGAAAGATGTATAACAGATTTTGATTTGTTGTTGGGTCACAATTTGTCAGATTCTTCCGTAAATCTAATAGATATCGATTGATTATGTGTTTTACCGTATATTACGCCCGCCCCTTTCCTACTGTATTTCTCTTGACTATCGATTGCCTCTCTTAGCTGCCTCATCTTATAAGAACCGACGTATCGATTGTATCAATCCAGTATGGTTAGACCCCGAGAGACTTAGTAGCCGGTTCCCCCCTTCTCTTTTTTATACACATTTTTGGGATTTATCGTAAATTGTTCGCTTATTTTCTTTGTTGTAATATAAATCGAAAAATTTTCGCCATGCAATGAAGTTAATGGATTAATAAAGATTCTCAGTTGAAAGGCGAATGCTTTATTGATCATACAGCGTTATTCAGCTACCCGATCCCAAGAAAACAGTAAGGAAAAACACAGTCAATCATTCAATTCGTATTCAGCAGCTATTGCCCGTGCAGTCGGCAAAACAATATCACATGCCCTTACGAAGTCATGTGAAACTAACGGGTATTTATTCCAGTGTTTCTGGAGAGGACAAAGGGACAAAGCAGCGGGGCTTCATTTTCAATATCGGAATTTGAATAGACGCTTAACTGGTCAAATAGACGCTGGTCAGCGTACAAAAAAAGAAGACACGAATGGCTTACTCTCCGGCTGCCATCAATTTTTGATCTGCCATTGTTGTACTAAATTACTATTCTTCAATGAACAAGATTTCGTAAGGCATTGAACTTTATCGGCGAGGGCAAGTTTCGGAATCGCATAGAATGAGAAGATGTTTGCCGACAGCGGCGAGCCCGCACAAAAGAAACAGTAGTCTGAGAATTATTGACGGAGTGGAAATATGAGCTTCAATCGGACGAGGAGACGATTGAGTGGAGTATTCATGAACTTTTCCCGGTTTTCTCATTTTTCGACCTTTGATTTACTGTGAAGGAGCATCATCAGGATTCTCTCGTCCTTCCAGATTGACGATATTTCAATTGAGATGATAGCTAGGCCAAAATCAGAGCAGGTCAGACAGTGAATTGGAGAGGAAACTGCTCTCTATTTATGTTACCGCTACGCCCCTCTCGTCGATTCGCAATGTTATTCACGCTTGACACCTTCAAGTACTAGTTCTGCCAATTTTTCTCCACACAACTCCGTTTCCGTGCTCCGTTTGGCGACGCTTGATAGTTCACTATTTAATTTTCTATAGTAGACTGCACGTTAGTGATCGACCTCGCTCTATTCGACACGTCTTCAATAGTTTACCTACCGCCGAAATATTCCATAATAAGAGCTGGGCGCTTTGTCTCACTGATCCGATTGGCTAGGTCGTTTACCGCTCGACTACCAGATATTCGAGTGGGCCAAGCCCAGGTATCTCACAAGCGAGAGAGCGCTAGTTATGAGGAGACCTCCAGAGAAAGAGAGGCAATAAAAGCGGCCAGCCGACTGTTAGGAAAGTTGACCATTCAGTAGCGCTCGCCGTCTCTCAACTTCTCGTTGTCTCTCGCCTTCCTCTGCCTGTCAGTGCTCTCTCTCATCACCCTACTCTCTCGCCTCTTCTATTTTCTCTAACTTGTCTGGGAACTCCTCTTTCTGCCTGATCTCTCGCAGATACCACCAACTGTTGAGAGGTTGGTTCATCTCTTCATCTCACTTTTTGCGCGCAGTGTTCCGCTTCTCTGTTGCTCTTTCTCCGCTTTACCGCTAGCGGTTTACTAGTTGCCTTCGTTGATCAGTTTCTTTAATGGGTTCCCAAAGTCAGGGAAAAAATATTCCACTCTCTCGCCCCTCTCTGATAACTTCATCAAGAAAATTAAGATCCTATTTGATATCGTCATTTAATTAATCTCGATAATCGAGACTTTGTACGAGTACAATATTTTCTGTTAAATTTGCCTAGTATCAACTTCTACTTTTTCGCTGGCAAAGCGAGAGAACTGATGAGAGTCCGAGATTCTCCCCGCTCCTCTTGCTATCAACCTAGCAGCACTTCTCATCAATCTTGCTCGCTATTGCGACACACTTTTTGCCCGAGAATCTTCTCCGATTCTGAGTAGCCTCAAACCCAGCAATGCTATTTCCGGTGAGAGAGCCAAAGACTCTTCTCTTCTGCTCAACTTTTCATACAGAGAGACCGGTCACTCATCCCTACTCACTCTTACTCAACTCCCCTCTCTCCTCCTCTCTTCTACCTTCCCCCCCTCTCTCTGGTCTACCCCCGAGTCTCTTGGCGCAAATACCAACAAGGGGAGCGCACGGGATGAATCATGTTTTTATTGTCGCGAGAAGAGTTTGCGGGTGGATGGGGTATCTCATGCTGAGTAAATAGGGTTTGCACCATCTTATTCAGTCATAAATCTGTCATGCAGTCACCTATTATCTTCCCTCATCTTCACAGGACTTTATTCCGGATGTTGAAGAGCTTTTCTCTTTCCCAGTTCCATTCTTCATTATTTAATATTTGAAAGGTAGAAACTAGACTGCAGTATCTTCCGGAATAGTCTGGATCAGTTCCTGACCACCTCTTTCGCAATGCCCTACCAATTGGATAATCGCCCTTCCCACTGCACTTTCCAATAATAGAGAGACCGCGAATGGCCTCCTACTTTGGCCCTCTTTGTTCGCTATCCATAGTTATGGTCTGGGCTCCCTTCCCTTTCTCGTACTCGGGATCCCATTAGTATCCGGGAGAAGTTCATGGTCTGGTGCAATTTATTCACGATTTAAATTTTATCGTTTTTGCTGCTGTTTGCAAAATTATATAATGAATAATTAATTAATAATCAAGGGGACAAAATGCCATCGTTTGCCTTCTCAACGACGGATCTGCGATTCTGGAGGAGGGGCGAGCAGGTAAGAGAAGCGAATGGTTGATCTTAGATCTTTCGGGGGGGGGGGGGTAACGGATAATGCCCCTGACTTATCGTACATCGCTCCCATTACCGAACAAACGGCCTTTTCTACCTTTTTGGCCTTTTTTCCCTTTAAGCGAATTCGAGCTTAATATTCTTGTTTTTTGTTTCATATTTTTTGTCCACCCCTATAAGTGGACGAATACAAAAATTGGAGGGTGAAATAATATTTTAAATGGGTGAAAAATTACAGCCGTAATACAGAAAAAGTACAGGAAATTTATGATGACGTGGAGATTACGGTAGAGCCGTATTTTAATTGAAAATAGAGGCAACGGCTCTCATTTTTCACCCATTTAAAATAATATTTCACCGGCCAATTTTTGAATTCGTCCACTTATAGGGGTGGACAAAAAATATGAAACAAAAAACAAGAATATTAAGCGTGAATTCGCTTAAAGGGGGATAGGCATCAATCAAAGTTGGTGGGTCCCACCACGAAGAGCCTGAAACGTTGCAATCCTACTGTAAACTGCCCAAGCTATGCGCACGTATCATTGTGACTCTGGGCAAAGAGATCACCATGGCTCGTAGCCTAGTGGTTGTGCTTTTGCCTAGCTATCCAACACCCGTTGGTTCGACTCCCGCCGAGCGCAATCCTCACTATTGCCGCTCTTTTCGACTGCCAATCTAATAAAATCAATACGAGAATACAGTACCCCAAATCTTGCCTGAAACGTCAATGAACTTTAAAATTCTGTAGTGAGCTTCAGAGGCATTTCTAGAACTTCGGATAACCTGATCTCCGATTGGGTAGCCATTCTCTATCATTCCACGTTGCCAGTTTATGTACGAAAATATTGATGCCTATCCCCCTTTAAAGGGAAAAAAGGCCAAAAAGGCAGAAAAGGCCGTTTGTTCGGTAATGGGAGCGATGTACGATAGTCTTTTATCTTCGATCTTGCGATCACAACATTGTGTGGGTTGTTGTGTTGATTTATGGAGGCGGAATCGACTTGAAATTTACAGGCCTTCTGTGAAACGCAATCGAAGCAAGGAGTTCAAACATTACTTATTTAATATTAATTTTAGCGACAACCACAGCCCGGAAATCGCGACTCGATGACCTCGAGTGTGGGATCGTCCAGCTTTGCAGGTACATTTTTTTCCGATTTCGCGTTTACGATTTTCAAAAATCAAGAAAAAAAGCTTCATATCTCGTATACGATATGCAGTGAATTGAAGACGATGTTTTCTGTCTGATGATGGTTCAAATATAAAATATTAAGCAAAGGCTTCCAGGCATATTTGGGTCCGTTCGACGCCGACGACAGTCTGCAGTGAACGTCTTCAGCACTACTGTGTAAGATCTTTTCCTGGTTGATTGCTGAGGTAATAGTGAACGAGCTTGATATCTGAATTTTCCCCGTAATTGCTGGTCATCTGATATTTTAGAAATTGTGACTCAAATGTGAGACCCAATTCGATAAGAATAGCCAATAAGGAGCCTAATTCGAAAAGTGGTAACCCAGATGCACCGCCGCTTTTTGCATCCATTCACTGTTCGCGCGTCTCGCTTTGATCCTGAATAGACTGCGAAATGGGTGAAGTGGTTCGGGTTGAACACGAGAAATACTCGGCCGAGAGATCATGGGAAATCGAGAGAGCACGAGGTGGATTATAGAGCCAAAGTGAAGCAGGTTACTCTGAATCGGGCAGGGGGCGAATTGGCCGAGGATTAGAGGGGCGTTTATGGGGGTGAATGGAGAGGGTGGGCATTCCTCCACCCTTTCAAGTGGAATGACTCTGTTCAGCGGGTAAAGGGAGTACAAGTAGTTCATGTGGAGAAATTCCCTTGGAGATAAATCATGTTTAGCATATTTTCTAGTCCTGAAATCTCATAGCTCGATTAATCAGGCTTGATAAAACCGAGCATTCCCAACCTCAAATCCCTAATTTGTGTGCGAGACTGAATCGGATGAATCGATCCCTCTGATCACTTCCCTTATTATCTTTTCTTTCTCCAACGCTCATTACCCAGCAGATTCCGATAATGCCAATGATAATCACGGTGCCGAGCGGGAGATGAAAGAGGAGAAGAAGGGAGAAAGAGGGGAAACACATAACAGTGAAAAGTTGCGGGCTGACTCACAATCGGAATCATAACGCGCCCCTTGCGCATACTTTTGTGCCCAGAGGGGACAGTTTACCCCCTCTAGTCACCACTCAGCAGCGTCCCTTCGAGTTTGTGCCCAGTCAAGACCGTTTACTGATCGCCCCTGCCAGCTGCTATCGGCCATTCTGGGATCCGGATTGTACATTCCGAAATGCCGAAATGGCTGGACAAGTTGGCGTGTTGCAAGTGCAATTGCATCAAGAAACCGAAGTAGGTATTATTCCGTTTTGAACGGTTCACAAAAGAAAGGTGAAAATGGGAAGTGGGTCCCATGAAATTATTGTTGTATTTTTTACGACAGCACTCGAATCCATCGAAAGAATGTTGTCACTCAAATTCTTGAATAGCCGCGTTGTGCAATGATTTTGAATTATAACGTTTTGACGATTTCGAGAATTTTTTCAAGTAACTGATGATCAATAAACACGCTACCGTAACCCGTCCTTTTCGTTGCAGAAACGCTCACGATGGCTACGGTCCGTCCACGTCTTCGTCTGAGGTATTTTATTGTATACTTCATTAATAATAGTTGCACCTTCAATCCATAAAACAAGCATTTTTAAGAAAGAATGTTGTCAAAAAAAATAATATGGATACGGCTTCACAGGTGTATCGACCGGCCGAGCGAGTTGACGACCTTCCCCGAGAGCACTTCTCGCGATCCGTGATGAGAAGCAGCAGCAGAGACGCTGTGAGCAGAATGGCCGTTGAAAGCGGAAGGTGAGGGAATGATCTTTGATCTCGATAGCATGAGCAATAGTAGGAGTGAATTGGTAAGAGTATGATGCGATCTTTGATATATGAATCCTTGAAACATTGTCCGCATTAAATTGCAAATTAATCACGATTTTCAACAGCTTGTATTGCCTGGGCATTTGCCCCGTTCAATCTTATCTTTCCTGGCTCTCAACTTCAGGAATCATTCAAAGGAATCATCATTGAAATGCGAGAGCGCGCGCAATGCGAAAATGATGATTCATGGAGCAGGAGTGTATGCTATTGCAAGAATCGAAAAAATCGGAGTTGAGAACTTTTGGAGAAGAGTGAAAACTGTTTTTTAAGATCAATAACCGACTTCAAAATCTGCGATGATGTTTGTTTCAGAGAACAATGAAGATGGTCATGTATCGATCTAGTTGATTGGTATGCAAGTGTCGGCGCAAAATTTTTTTAAAAAACAAAAAAAATAAATAAAATGAAGTTTGCAATTTGAGATCAACTGCATCGTCCATGAGAAGAGATCGAAGCCAGCCCGCCACCTACCATTATTCGTAAGTCATTTATTTAAAAAAAATGCATTTTATTACCGCCCGAGAGCGCAACGCGATACTGCAAAATGTTAAGATGAGATTTCTTCATGTGAAGAGGGACTCGTGCGATGAAAGGGGACTTAGATAATGAGCCATTTACTGTTGATCATGTTTGAAAATGCATCACGAGAATAACATAGCTGCATCATCCGCAAAAGAGGCGTGGGAAAGTTTCTATTTTTTTCTGTTTAGTGCAACAGAATAAAATGCAACAGTAAAATGCCGCTAACGCCGATCCTGCTGTCGCCAGTTAGAAAACGAAGGGATAGCGAGGCTGCGCTGCTTGCAGATGAGCTGGATAGGTATGACTGCGAGCTGATATTTGATCTATCGCCGTCCGGTTGTGATCGTTATGCGATCATGTCTTTTTTACCCATTACCTTTACCTTTTCACGATAATAAATGATTCACAGTTATTACTTTGCGACAGTAAATCTTCAAGTGGTCTTACCTTTCTGATGATCTTTGCAGTACTGTGGACGTGCAACGGGCGGGCGCTGCTTCCAGCAACGGTCACTACGATCGACGAGTGACGGCCAGGGTGGAGGTACGGTCGCTTTCGGGGTTACGGTAGACTATTGAGAAGCATATTGTGTACCTCAACACCATCATTACTTCTCAATATATTATCTATATATCTTACAACTACTTAAGGTTGAGTTACGGCAATCTGATATGCGGTAGCATGCATGGTTACGGTAGCAGATTGGATAAGCATGCGTTCATTGAGAACAGGAAGAATATAAAACAAATTCCCCTGGAAACCAGAACGCAATAATTTACGCAGAATATGTTTCACCACTTTCATTTCATGAAAATTTGACCTCAAATGTCATTGAATTTTCAAAGTCGTCGATAAAAAATCTATGCATTATTTTTAAGAAAATTTTGCAAATGCAGCTGGATTCGTCCGACGCCGAGCGGGCACGCCTCCTTGAAGAATGGATGACCGAGCAACCACTCGCGCTGAGGAAGTTGGACCGGAGTGATCGGAGGGTGGCCCATCTCGGAGGTACGGTAGTGGGTACGGGCAATGGGAAATGTAGTGCAAGGATAGGAGGGTGTCTTTGTGGAGGATTGTTCGGAGCCGGTAGAATAGTGGTTTGATAGTGCATGGGAGTGCACGTTATGATTGCGATAATGAAAGACGATTAAAATGGAAATTTTACTTGTGCTCAAATGAATATAGAGAACGAGGTTCTGACGTTGAAAAGGGAGGTTGTCTGGCGGGGGCATATCGGGAAAACAATAAAATTGGGGGTAGACCGGAAGGGCAGGTACTTCCTGACTCATTCTCATTATCAGTCGATCAGATGTAAAAGTTGCCGATTGTGTCATCTAATTCTTCTCGTTCTTTCTACTCGGTGACTTGTATCGTGAATACTGCTAGTTAATGTGATGGCATCTCTCATCTGATCTCCGATTTTGCTGGCTGCCTTATTTTATTATGAGATCTAACGTTCTAATGTTTTAGCTACATGCTGTTAGTGCCATCAACAACAAGTCGCAACAAGGCCCATTATTTACGAGCTAGCGCCGAATACCATCACAATTTGCTCTAATTCTCTTCCGTCTCTCGTCTTTTCCTTATCTCCTCTCCCTGTCTTCCTCATCCATTGACATCAGCATTCACGAGAGCCTCACCCTCTCGTTGCTCATGTTTGTGTGGCGGTCGTAAAAGCGACACGCACGGAACATTCTTTACATTGCAGTCAGTTTGCAATTGATCGGACTGACCGTAGTACGGTATCCATGATATACGGTAACCACTGACTATCGACATGGGACAATCCCGCAAACAGTTAACGGAAGTGATTTCAGCACGCGAAATGAGTAGGAAGACCAATAAAAAGTGACCTCGAAATGAGGAGGAAGAGGAGAGGCAATTCGCAACAACTTCAGTTCGCTGCTCACTCTATTGGAAATCTCCAATTCTCCGACTTGATAAGGCTCTGAGCAAGAGAGCAGCGCAAAACGCTCGGCGCAAAGGCCCCGTTATCACCAACATTTCCAACGCAATCATCGTCATTTTCTAACGGAGCCGTGATTTGAGGAGAGCCGTCATCTTTTAGAGCCGGGAATGTCGCGGCCGCCGGGCTTTCCCAACCAGTTCACGGCCCCACTCAACGATCCGGAACGGCCCCGAAGGAGGATTGAGCATCGGGGCGAGTGGATCTCCCCCGTCTCTGACTACTCGCCGATCCTAGGCAGTCCCCGGGCCAGGACCAGAGATTATGCCGGCTCGCCCCGCGGATATTCCCCGGCCACCTACTCGCCGGATTCAGCGAACGCCGGTCCCAGGACATCAACTCCCCGGACGACCTATTCCCCGGACCCGAGAACCCCGGAGGAGCCGCGAACGGGGACCCCAAGGAGCCTAAGGGGTACCCCGACCACGCCCGCCACTCCGGATCGACCACTTTTCAATGAGAAATGGATGGTGAATAACAACAATAGTCCAGGATGGAGAGAGGTGAGCACTTCTGGCTATGTTGCACAGATTGCACAAATTGCGTACGTAGAAGAAATTACAATGTCTATCTGAAGAGTTCTGAAATTTTCAAATATTCTTTTGTCGATTATTACTCGCGCCGCATTTCCCGGATGCAAACGATTATAGCATGACTGATGTAAACAGAAAGTGACCTGGCGCCGCGAACCCATTACTTGACACCATAGGTTGTTATCAAAGAAAGGAAGGAGGAGGAGGGGAGACCGAGAGAAGGAAGAGAAGGCTGATAGATTGATTGTGGGTATGGTGTGTATGCATGACGCCTTTCGCGTTTTATCGTGCTTTTCTAGGACTATACTTTTCCACTGTATAACCTTTTTAGGATCAGGCTGATATACGTTTTGTGCAGGGCGCATTTTTCTTCAGAATAAATCCTTTTTTTGCGTCATTGATAAAAGACCTTTCAAGGGTTTCACACAACATCGAAAAGTATCGAGCCTCTTCTCTTCCTTCCATCTTTAGTTTATAGTTTGAGGGGTTCAACTGGTGGCTACGATGTCTGTCGTTGATCAGATTAGATGATAACTGCTCACTTTCTGAATTAGGGCTGACTTGGCAAAATAGAAAAGTCTCCCGTCCATGACAGATGAGAGAGTGTGCGATATGAATATACTGTTCCTTGCGAAGTCATCTCTTTCCTGAGTACTGCGAAGTAGTTTTCTGAGTAGCCAAATCGTTTTCATCGATTGATAGTTTTTCTTTATGTCAAGAATAGCAGCGTATCAAACACATTTGCAAGCGCGTTACGAAACATCTAAATCGTCAAAAGCGTTCTGATTCTCTCCTCTAACAGCATTGCATTGCATGCAATCTAGTTGTTTCGCGCCGTTAGTCATGCTATTTTTCACTGTCTTCGCTGTTGTTTCTGATAGCGCCCGCGAATTTGATTAGCTAATCACTTTCTGAGCTCTCCAATTATTGATTGAAAAACTATCCATTGACCTATTGTTTCTAAATTTTGAACAGTAACTGCTTTGCATGCCGTGAATTCGACAGCACTACCGTATCACTTATCGATCGTTTCCCATACCGTATCATACCGTACCCAGGAGTATTCCCTGTCGTCGGAGACGTCCTCTTTTCCGACGTCACCGATGGACGGCGCCAGAAGGGCGACAATGACGCCGACGAGCGTCACAACGAGTGCTTCGTTCAGGTAATCGATAATTCAGAGATGAGTGAGTTGAGAACTATATTGTATGACAACATCTGAAAGAGTAAGTATCGGATTGTCGAAAATCTGGAGATAATTTGTTACTGATACGTAGAAAAATCAGCTCGTTCTCGATCGATGATGTGAACATTCGATATTTTTAGTAGGGCTCTGAAACATAGTTGTGGCATTTGAATGCAGCACCCAACATTCGAAATTATTGATCGAATCCGCGTTTTGTGCGCATGCTCGGTCATTCCAGATTTTTCATGGACGAAACGAACGACAGTCGGCGGTTCTCGAACAGAAGTCTGCACGATATTCACGGTGAGATCAGAGTACGGTAGGGAACGGTATCTTGAATGGATGTCGATGTACCTTCTGGACTGATAGGGTTACGGTAACTGTGGATGAATATCGATTTTACTGATGAACTTGATCAACCTCTCAATCACGAGCCAGAGTTTGCATTATATACGTGTCACTAGGCAAAATGCACAATGTGTTTCCTAGTGTATATTTGTCTCTCGATCAATATCAGTTTGGCTGAATAGTAAAGTCTACGATTACATGATCTCTATCATTGTCGTATTTCCCCTAACCGGGCCCCATCCAATCATCGAGCCAGCCACTTATTCACTATAAGAATGGACAGGCGGCAATGGGAGAAACTCATCCAATTGCTCATAATGGACTTGAAATAGGAGGGTGAGAAGAGGTGGGCAAAAAGAGGTGCGATCTCTCAATTCCACGCTCTATCTCTGAGCTAGGCAAGAAAATGAGAAGAATAGGGCAAAAAAGGTTCACAGAAGTGGATTGGGCTGGACTTTCGCTCATACACCTCGTTTTCGCGTTGCAATTCTTAACCATTCTCTTTGAGTAGCATAATATTTAGTTCAGTCAGGCCTATAACGTGGACAATGGAGTTTTCACTTATTGATATTATTTCGTTTGCTCTGCATTTTCTAACTGATCAATCAGCATGCAAAATTGAGAAAACCTGACCATCAATGTTGCCTTTGTTTTTGCTCGAATGCGTGAGAAAAAAAGAAGACACTTGGCTAAGCGGGGCGATTCGCTATCGAATCGGACCATCTCCTTTCCAATTCTTCCCTATTTCCACCCCTTTCTCCACCTTGCTAAGACAGAAAAGGCGAGATAGTACGGAGATACGAGAGAGATAGAGAAACGCAGTCGATCTCCGCCAGTGACAACTGTAATAAATGGGCGCCAAATTCATCTCCCTCCTTGAATCGTTCCGTTTCGACAGTTTCAAGGCCTTCTCGGACCATTTGTCACTGATCCTCCGGGAGATTTGCGCTTATCATTATCAGATCGGAAATAAATCTTGCCTGTTCACGCGAATCGAGCTCGAGACTGACCTCGGTAGTGACATGGAACACTCTCAGATAATGGGCAAAAACGGAGAAAGTTACTAGAGGAATTACGAATTACGAAAGTGGGACTATGCACATTGGTCCGATTGCTGTCTAATCGAAAGAGTCAACAGTAGTGGTGACCGGAGGCTCTTTTCCGCTCACTTTTGCGATCTTTCCGACATTTTCTAGGCTAGAGATGACGAGAGAGTAGTGGAAAAGAGGAGAGCGACAGAGTTTACCTTTGTCCACTGGGGGAGTTCCGCGATACGCCTCTGTGACTAGCGCGCTTCTTTTCCGTCTCCCTTCATTCCACCCCTCTTTTTGCGTCGCTCGCTTTTCATCATCGCACAGCTAGTGTATCTGTATCGTTTCCTATGGCTTCTTCGGCGCTATTTTGTAGGGCCGTAAAGCACGTTTGATGCAATCTTTGTACAAAGTATCTGCTCAAGCTTGATCAGTGAATAAATCGATAAGTCGGTATCTAACCCATGTAGATCACGGGCATCCAAGAGAGTTAGCCTACCTGGATTGGGGCGGTGTCTCGCTGTCTGCCACCCTCTCTTCATTCCTCCAGTCTCTTGTCCTCTGTCGCTATGTCTGTCTCCTCCCCTCTCTCCTTCTCCCCTGCTCTCCCTCTCCTCCCACCTCTGTTCTTGACCCCCTTGGCGTCCCCTCTGTTGTCTGGCCCATAGCTATGCCAGCGGTGTTTTGCGAATTTTAGCTCCGAATTTCACAGCGCATTTGCATCATTTTTCTGATATTTTGCACAAATTTCGCATCCTAGCCCACTTTTACATAACTCTAACTCATCTATCGCGAATTCCTTACGGTTGTCTACATTTTAGCCTATTTCTGACGTAAAAAGTTCCACGATATACTATGATGTTGATTTTTCGTTCATGTAGTGCAAAATTCAACCTGTTGACTCCATTTAAGCCTATTTATGCGGTTATAAGTTCTACAATATACTATGAATACGGGTACCGGATCGTCGTACAATGTTGACCAAGCGGAGCAAGAGCATCTTGAACACTATGAGAGCAATCGAGAACGGCATAAAGGTGGATTTTACTTTATTTTTTACAATCTTTAAGTATTTGTCATTTCTCACTCGATTTCTGGTCAATATTTCCTCTTATCTGCGCAATCTTTGCCTATTTCTTGCATCATTTTTCCTCTTGTGCCGTTATTTCTACAGCCATTTTCCATTCTTAATCCTGTCTCAGTTCTCATCATGTTCATAGGCCATCATTTGCGCATTATCCTCTCCTCAATCGTCTTCTTTTTCCGTGTGAACCCCTCCGCTTTCTCACCTCTACCCGGTATTCGAGCGAGGGTGAATCAATCCAGGGGATCAAGTTCCGGAACCACGTCCTCCATTGCTTTCTTTCAATAAGGCTACTTGCTTTAGTCATATGTGATCTTGCACCAGACTACTATAGTGACCGTACCAGCTATAGTCGCCTCTACAGAGTTTGAACCACCATGAGTACGTGCCTATCATGCAAATGCGAATCGAAAGTATGGAGTTCCGCACAGTGGGCACTCAAGGACTCCCGGGCATATTAGCATAAATCGCATCGCTGACCGGTGGAACAAACAAATATCCGTCCAGAAAAAGGGTGCGAGCCATTAGCCGGTCACGGCCTTGGAGGCTATCATACGGATGTGCGCACCAGATTTTACGGTTCATCGAGCATAATTCGAGAGGCGATCTGAGCCTGTTCGTTCCATGTGATTTCTGTCGAGATAAGGAAGGTGCGAATGAGTGGGGGATAAAGAGGGGATTTGTGACTATCAAGTTTAATAGCGTCTCTGGTCTCAAAGGGGTCACTAAAAGTATGCAGACACCTATCACGGATTAGCAAGTAATCAACTCGAGAGAGTGGGCAAAGAGGGAAGTCGTATAGTATGGGGGATTATAGCTGGACTGTATACTGCCACGGTTAATGAGGGGTCACCGGATGTAAACGGTCTTGGTTTATAGGCCTGCACTCTCTCGATATGGCACAGTCTTTCGCGTTGTCTGATCGTTGAGGGATGTCACAGAGATCATATGGAATACTGATCATTGTCCTTCTGGATTGGAGATCTATCTATGAGGCCGAAGATATGATATCACTTATCTCAATGCGTAGTGTTCGTATGAAATGATGATCAGAGGGGGGGGGGAGAATCCTTCTAGATTTGAGTTGTGCTCAGATGGAAAGAAAAGAAAGAGAACATTCCCATGGTTTCATAACGTATGTGCGAGCGAGAGGGATACGGGAAGAAAGGAATGGCTTAAAAGGAAGGGAAAGAAAGGTGCGCGCTCGGAGAAAAATGGCACATTTGCACTAGCGATAGCTCCTGTTCGTCTCTCCATTTCTCGTAGTGTCTCGTCGGGATTTATCTACCTGCCTCTCTCCATATCCAACACTCTCTATCTCGGTCATCATTGCTTCTCTGTCTGATCTATACCTCTTTGTCTCTACACACTTCCTTCCTCTCCTCCCCTCCCCATCCCCCACATTGGGTAAACACGGACTCCCCCCCTCCCCATCCCCCACATTGGGTAAACACATTGGATTTCTGCCAACGATTTGGAGACAAGATGGTTGTAGAAGTTAGGGGTTCCCAATCTTTGGCAATGACTCAGAATCTTTGGGAATGTTCATTGATGCACTCTTTTTATTGATGTTCCAAAGTTTAAAAATATAACTATCAATACTGGCTAGAGCTGCATTACTTCGGCTGTCCTTTCAGTATCATATTTAGACTTATTTTGTACAAAAGTACTGGCTCTGTGCTCGCTCCTTCCTTTTTGATGTTTGGGAGAGAAAGAAGCTGATGTGAGTGAAGTGGAGCTGAAGCTCGGCAAACTCATAGACACTGCCGACACTAGAGTGACAAATTGGCAGGAGGGAACGAGGGCCGAAAGGAACATATTGAAAGGAGAGGAAAAATGCTGGTGATTAGGGTGTTCGGGCATCTTTGATGGCTTATGATTCCTTTATGATGCGTACATGGCGGTGCATTTTGAGCTTGCTCTTATATCTCCTTGGATAACTTCCGTTCCAACACATTCTTCCCACGTTCCTTGCTCACTTTCTCCTCTAATCCTTTCCTATTGTCCCTCACTCGAGAAGTGGTCACACGGGGGTCACTCTGTTCGATTATCTGTCTGACCGGTGAGAGACAACTCGAGGAACAGAGAGTGAGAGCACTATCTGTCCTACACTGTACAGAGGGCACCTAGTGCAGTGGGATTGGGGTGGCTAGAGAGCATGGAGATTTGAGAGACCGGCGAGATGAGCAGAGGGATGAATAGGCACTAGGGATCAAGGTGGAGTGGAGAGCCCAGAGAAAGAGACGGGCACAAGTGGAATCGAGGGGGCTCGATTTCCGAAAGCGGGGGACACTTTACGTGGAGTTTGTGTGTGTTCGGTGCGAGGTAGTAGAGGAAAAGGGGAGAGCCGGAGAATAGATCGGCTCGAAGGAGTTTAGGTATTGAATGGAGGGGGATTAGAGATGACGTCATCAGGAAAATTGATATATTGATAGAGCGAAATCAGTGTGAGTAATCCGAGGGGGAAGTTTCTCCATCTCGAAATATCGGGACGATTTTCGAGGAAGTGGAGATGAGTCATGTAGAGAAATGGAGAAAGCAAAGGAAAAGATGAAGTGCGAAGAAAGGTGGAGAATTCGAGGGAATGAGGGGGTTAATCAATTTAAAGACCTTCAAAAGAGAAAACAAAATGACCGCCTGAGCGACCGAGCAAAGAAAAAGATTGCCTTCGAACAAGGAGCAAAAAAATGAAAGATTAGAGATCAACAATATTTATGAATGTGATTGCAGATGAGCGCGATTCTATCCAGAAGAAGACGTTCACCAAGTGGGTCAACAAGCACCTCAGGAAGGTATGGTGGAATATTCATAATTATAGTATCGTACATCGCTCCCATTACCGAACAAACGGCCTTTTTTACCTTTTCGGCCTTTTTTTCCTTTTCGCGAATATGCACTTAATATTCTTGTTTTATGTTTCATATTTTTTGTCCACCCCGATAACTGGACGAATACAAAAATTGGCCGGTGAAATATTATTTTAAATGAGTGAAAAATGAGAGCCGTTACCCCTACTTTTACTTAAAATACGGCTCTACCGTAATCAATTGCCATTATTTTGGCAGAGCCGCATTTTAAGCAAAAATAGGAGGAACGGCTGTAATTTTTCACCCATTTAAAATAATATTTCACCGGCCAATTTTTGTATTCGTCCAGTTATCGGGGTGGACAAAAAATATGAAACATAAAGCAAGAATATTAAGTGCGTATTCGCGAAAAGGAAAAAAAGGCCGAAAAGGTAAAAAAGGCCGTTTGTTCGGTAATGGGAGCGATGTACGATATTTTGATAAAAAAAATTGATATTAAGAAAAATGCAAACGCTTCTCATTCAAAATTGGCATCAAATTTCACATATTTTTTATTCTCACGGTGCTTACATTAGGTTCACAGCGAACTTTGAATCTTCTTTTGGGCCTTCAATCTTTGAACTTCTCAATTTCATCATCGACCAATTACTCTTCTGACCTCTGAATAGTCATTCCTCCTCCACATCTGGTCACTGTCCTATTCCTTTCTCTCTTTCCCCTGTCTGCACAGTAGTTTATCTATTCACGAGCGCCTCTTTAGTAGCGTATCCGACTCTCTTGATTGCACATACTATCTGGTCAGGGGGTGAAACCATCCTTTCCTCTTTGTCTGCTGCCTTTCAACACCAACATTAACTGACCGTGCCGATTTGTCTCCATCGACCGAAATTGCATAGACAAAATCTAGGGAGATGAATCAAGGGACGATTGGGCAATCGCCATGTGAAGTGCATTTGACATACAAAAAGCTCAATTGTTATGGTCTTGAGTTGATAGAGTTAAAATATGAGTAATCATCACAAAATCACAAACGGGTTAGTTCGCTTGCGAAAAGAAAGTACTTTTTTGACTTTCACACTGCGTTGATGAGAATTTTTGAGAGCATTCGCATTACGTAAGGCTTCCGATCGTAGATACAGCCGAAAATATTGCTCGACACAGATGCCCGCTTCACCCCGTAGGAACTATTTCTTACTCGAAGTTAATGGTCAACGCAAGGCGATGACAGGGGGACCAGATGTGCAGGAGTCGAATAGAACGGGGCCATCTTTTATTTCTTCCTATCCACCTCTAGTTCCGATACCATATCTCTTATCAGCCCTGATTTACAGGTGCTCTTTATTCATGCACCGGGCTGTAATCCGAGATAATGAGTGTAGTGAAGAATTGAGTCGGTCAGATAGTGGTTAGAGAGCACGGGAAACGGAGAGAGACAGAGATAGAGAAAAACAGAGAAAAGGAGGAGAACAAGAGGATTAATGAGTGATGAGAGAAGTGATCTGTGTTGGGACGGGGAGAGGGGGTTAAGAGAGTGAGGAGAGGAAGAATGAGGAGCGACTCCGGAAGGGATGTACTCTTTGTTGCTTCATAAATAAGAAAAAAAAATATAGGAAAACTGCACGTTCAGTTATTTTAGAAATAGGATTAATTTGTGGTGATATGTAGAGATGGGAGAGGACAATGAGGAAGATGAATGAGGGAGTGACTCGAGTGGACCCTGACGATGGATGAGTTTCACAACCTGGCAACAAGAAAAGATAACATAGCAAAACCTGCAGTATCAGTTGGAACTTGCGCGTGATTGATGGAGATTGGATGAAAGTGAGTCGGGCTGACGCACTGCCTCTCTTCCTTTCCACTGCTCTCTCGCACTGTCTTACCGGCGAGAGAGCAGGCGCAATGGAGAGACAAGAATGAGGGAGAAGGTGCAGATCCCGAGAAAGTGACACAATCAGAGCACATTTCCCTTACCTGATAAACATGCGAATAAACATGTAAAATAATTAAAATAAAATAAATAAATAAATTAATTAATATAAATTTAGGCCTCCCGCAACGTTGAGGACCTCTTCATTGATCTTCGGGATGGCAACAACCTCATTTCGTTGCTGGAAGTGCTCAGTGCGGAGAATCTGGTTGGTTATTGGAATTAATTTCTGAATTTCAGGAAATGTGCTGGAGAATCTTTGTTCTTCACATTGGATGGGCTTCGCTGCTCGTTCAAGATATTGAACGCCAATAGGCAGAAAAACATTAAGAGCAACGAAACGCTCGCTTTGGTGATCTGACCATGCAAAATTTTTATCAACTTCAATGAATTCAATATTCATTCAGCCGTAATAGCACTGCTAAAAACAACCCATGCAAAAATCGACTTTCAATTCACGGTTCATTTAAAATTCGCCCGAGAGAATTTTATATTTTTATTGTAATCATTTTAATTTTAAAATAAAAAAATAAAAAATTCTTCTTCCAGTTGCGGGAGAACGGCAGCACTCGCTTCCATCGCATACAGAACATCCAGTACTGCCTCGATTGGCTGAAGATGAAGAATGTGAGTTGTTAGACACATATTTAAACAAAAATGTGGGAATTATAATATTTTTATCTGGTGTAGAAAGGGGTGGATTAGAATTTTTCATTTTGTATCTAGTAGAATCGTCTTCAAGTGAATCTCCAAAAACATGTACAAGCATTATTTTATTTAAGAATTTCCCTCGCTAGAGAATTGATAACAACGCCAACCAATTCGCTTGAGAAATTATTATTTTATTAAATTTGCAGATTCGTCTGGTGAATATTCGTCCAGAGGACATTGTTGAAGGCAACGGGAAGCTGACCCTCGGACTCATCTGGACCATCATTCTCAACTTCCAAGTATGACTTATCATAACCCCATAAAGTCAAATATTAATAGTGTTTGAATGGAACGATATTTGAATATCCTTAACATTCACAATTATTTTGATTTTAATACTTCAGTTGAAGTCATTCAAAATACATCAAATATATTGATCAAAACGATTAAGTAATTAATTTCATTTATTTCTTGAAATAATTAAACTCGATTATTTTGAATAATTAACTTCTCAGGTGTCCGTGATCAAACAGCGTCAACGGGCGGACGCGCAGGCTGCGGCTGCTGTGAGGGCGGCCGGAGGTTATGCGACCACCAATGGAACCACGTCACCGATGCAAGCTGGAGGGAGGGACGGAAATGTGAGTGGACGGTAGCGAGGTGGAAGACGATAGCATAGCGGTACGGTAGTAATTGGGATTCGTTTCATCGATATTTCGACATGGAACATTAATTGCAAACGGAAGTGATGTGGATGGATACGGAGAAGATTCTCCGGGCATTAATCCGTGCGATAAATCGAGGTCGATGTTACGTTAGATTCAGACGAAACATAGAGAGTATACGAAGGTAATCAATTCTTGCATCCATCTTTCTCGATTTTCCCTTTGTTCATGCATTATTATTTGTTGTCTATGATTGCGCCTCTCTTTCTCTATCACTGTTTCTTGCATTTCCGCTACCTTTCTTCCATCTCCCCCCTTCAATTCCTTTTCTTCTCTTACCTTCCTTTCATCCGTTGCACACAGGCAGCCACACCCAATGCGCGTGCGTAGTACCCTGCCTCGCCCTCTCTCTTATTTTGGTTGTCCCTATTTTGGTACCTAACCATGCACTTACTAGACGGACAGTGATGAAAATACCTAGTTGCAACATGGAACAATCTCCATCATGCAAGGTAATCGAGGAGTGTTATGATTACACAGAATGATAAGAGAAGGGGGGAAGACATGATATGAGGCTGGTTGCCTAAGAATCGAACAAGTTGTGGCACAGTGATTTTTCGAAAATGTGGCGGAAGAGGTTCTCAAGGGTGCTCATCATCGTGGCTAACTTCATTTTGCATAAGGCCCATCGGTTGAGTCAGAGTGCTACTGTCTTTTTTCAGGCCAAAAATACATTTTTGGGCATATCTTTCGAATGGATAAATGAAACCTTTCAATAATTTGACAGCGCATACATTTTAGGTCTACGACAGTATTGATAAACATTAAAATCTGGAAGTGATATGATAACAACAGATAAAATTTTTATTTCGAATACCAGGAAAAAGGGACATTCAAAAATGACACAGGCGAGTACGCCATGTTCTGGGGATCATTTTTCATATGCATAGTATGGGGTTAAAGCTAGACATATTTTTGCTATGGTCGTTTTCCTGCGTCAATCTTATCACTTCAATACCGCAAAGCCGATGCGGTGGATGAAGAATGAGTATGATAAAGACGAATGACAATATGTTTCAGATTCACTATGAATATTTTCTCCATTAGTATAGAATTCCTTTAGAAATGCAGGTGAAGCCTATTCCAATTCGCCCTTCGCATTCTCATTCTTCATCCACCGCATCGACTTTGCGGTATTGAAGTGATAAGATTGACACAGGAAAACGACCATAGCAAAAATATGTCTAGCTTTAACCCCATACTATGCATATGAAAAATGATCCCCAGAACATGGCGTACTCGCCTGTGTCCTTTTTGAATGTCCCTTTTTCCTGGTATTCGAAATAAAAATTTTATCTGCTGTTATCATATCACTTCCAGATTTTAATGTTTATCAATACTGTCGTAGACCTAAAATGTATGCGTTATCAAATTTTTGAAAGGTTTCATTTATCCATTCGAAAGATATGCCCAAAAATGTATTTTTGGCCTGAAAAAAGACAGTAGCACTCTGACTCAACCGATGGGCCTTGTGCAAAATGAAGTTAGCCACGATGATCAGCACCCTCGAGAACCTCTTCCGCCACATTTTCGAAAAATCACTGTACCACCCCCTTCAGGACATTGTTCGATTCTTAGGCAACCACCCTCATATAATTGGAGAAGGAAATGGAGAAGAGATGCCACATCTATCGTTGGGGTGAAGGTCAGGCCGTAAGTAATAGTGGATAGTAGTAATTTCGGTGATTGAATGGAATGTGTTCCAAATGAATATTTCTTTGAATTCATGCAACTTCATCGATTAGCTAATTGGTCTACTCATCCCTGATCAAATTCAATTTGTTCACCGATGATCAAATTTTGCCGGTGGCTCTCCCTTTCCAATCCCCGTAATTTTATTGTGTGAATTAAGAGAGAGACGCATTGCTTGGCTGCGTGATCGCTAATGGTAGGGGAGACAGTTCAAGCCAACGATGGTACAAAGAAAGAAGAGAGGGAATGTTTTAGAGAGAGATAGGAGGATGCTATTTACTAGCGCAATCATTGATTACAAGAGAGAGAGAAGAAAGTGATTGTGAACTAGTAGAACAAAAAGCAAAATGCGTACTCTCTTTTGCGTTCTATGTAGACAGTTCTACTGTGAATGGCACATCACCGGACTCGATAATGATAAGCGGACATGTTTACAGCAGTAAAGCAGTAAAAACAGGTAGCCCTGGCCTTTGCGGTCAATGAAACGAAAAATGGATGGCTGGACTGTGGAAAAAGTGCAGACTGCAGGACCGGATCTCATTTCTACTTCTAAAGCCAACCCTTGAGGGAAGAGGGACATGTCAAGAGCCGTTCAAAGTAGGATCGCCACACCGGCTCTCTCACTTGATTGCGTGCTCTCTAGAGGAACGCTTTGAGTGAGGGGGGTTACTTGGATTGCAGTTACAAAGAATGGAAGTAAAGCCGGCAAATCGGATTATTGAGCCGGCGAATGGGATGAGCCGGTGATAAGACATACTGATCGAATCTACGCCGGCGGGAACAATGCTGATAAGGGAAAAGTTGCGAAGGAGGGGCGCGAGAAATCACAGTCTTTGTGTCGGGAAACACTCTGTCACTCTGATTCTCTCTGTTGGACACAGTGCCTTATCGGGACGCCGTCGCTTTTCCCGCTTATGGAAGAACAAATACTGGGGGTAATAGCGAGAGAAGGAAGACAAAAAAGTGACGCCGTCAACGTCGAGCCTGCTTTCTACTACTTCCCGGTCGTCCTCAGCTGCAGAAACTCCCGGTCGTGAGTCAACGTCGTGGCTGATTCAGATGCCATAAGGACGTTTCATCCCTATCCTGTTTCCCATTTCCTCCCTCTCTTTGATCCACAGTGCTCTTACTGCACACGCGTATATTGCCAAAGAGGAGGAGAAGAAGGAATAAAGAGAAAGAAGAAGGAGAGGGAGAAGGAGGTGTCTGAATCAGCACGGGAAGAAGATACAGCGAGGGCGAGCGAGCACACGCTGCCATTCTCAATTCAATCATATAGTCATATTTCTCCTCTCCTCGCCCTCGGCTTCTTCTAGTTCCCATTATCTACCTCATCTTGCACTTCATTAATTATACCCTCCTGAGATACCACGACGTCACATTCCTTGATCGACTCCAGAAGTTTACATCCTCCATCCTTAACGCTCATCAGCAAAAGGGCAGTGCCCAGTCATATCTCGCCCACCTATCAAGTAACCTTCGGCACCTCACACCCCCGCTCCAGTTCGATTGAATTTATCGCTTATCGCGAGTCGGAATCTCCCTTGGAATAAGAGAAATCGGAAGGTGACTTGTCAAGCGGCCTGTCACTTCCTCTGCCTGTACAAAGCGGAAGAAGGAGGACTGAGTCAGTCGGCACGCAGTCAAGAGGCAGAACGGCCGGACCTTCCTGCGTCTCACAAGTCTCTCCCATCCATCTTCCTTCTTGTTGATCAGTCTCCACATCCACACTGCAGTCGATTAGTCTCCACAAGAAATAGTGAGCTCCCAATAACTTCTCCACCCATATCTTCAAGCTTCGTGTACTTTGGAAGGAAAGGGAGAACGATGCTCTTCGGAAGAAGGAGATGCGTCATCGGCTGGTGGCTAAAGGTTATTGCTCTGACCATCGTATTGCTGACAGTCGCGACCTTGAGTAGCTGCCAACTAGCGGACCCCTTGACCAAACTCCAAGACGACAAGGAAGTCGAACGATCGAACATCGAAGGGCGTAGTAGGTGGGTGAAGGATCGTGACGAACTGACAAGGAGGGAGGGTCATCATGAAGATGGAGGAATGCGAGGAGTGCCACACCCTTTCACTGGACAGGAGGAGGAGGGTACTCTTGAGACTACTGGGCAACACCCTATTGAGTCAGCGGAGGAGAGTTTTCGTAACAGATACTCTCTTGATTCGCCCGGTCTCTTGGATGAGGGAGGAGGATCTCTCCGTTCGCATGATCCCTCATCTCATGAGGGGAGAGGAGGAGATGGAGAACTTCCACGGGAGCAGTGCCGCTCCTCCATCCCTAATACTCGATCACAACAGGGCGTGGTTGCGAGAAGTGATGGAGGAGGAGGAGGAGAGGAGGGAGAGACAGAGCAAGAAGAGGAGGAGGAGGCGGCCCCGCCCCCTCTAACTCATCATCCGTGTGTGTGGTGCGCGCCGCGACGGTGGTTGATTGCTCCCGCGACCCTTGCGACCGCCGCGCTACTACTGCTGCTCGCAGCAACCACAGCAACCATGTACAATGTGAGTGTCTCGATTCTGCAGCAGCAAGGCTGCAGCAGCAGTCGCTACCGCTGCTGCAGCTGCGCTTGCTTATTATACATTCGTATTGTTATGGTGCCAGATCAATCGCTTGATTATCATGATTGTCTTGTGAGACATGTTCCTCGCAATCCACATTCGCGGTGTTTGGACAAAGGATGGAACGCTTGATCTGGCACCACTTCTCTCTTTTGTTGGAACAAGGGAGCAAATCTGCTCCTTGCGCGAGCATGCATCGGTAGATCAATAACACCGCTCGATACCTCAAAGTCATGCATTCACATTTTTTACCTGTTCCGCCATCTGAACAAGAGTGGGGCAGAGGCTGACTCGGATCAAGGAGAGAGAGGCAGAGAGAGAGGGGGGGGAGTGCGATAGATAGGCAAACATCGTGTATGCGAGCCGCCCACCCCTGGGTGAGTTCGATTCAGCCAGTGCGATTCGATTTGATTCCGCGCGATTGAGAGAGTGTGAGTGACACTACTGAGGCAATATAGTTGATCTACCGGTGCATGCGGTCGTTCCAAGTGAGTCCATAGGCATTATTATTGGCTGGATGAGTCCGCGATTCCGATTGGGTAACATTTAAGGCCATTCGCTCCTACAAGAAGGAGACGAAGCACAAGCACGAGAGCAGCCGCTCATCCGCCCAGAATGGCGGCTCGGCCTCCCACTACGTGACCGGCAACGGCCACGGAGGACATCATCAGGCGATCGGAGGAGGATCGTCGTCGATGATGAGGGAGTCACAGCATCATGAGGGCAATGGATACGGCAACGGATCCGCTTACGGATCAATGCATCGAGAGTTGAACAGAGAAGGAGGACATCTGGTGGAGACAAGAGGAGGATCTACCAGTCATCTGATGGAGAGAGGAGCAGGACAGGGATTCTCGGAGAGCAGCACTTACGAGACACGGGAGCACTTTGAGAGGAAGGTGCAGCGAGTGAAGAAGACGAGAAGCGAGAGGGAGCGAGAGCGAAGCCGCAGTCTGAGGAGAGGCGACGGCGAGGTACGGTACTTAGTTATCGCAAATTGATTTTACTAAACGTATTGGTGAAAAGTTATTGAGAGTTTCTGAAAACAATCGTGTTCTTCTACAGTTCTTGCGCGCGTGGGTGTGGCTCCTTGTTTTTGAGACTTCATGTTCCATCCCCATTGATCCTTGCTGATTGTGATGTTGTTCCTTCCTCATCCTCATCTTCCCATTGATTGACCGCAATTTGGGCCGCGAACGGTCAACTGCCGCCTCCTCCTCCGCGCATTCCCTCCTGAGATGATTATCTTTATCGCACTATATCTCCTTCTCTGACTGTCTGCGCTCTCTCCAAATCCTTTTGTATCTTGTTCATCATTTCATCGATCTCTGATATCTCTCCACAATCACTGCCCGCACTCTTCCAATCCCATTCCCCGGGAACAATTATGGGAGTGCGATGAGGGAATGCATCTAATGAATGGTTTATTGAAAATGGACTAGCATTCAATCAAGCATCGCTTTTTTGCTTCGATTCCCACTGACTTTGAGTGACTAGTCCAGTGTCCCGTTTCGGGGCGAAAAACGACCTTGCCCCTGAAGAGTTCGATCGCGGAAGATTCCTTTCCCTCCCGCTTAGCAATGAGAGCAACCAAAAGTGTCTGATCAAGCGAAAGTAGCAAGCGGAAGCACACGCATTGTTGTGCAAATGAGTTGGGCGCCTTTTGATCTGCGTGATGGGTGTGTTTCCCAAATTGGAATGCTATTGTGAAGGGTGTGTTTCGCTGATTGCGTTATGTGTTTAGCTGGCAAATCAGAATAGTCCGTTGTCCCTCGCGATACTTTTTGCCGGCTTCTTGCGCCTTTTCCTGTCTCCAATCTGATGATGAATCAAATCGAGAACTGATTGAATGCAATGCGCAATGTGTTTGTGGAAGTGGTGGAGGAGACAGAGAAAAGGAGGAGGGTGACTGTGTCATACCTCCTCCCTCCATCCGCCGGCTCGCACACTTCTACGGGAACATAACAAGGCAATTTGGAGCGCGCGCGGAACAGAAATCTTTTTGAACCAGCCACATGAACAATCATGAAGTTTCTTCGGGATCTGGACACATCTTGCTTTACCAAGGAGCTGTATTCTGATCAGAGTTGGATCAATCCCATCAACCCTCTTCTAGCCTTGGATCGGCCATTCAGAGAGTGCTTGTGCTCCGCCGTCCATTCCCATTGCATTAGGAGATTGAGGGAAGGAGAGGGAGGAAGAGAGGGAAAGAGGGAAAGTGTGGGCTGAATGCACGGAGAGGGACTGACTCAGCGCCCCTTTGACTGTAAGAGTAATTTGTAAGTGAGAAATCGATTCGTAACGTAAGAGACATTTTTTTAGGAAAATAAAGAAGATACAGAATTGATGGATTTTACTATTTTGTATTAACTGATCTCTTGAGTTTCGGATCCATTGCATCGTAGTGTTTTAGAAGATGCAGAATGAGAAGTTGCGGGGGCAAACTGTTTAGGGGATATCCACTTCCGTTATCATTTTTACTCTCGGGTATCATCTATCACTGTCTATCACTGTCCTTGACTAGTAAACAGCTCTTAGATTGAGCGGCTAAAGTGTATTAGCTGGAGCACACTCCTCATTTCGAATGGTCCATCACCGATCAGAGTCAAATCTCTCAGTTCCTCGTGCTCCCGTCGCTGTTCCGATTTTGCGAACCACACCCATGATCTCTCTTTTGATGTGGCGCTATCTAGCCGATGTCTGACTGTCTGGACCCTCTCGATTTGCCATTATCTCTCATCAGTTTCATCTCCAAGCCGCCCTATCTCATTCGAACGATCTCTAGCACGCGATGACCTCTCTATCTCAATTCTGAGCGATCTCTAGATGCGCGTTGTTTCCTATTGCAAGTCGAATCGAGAATGCTCCATAGGAATGTGCCATGATCGAAGGAGGAGTGACATGATAGGGGGGAATGGGGGAAGGGAGGAGCACCCCCCTCCTCAATTCTCCCGTGCTTTCTCCTCCATGATTGGGGAAATAGCGCGGAAATCGAGGAGAGTCTCCCGCCCAATAGGAGCAGCGCAATACGAGACAACGCCCTGTATTGAGAATGAATTACAGTAAACTCCCCCATTATCATGGACTGAAATACAGTCAGTTTCCGATTGATTGATCACATGACCTGAAGAAGAAAGAAACTAATGATGGTCCAAAACTCGATCGAGTGATGTAGTTTCAACAATGACACGTTTTTGCGTCTGCTGCTGCTCGTAGAGACAAACTGTTATGATGCGCCCTTTTTGTGATAGGGGCGCTATTCTCGTCAACTCCGCTAAGTGCAAACGCAATCAATTTTGCCGCTTGAAAGCCCTCGATGATGTTTTCGAGCGAAGAGCAGTGTTTGAAAAGTGTTCTCCCACTAATATTAGAGAGAAGGAGCGAAAAAAAGTGGTAGACTAGGCTTGAGACTCCCGCTCTCTCATTCCCAACGTCAGATCATCCGTTTTGCCTACTAGTCGGCCTCCCCCGCCTTCCCTTCTGCTCTCTGACTTCTCTGACTTCTCTGCGCCCTCTCTGATCTACCCGATCTCTCGCCTGTGTACTTGAGCACCGCTACGCCACACGCTAAGCCGTTGCGCAAGCGCTGCCGAAATTCCCTCTCCTTTCCTTCCCCTTCTCCCCTGGAGATTTCCATGGAATGGAAGCAGAGCGATTTTTCCCGACAATTAGAAAAAAATCGCCTAGACTCTATCATTTGATGAAGGAAGGAATCGGGAAAAGATACTGCAAGAATTGAGTAGAACACGAACATGGCAAAATAAGAAAAAAATCGTTAATCAGAAAAATACAAGTTATTGATTTTTCAGCTCGACGCACTCGAGGGTGGTTCTGCAAAGGACGCCCTTCTAGCATGGGCCCAGAGGGTACGGTAATCAACGACAGTTATCGATTTTAATTTATGATTCACTCTCTATCCCCACTGATTTTGATTCGGTTCCTTCAAAGTTATAAAATAGTTGAAACATAAACAAAGAAAATAGGGAAACCCGTAGGGATCGCTAATTTATTTCTTTTTCGTTGTTAGTATTTTAATGTTTTCATAAGTAAAATAATTAAATCAATTCAGGCAACCGAAGGGTATCCGCGTGTTCGCGTTTCCAACTTCACCAACTCCTGGAGGGACGGTCTCGCCTTCAATGCCATCCTGCACCGATACCGACCCAAAGCCATCGACTGGGAACAGGTATGGTAAGGGTTATGGTATGACTACGGTAGGGGTTCGGTATGGATGCGGTATGGGTACTGCATGGGTACTTGGTAGTTGATGGGTTATGGCTGGGAACGACCCCGATGGTTTGGGATCGCGAAATTAAGATCGATTATGCTTCTGTTGATAGTGATAGCGTGTTGGATTTCGATTCAATTAATTGCTTTCTTCCAATCAATTCCAAAATTCTTCAAAAAATCGGGCAATCAATCACGCGCGAAAGATATCACCAGGATGATTTCTCCTTCCGTCCATTCATGGTTAGGGCAATTAGTGGAGAGGGATCGTGGAATAGGAAGAGAGCCGATTCACCGGTTCCGGTTTCGCCCCTTCCCCTCCTCTCCTTTTGATCGTTTCGGCTTACAATCGTAGTACTATCACTCGCTCGCTCTCTGAGAAAGGGAACTAATGATGATTAGTTGAGGGGAGAGGGGCGAGGGTAGATCAAAGAAGGGAAGTGTTCGTGCGAAAGAAGGAGAGTTAGGAAATCAAAGAAAGTGCATTCCACACCGATTACACTGTTACTCGAAACACATTTACTGCAAGACGCTGTGATTTGATAGTAGTAAGGAGTACCGGGACCAGTTTGCGATTGTGTTTCTGCAAGAAAGAGATACTGGGGCTGTTGATTCCGGGTTACGGTAGTCAATCAGTTTGTGATAAATAGTTCGCTAATTGAGGTTGCCGGCGGATCAGCATCGGCTCTCTTTTGCCTTTTCTTTCACGGTTGACGGGAAAATTGGGCGAGCATTTTCACTTGGATCGGGGGCCATTTTCTTCTCTTCCTTTTCGCTTCTTTCCTTTACGCGATCCTTCAAAGCAACACCTTCTCTCCCTCCCTCATTGGGTAGTTTTTGTTGTTGGCGAAAGAAGAAGGGATCCGGCCCGGTTTTGAGAGGTGGATATGGAGACAGGGGGAGGAAACGAAAGAAGACAGGGACAATAATCTTATCAGATGATCAGATGCGCTCATGAAAATTGAGGATGAAGCAAAATGGTAATGGCCAGGAAAAATCTGAAAGCACTAGAAAGATCACGAACTCTAGTAACATTAGGGAGAAAAGAGAGATAGTGTGCACCGAGTCAGGAACTTTCTGAAACACCTGGGAGAGTTTCAAGAGCCCTTGAGAGGTGCCATAAAATCCCCAAGCACCCCTAGGGAGTGCCCGGGAATGATCATACTCTCTTCATTCCATGTGATCACTCGTTGATTAGAGCCTGAGAAATAGTGTTCAATTGAGGAGGGTCAAATCTAGAATAGGTGAGGGAAATGGGTGATTATCCTATTGTTCGTATAAAGATGAGTGTTTTAGGGAACCTACTCATCTCCTCCCTTCATTCTGGGTATGAGATTGGAGTGTTTACCTAAGTGTGGGATGCATGCATGAATATCTGATCTTGGGAGATTATTGCACTATGTAGAGCTAATGCGGCCTTTGTTTTGATTCCGAGGTGATAAGTGAAAATATTCGCGAGAGGGGTTAATTGTAAGGGTGAGATCTCCAATTCCCTTTCCTTGCGCACTATAGGAGTCGAGAGAGCGTGGCTCCGTCTCTCGATTGCCCATGCTCTCTTACCGGTCAGATAAAGCTAGAGAATATGCAAATCGCGGAGTCTTTGACCGATGCATTGCCCCCTCAGAATGGCCTTGGCCAGTGGGCGGATGCCCCCGTGTTGTTGGAATGGGAAGGGAAGGGAGCGAAGGGGATAGTGATAGAAGGTGATCGAGGGAGGTGATTGAAATAGATGAGCATAATTACTGCAATTTCATTGAACTTGGAAAATGATGCAACGCAGAAGATTATGGTAGAACGAGAAATTGAAAAACGCGATCTACTCTTAGTACTGAAGATGTTGTGAAACTTGTTTGGTTGAAAAAACGAGCAAATAACAATGAAGAACAAATAGAATAATAAAATTAAGTATTCAAATAATTGCAGATCAGCGATCCGTCCGTATCGAATCGCGAGCGACTCGCGAACGCCTTCGAGGTCGCCAAGCGAGAGTTCGATGTGGACAAGTAAGAGATTAAAGATCAAAGAACATGCCTTCCCTCCTGTCCGCACAATGCATCAGCAGTAGCGTTCGATGGACTCTCGCGAGCATATCTGATTTTCTAGAGAACATGTACAATCGGAAAGAGCGTGGCCGAAATCGGGAGCCGGCAATTATCATATCCGTCTTTTCCAGACTGCTGGATCCGGAGGACGTGGACCGGGACACGCCTGATGAGAAATCGATCATCACCTACGTCTCGTCGCTCTACCAGAACCTGCCTAATCTCCCTGAGGCGTCAAAGGTAACGCGGCAGGAGTACGGTAGTCGCATGATATTGAGTTAGGATTACGGTAGTCACAGATTATTGATTTTTTTAGATAATTAGTATTTTAATAGTTATGAAGAAGGAAATCCACGAGTGTGAGCAAGCACCGCTTCCCGCATTATTCCATTCCGCATCTTGTTCAATGTTGTTTTGCCCCACCATGTTGCATAGCATTATGCTCAAAACTGTTTGAGATAAGATCCTAGGTGATTGTTACAGCACTAGGTGATTATGCACTGCCTTCCTCGTCTCTCGTTATTGCTCGTTGTCTGTCCGTCCTGTCCCATTCGTCTCTCGTCCTAACGCACTCTAGGCATGATGGTCGACGACTAATCGGGTATAATGTCAACAGGAAGTTGGGCACGGTAACTCGGATACTTTGGCGGGATTAGGCATCCAAAACACTAATCTTTCGGTAACTGGTAATTAAAAGGGTATGGGAGCATAACACGAAAGAAATTTAGATCCATATTGTAGTGTAACCGAATGAGATACGATTCGGGATATGGTAGTAAATGGTACTGTAACACACTAGGCATATGGTGTAACTCACAGATGCACCAACTCGTCGCTGATTACGAGCACGAGGCGACGGAATGGCGTCGATGGGTGGAGAAGATGATCGACCTAGTTGATGATCGACTTCTCATCGGATCCGCTGACTCACTCATCGATGAGCTACAACGATTCAAAGAGGAGGACATGCCTCCGCGAGCCACTGACCTATCGCGACTACTTGAAATCTACGCGGAACTCGAGCGAAGGCTGCCTCCCGGCACAGCATTCGCCTCGGAATCCCTTCAGCCCGGCCCGATGAAGCGGCTGTGGTCGGATCTCTGTGACGCCGTAGAGCGACGGGAGCAGCTGCTGCTGCAGCGACGAGCGACGCAGGTGATGGTTGTGTAGTGTGGTGCAGTGGCATGGTGTGCAGTTTGCTGAACGTACCTTAACGTAGAAAGTGACACTAATTGTGCGAACGATACTAATCAATTTCCTGACAAGAATTACAACTATGATTTCCTCTTCCGTCTTTCTCTGAGAGTCCCTAAGCTACTGACAGTTGAGATTGAGATGATGACGTGAGGTTACTGTAGATTGAGGGGTACGATAGGTCAATATTGATATTCAGGGTTCCCTCGCGGATCTCACCTCACGCCTCACGAGAGCCATCGGCATCATCAATGAGAAGCTCGACCTCATTCTCATCAGGTAGGGAAACTGAGATTAAAACGCAGTCTCCGTAAGAACGCAGGTGGGATGGTACAACTCCGTAAAAATGATCGCCCCGCTCTCAAACTTCACCAACGTGACCCCTAGGGCTGATATAGACGATTTTTGAACTTTGGTCCCGAAATATTGATCTTTGATCTTTGATCTCGCAAAATTTCAAATTCAGATTTCGATATCGTGTGATAGCTCATTCGAAAGAGCATAAAAAGTTATGTTATTTCCCGAAATTTCATGCATTTTCGATGATCCATATTCGAGAAACATAATGAAACGTAAAATTTTCAGGGGTTTTCGATATACTTTGGGGTAGCAGCCCTACTCAAAGTCATTTGTACCCTCTGGATTCAACATATTTCTTGTGTCTCTGTATGTGTAACAACTTTTTGTGGCCGACAAGAGGATCATTCAGTGCCGAAGAATCGAAAACTTGGTTTGAATGTGGCATACTTGCTCAAATTTCATGATTCTGCCTGTCATGATTCTAGTCGGTAACGTTGGTAGGCAGTTGTTTAAGCCTCAAATAATGTTTTTTCGTCATTTTCAACCGTTTGAAGATTTTTCGTCACCATTTGGACCATATCAGCGGACTTGACTCACCTCTACTTTTTTCACATAAGGGTCCCCCCTTATGTGAAAAATCGGTTTGGGCGCTTGTCAGAACCGACCACAATAACCTGTAGGATTGCACTTAAACTAACATAAATTTAATTTTTGATCACCCAAAAGAATTTTTTATAGTGTTCGAGGTCCCATTTTGACATGGCCGCAAAAACGATTTTTCACATAAGGGGGGACCCTTATGTGAAAAAAGTGGAGGTAAGTCAAGTCCGCAGATATGGTCCAAATGGTGACAAAAAGTCTTCAAATGGTTGAAAATGACGAAAAAACATTATTTGAGGTTTAAACAACTGCCTACCAACGTTACCGACTAGAATCATGACAGGCAGAATCATGAAATTTGAGCAAGTATGCCACATTCAAACCAAGTTTTCGATTCTTCGGCACTGAATGATCCTCTTGTCGGCCACAAAAAGTTGTTACACATACAGAGACACAAGAAATATGTTGAATCCAGAGGGTACAAATGACTTTGAGTAGGGCTGCTACCCCAAAGTTTATCAAAAACCCCTGAAAATTTGACGTTTCATTATGTTTCTCGAATATGGATAATCGAAAATGCATGAAATTTCGGGAAATAACATAACTTTTTATGCTCTTTCGAATGAGCTATCACATGATAGGGCTACTTTAAATTTTTTTCAAAGATCAAAGATCAATATTTCGGGACCAAAGTTCAAAAATCGTCTGTATCAGCCCTAGGAGTCACGTTGGTGAAGTTTGAGCGCTGGGCGATCATTATGGCGGAGTTGTACCACTATCACCCCCTTTTCCTGCGTTCTTACGGAGACTGCGTTTTAATGTACATCGATTTTCGTAATTCATATGAACATGTGCATTCTGACCGAGACATTGAATTCAATAAATAGTTAATCAATCGAAATGATCTGCACGTAGATATATAGTAGATCACCTTAGATTACTGTAGATCAATCAATAATTCCCTTCCATCCTTCCAGAATCGAGGACGTCGAGTCGCGCGTCGACTCCGCTTCGCCCGCCGAGATCGAGCGTATCGTCAACGGTATCGTCGACGATCTGAATGCGCTCGAATCCCCGATCGCCATCTGTTTCGAGGTACGGTAGAGCTACGGTAGTATTGATTTAGAGCTATGGTAAGGGTTCGGTAGTGTCGATTTAGAGTACGGTAGCACGTAGCATTATCAATTTTGCAGGACGTTGAGCAGCTGAAGCAGCACCGCCATCCCGACGCCAACGACTTCTACAGACAGTGAGCATTTTATTGCTTTTTTTTTTTGAACATTGATCATGAATGAGAGGAGGAAATGAAAGCGAAAATGCAGCAAAATCGGAGAAATATCACATATTTTTTTTAATATTTTTTGGTAGCATCTGTGAACCATGATAAAATTATCGCGTGAAACATATATGATCTTGCTCCCCAGTAAGCCCGACAGGAAGACTGATGCAAAACGCTTTCTCAACGTTTTCTCTTTTTTCTACTGTAGATTACATCTCAAGAATATAGAGTGCACTTTGCGTTCATATTTGCATTGTGAACCACTACTGATCGAACATTGAGCATCTGATAATTGCAGGGTGCTCGGTCTGCATCAGCGTCGCAACGCGTACCTCGACCGACTGAACAATCAGCTGCTCGTCCGTCTCGGAGTGAGGACCGAGACCATGAGGAGACAGCAAATGGTAGCGTACTATTGTTATAATTGAAAAAAAACAGCTTTCCGAAAAAAAGACGGTAAAAAAGGAGATGAAAAAGAATAACACCAAAGACGATTCCGCTACTTTCGAATCTAAAATGACATTAATATTTTTTATCTGCGACTCAAGTTCAATACTGAACATTTGAGCTGAGAAGCACATTTGAGCAAAATATGAAACATAATTGCACCGTTGGAACTAATCGAAGAATGTTCACAGAATGTGTATTGCGATTTCCGCATTCTGAGGGTTACGGGTTCGTTTGCTGCGATGGCATTATGATATTATCATTACGATGGCATTATGATGATATCTAACCATTGAATCTTCAGGAGCAGTCGGAGAGTGCGCGCCGCTCGCGCTTCGGCCGCGTCGAAGAGTGCATCCAGTGGGTGCGCACGAGAATGGTAAGGAGTATGATTGGATTACGGTATCCTAATGACTACGATAACATTATCGATTACCTAATCCAGGAACACCTCGTCAACATGGAGTTCTCGCAGGCGCTCGAGAAGCTGGAGGAGATGTTCAGCAAGCACAAGGTACTTTTCGAAATTAATTATCTGTTTAAATTAATTATTTAAATAATTAATTATTTTAGCTGGACAATCACGAGATCCAGGACTTCCGTCAGGAGGTCGACATGTGCATTGCTAGACAGGTACACCAATTAACACAATTAAATTTGAAGAAAAATGCGGAACACGAACAGTAAAATAATTTGATCAACGGCACCCACAAAAAAAACGATTTTTCGTTATAATAAAACGTAAAAATCAATCAATAAATCAATAATTTCCAGTCCGAGATCACCGCCGAGGATTCGGTGGAGTACTGCGAGTTGCTGTCCGTGCTGGAGAGCGAGTACCAGCAGCTGAGAGATCTGTCCGCCGGAAGGATGCTCGATCTGGTACGGTATTCTGGGTTACGCTAGTTCAGTCGATTTTCAGTAGATACGGTAGCTCGATACGGTATTACAGTATCGATCAATAATTATGGTATTCCTTGCAGGACTCGCTGATCGCGTTCGTGCGTGCCGCGCAGATGGAGCTCGTGTGGGTGTCCGAGCGTGAGGAGATTGAGGTATACGGTATCCATCGGATACGGTAGCTCATTAATCGATCGCTTCAGGTCCACCGCAACTGGTCGGACATCAATCAGCTCGACCTGCCCATGCTGAGCAACTACTACAAGCAGGTACGGCGGCCGCCAGGGTACGGTAGATTACGGTAATCAATCGATATTATGCAGCTTCTGCACGAGATGGAACTGCGTGAGCCTCAGTACAACGAGGTGCACAACCGTGGTGCCGCCCTCCTGAATCAGGGACACCCCGCGATTCAAGTGATCGAGGTACGGTAGGAGGGGTTACGGTATCGATTGTACGGTATCTACAGTATTCCCATTACAGGTGTACATCCAGACGCTGAAGAAGCAGTGGGATTGGCTGCTCAATCTGAGCCGTTGTCTCGAGGAACATCTGAGAGACGCCAATAACCTGAAATCGGTGAGAATACGTGGATAGTCAACTGTCATGCAATTGAGGAATACTTGGGATTACAATGAGTAGATACCATTTCCTATGAGAAATGTGATCATCCGACTGAACGAATGCTGAATTCCGATGTGAAACACGTTGCGACTAGAAGAATGATGACTCCTCTGAGCAATAATGCCTGGCATGAATAAATTATTATCATTAATATTCTTGCAGTTCATGGAAGATGCGGCCGAAGTGGAGGTGAAGATCCGTGAGTACACGGAGATTCTGGAGAGGAACTACAACAAGACAGACTTCTCTCTCGATGAGGGCGAGAGAATGCTCCAGGAGCTAGACAATCTCAAGGTATGCACACATGTGAATTGGTAGAGATTAGATGCTAGAAGATATGGCAGACTTCTAGGCCACTGGTTGGTATGTAGGGTGCCCTAAGAATAGCTTCTATGCCCCTTTCGACTCGATGAGAGAGATGTTCCAGGAACTAGTAGGTGCAAAGCAAAACAGTGAAAAAATAACAGAATGATAAAATTGATGTTTGTTTACTTTTTATTTTACCGAGATCTAAGCTGAAAATCAAATGGTGTAGTCAATATCTTTACTCTGCATGTGAAACATACAGGAAATGATTTCGGCAAAAAAATGAACGAGAACTAATCAATTTTCAGGAGCACCTGAACGGCATTCAGTCCGTCATTCACAAGCTATCCGAGCGATGTGCCACCATCTCGCCGCTCTGGCAGAGAGGAGAACGCATCAGCAAGAACATCCTCGTCACTGCATTGTGCGACTACGAAGACGCCCATGTGAACATTCGAGCGGGTATGACGAAGAACCATCAATCTCAATCTATTTTTGATAAAACAAATTTCACCCACCATAGCTAGAAGCTAGAACACCACCCACCATAGAATTGGCTATGTTTTAAATAATTTAAAAATATAATAAATATAATGAATATCTAAATTAAAGGCGACGACGTGATCCTTCTGGACAACGGGGACCTCGTGCACTGGAAGATCCAGGATGTGATGGGCAAGCAGGGCATCGTGCCTTCGGTAAGGACATGGGTTAAGGATGGGATAAGGATGTGCTTAGGAGGGGCTAAGGATCGCGCCTTCGGTGAGCATTCGTTCAAAATATAGAATGAAGCCAAAAAAATCTCAGTGATGCATAGAAAGCAAAATCAAGAGCGTTATTATTTGTATGGTTACCAAAGGAAAGCCGGGAACGATTAGAAATTTTGCATTCTTTCGAACATGAAGAGAACGTGAAACAGATGCGAAAATCGAACATTGAATATTGTCTTCCGCATATTCTCTGTTGTCCTTGACCAAGAATAATAATTTTCCCTGATTCTTATTTTGCAGGTTGTCTTCCGCATTCCTCCCCCTGATACTCGTCTCACCGCCTGGCTCACTCGTCTGCTACAGCAATTCGAGAAGCTGCGCAAGCTGTGGGATCTCAAGCACCGAATGATCCGCTTCTACATGGTCCTCAACACGATGAAGACCATCCAGTGCGTTTTTCCTGATTATTTTTTTAATTTTCTCGTTTTGTTATACTTATGTTCTGAGTACAAAACAAAATGTTGCAGAGGCTGGGACGTGAACATGTTCAACTCGCTCGACCCCGACCAGCGCGACGCCATCATCAGGGTGAGGACGATATTATTTGGGATAAAAATCAAACGAAATCTTATCATCGTATCAATCAATCGATAACCCAATATTACAGTATCCAAGCATCAATAATCTCAGGCGCTGCAAGACGACACGAACAAGCTGCTGTCCGAACTGGACCCGAACGACCCTCTCGCGCAGCGATTGAGAGACGAGCTGAAGAAGACGATGGACCACTTCTGGAGTCTGTTCAATCAGGCACAGAGACAGCCGGGTAAATACTAGTGTGAAATGACATGTGCCATAAATGATAGTCACAATTCACGAAGCGTACCTTCCGCAATAAACAATTCAATATTTAATTGCAGAGGAAGATCTCTCGAATGAGTTCGACCGCATGATGGCTGATCTCCTTCGCAAGCTCGAGGACGCATGGAGAGCACTCAAGGAGAGAACGGGCCGACCCGTCCCGAGGACTGCTGAGGAACTGGAGAGAGCCCTCAAGGTATGGTCAGAAAATAAAGTGAAGAATGCTGCTGAAGAATTTATCTACCGATGTAATGTGTAATGAAAACATAATAACATTGATTTTTTTCGACGATTTGGCCACAGTACTTGTTGACTAGGACATCACTTGTGGACTTGGGTATCAAAGGGTACGGTAGCAACAACAAGTCCATGCAGGAGCAACGCGAATTCGAGGACATGCTCCAGTCACTCGACGGTGACGTCAACAATCTCAAGGTATTGGCAGATTTATGTATTTTTTTGATGAATTCTTTGGAAATATTATCTAACCAGCCTCAACTTTGGTGAAGAAGTAATGGTGAAGCATACAAAAAGCTCAGATCTGAAATGAAAAATAATAAAAACATTTAAAAATATTGCAGGCAATCTTCTCCCAGATGACGAACCCATCGCCCTCGCAGAGACATAATATGGACAGGTGAGCTATCTAACATGGAACATGGTTTAGGGGATGAAAAGGATTAGGGGCACTGCTGGGAAGAGAGTAGAGTGGAAAGACTGCCGATGGAAATGAGGATGGGAATCTCACAATCTCGATCTGTCTGGCTATTCGAGATCACACGGCCATTGAACCTTCAACCCGTTCCCACATTACATGACCGACGACGATTGAGAATATAGCAATGGCAAGATCGAATGATAGCGCATGTGTTTGCTCTTCTATGACTAGGCATCTTGGGCCATTTGAAAATCTGAAACAATGACTGTGCCATCTTGAATAGTGCGGCAAGTGTCTGCAAGTGCCATGGCACTATACGAAGGGTTATTGCTCTTGCTCTATCAGTACGTCCCGTGGAAGTGAGTGTGTAGCTTCAAATATTATCTAAGTATTTTTTATATTTATCGAGATGTTAGTGTCATAGATGGTGGGTGAGCGTTGCGAAGTTTTTCAAAAATAAATTCAACAATTTAATTTATTTTAATCAACTAATTGCAGAGTGAACGTGCTCTGGGACGATTCGTGGGATCTGTCGAAGATGTACGTGGAGCGCATGAAGGTGCTCGACATGGTCCTGGCCGGAATCATCGAGGTACGGTAGCTGCTGGATTACTGTAGTTATTTATTTATTGATTGAGTTGTCGATCATTAATCGACTGTAGTTCAGCATGCGATAGCATGACGATCTCAAAAATTGATCGACATCGACTACTGAATCTTCGTGAAGTATCGATTTATCGACCGATTCCAGGTCAAGGACATTGTCCGTGCCCACGAGGTCACTCTGAACTCCTTCGACGATCTCCCTTGCGCCCTTGACAAACTGAGAGGAGAACACGCTCAGTTGGTCGAGCTGAACATGGTGCTCAAGCAGCAGCAGGTACGATACGGAATCAATGAAACTGATGGTTACCGTTGAAGGTAACGATTTCGAGTGATTACGGCAGTAAAAATAACTGTATCATTACGGAAGCGATGATTGATTACGGAATTACAGACGGTGATCGATCAGCTGAATCACAACGTGAGTCTGCTGAGACAACACGTTGCCAGGACGAGACTTGACACCAGCACGTGAGTATTCTAATACGAAAAAGACAAATCTAGAAATATCGAATCAAATGTGGAAATAACTTATTTGCTTCCAGTCACCCCGACGTCGACCGACTTGAGGAAGAGGTGCAGCACCTCAACAACCGATGGGAGAACGTGCAGACTCAGCTTACCGAACGATTGAGAATCACCGAGCTCGCCCTGCAGATCCAGATGGTCTACAGAGGAGAGTGAGTACTGTTTTTATATACGGCAACAACGTGGACATTATTGTTGAAAAGAACTCCTCTTGAAAGCGCGCAGAAACTCAGTTGATCAACTTGTGTGAAAATATAATGACCATTCGGCGAGTGCCTTACCACGATTTGCATGACCTCTTACAACATTGGAAAGAAATAGCGATAGACGAATTGTGAATCGACTGAAATAATTAATTAATTAATTCAGATACGAGAACGAGATGGCGTGGCTGGACAGAGTCGAAGACACGATCAACAAGCTGAGAAAGCCAGAGGAGCTGAGGTGAGATCCAGAGCTCGAAATACTCGAAGTATCTTCATTTCGAACACTCTCTTGCCCGATCGAATGACGAGAGAACATTGCGAAATGTGTAATGGGGGAATTTTTTTGCAACGGTTTGAATAATACGAGTTGAAATAAGCTTCATCGAGAAATTTTGCGAATGCGAATTCCGTCCCAAAAATGTAGAGAAATAAAACAAAAGTATCTATTAGCCGAATCAGACTTTTTGCAAATTATTTAATTGACAAAATAATAAATTAATTTGCAGACCGGAGCAGTACCAGCAGCAGCTGGACCTCCTCGTGGCAGAGTACGCTCAGCTGCAGGAGAGAACTGCCGCCATCGAGAATGTGAACAGAGAGGGAGGAAAGTTCATCAGAGAGGCCAAGGTAAGAGATAACACATGAAGGGGATACTGGAGTAGAGACAAGCTTAGTAGTTTTGCGACTGAGAATACCAGAGAAAAGTAACACTGTATAATGATAGTATTATTGAACAATACAATTGCAGGGCTACGATGGGCGTCTGAAGCAGTACGGCGACGCCATCCGTGGCATTCACGGCCGTGACATCGAGAGGGAGTTCAAGCGAACTCATCCCCAGCCCAAGAACGGCGCTCAGGTACGGTGGATTGAGGAGTGACTGGGATCTGGCTGGATCCGAAATAGAGATCGCATCCCACATCATTCAAAAACATTCAAAACCAAACATGATCGGCTAAACATTTATTGAAGCTTCGGTAGCTCGGAAGTCCACTGGGTCATATTTCGAACTACCCCATCACAGATTGTCACTGAGGAGCTCGAGGCGCTCAACCGCCGCTTCGCTCAGCTCTCCTCGCTCATTCTCGAGAAGCGCAACGTCATGCAAGTGCTCATCCAGAACTGGAAGCGAGAGAAGCAGGTACGGTAGCGATTATCGATTGATTACGGTAGTAGAGTGAGATGTATATACCTCAACGAAGCTGCTCATACCCTACATATTCCCTACAGTAACCGTGTGATCGCTTCTAAGAACAATAAGTGGTTTTTCGTTCGGCTCTTTTGGTTCGTTGGTATTAGAGGAAACAAGAAGTAGTTAGAAATACACACATGAGTGGTTGTTTCGAGGATATACTTCGACAAACAAAAAAGAAAGCTACACACATCCCTTAGTTCTGCACTTCGGCCAGAAATCACAATTGTTTTTGTATGTTCAATAAACATCCGAGCACCCCTGCAAGCGGCTGACCATTTTGCTACATTTGCGTTCTCTCGGCTATGTTGTTACCGTAACCCCTGCCCCGGTCCCAATCAATCAACCCTTCCAGCTGACAGTGTACCACCGACCGGTGAAGTGGGCGAGTACGGTAGCAGAGACGATCAATAAATATGTCGATTACCTACCGTACCGTAGCTCACTAGCTATATCACACGAATAATCATTGATGTAAACGCTATTTATGTGGACTGTCGTTTATTCTCAACTTTTTCAACTAACATTTTCGAGTTTCCATTGCTGTGCTTTCGTACGAGTAAGTAAGTTACCAATAATCCTGGAGCAATATTACAGTATCCCCTGCTACTGCCGCCGGTAATCAATCATTTAGATGGACAACAACTTGCTAAGCTTAGAATGGACTGTTGTGTTGTGCGACTTCTCGGCCCTCCGACTCCTGCAGCAGCTGCAGCCGCCTCCTCTGGGTTGCTGCAAACTTCTCAGCTCGTTCTCAGTCTGTCTCTTGCCGTATTTGCGTCCTCTCGCTGTCGTCTTTTTCTCACAACCACTCAAACACACACACTGCTTTTTGAAATTTTTGATCTCTGATCTCTTCTTCTTTCTTCTCTTTTCTATCTTTCTGTCTAACGATTTCCCTCCCCAATCATAGGTAACCAAGAGTGGGCTAGCAGCTTTCGGTAGCGCTTGCGCGATCCCCTGCCATGGCTCGTCTCCCTCTCCGCATCTCCCCTGTGTTCTACTGTCCAGATACTCCCACATCACGCCAATCACCCTCACCTGTCCTTCTTTATCAACCCCGCTTTCTCCAGCACTCTCTTATTTTGGTTTCACCCCAACAGCTGCACTCGTCCTTTATACCCATAATCCAACCGTAATATGTCGCCTCGGGTGGTGGTGGTGCTTCTATTACCGTTCCCAATCGTCCCCTACACCATAATGATCACTCATTTTTCCAAATCCTCACACAACACTCGAAGTGAACAGTCGAAACAACCTATCCTCATGTGGCGGTGACCTCAGTTTCCCTACTAGATAACTCCTAGATAACAGTTAGGTCAGTGGTGACGGGGCTCCCATATACTAATTGAGGCGGATGCTCAAAATGGTGAACACTAGAAGGTGGTTTCCGGGGGTGTCTGTCCTTTCTCATTTCTGGGGCTCTACAATTTCAAATCTCGGGCCTTTTGTCTCTCTCATGCTGCAGTGTGTGTATTGCGAGTGGCGAGTGTGTGAACTGGCGCAGTGATGACGAAATACAGCGGAGAGTGGGTGGCCCGGCCTCTCCTTTTGTCTTGCAACCCCAATTGGGTTTCGAGCAAGAGTCGATGGGCTGGGCTGTCCATCGTTCAGTTGCGGTCCGTGAGGCCGTGGCTGACGCAGGCACACGGCGAGTCTGAGTTGATTCGCATCGCACCTAGTTGAGTGGTTTGGCCATTGCAGGAGGAGGAAGATCGCAGGAGGGCCGAGGAAGAGGCGAGGAGACGCGCCTTCGAGGAGGCCCGGCTCAAGGCCCTCAGGGACGCCGATAGGCTCAGAAAGGAAAGGGAGGAAGCCGAAGCGAAGAGGAAGAGAGACGCGGAAGCCGATAGGCTGCGTAGACAGAAGGAACAGGACGACGAAGATAGAAGAAGAAGGGAAGAGGACGATAGACGAAGGAAGGAAGATGAGGATAGAAGAAGACGTGAGGCTGAAGAGAGGGAGCGAAGGCGTCTTGAGGATGAGGAAAGACGAAGAAGAGAGGAAGAGGAGAGAAGGAGAAGGGAGGAAGATGACAGAAGAAGAAGAGAGGAGGAGGAACGTCAGAGGAAGCCGGTAAGGGTTTGCGTTGCTTGAGTGATGAGTGAGACTGTTGTGAAGCTTGATCCCGGTGGGTTGGTTGGAAACGTTTGTTAATTATTCGAAAAAAAAAGGAATTTTCCAACCAACTCACACTTTCTTCAACCACCATCGATCGTTTCCCTGTGTGTGAAGTGTGTGCAAGCACCTGCGGTTTCCTGAAAGTATCAATCGATTCGCTCGATTTGTTCTTGGAATTGTACCGTTGTGGCTCTCGAACGATCGATGGTGGTGTTATCATCCTGCTCCCCTGGTTATGTGAGAGAGCAAAAATCTGGTTGGTTCTTGAGACAACTGTGAGAGCGCTGCATGGTGGTTGAATGGTGGTTGGTTCCCTGGTGCATGAAATTTGTTCTTTCTGATGGTGATGATCATGGATTCCATTGCAGATGCCGAACATCAACGTGGGCAACCTTGTGACGCACGTGACCGGAGAGGAGGACGCCGATGATTTCGACGAGCTGCTCGACCTGCCCGATCGGGCCAAAGTCACTGAGCACGAGGATGAGATGCAGATGTTCCAGGAGACCACCGAGATCAAGACGCAGTTCTACGAGATGGAAGGAACGCTGCACAAGCAGACCGGCGAGATCCTCACCTTCGTTGAGGCCCTCAGAGAGGGACTTCTGGACCTCCACTCAGGCGGAGGAGCCTACTTCGATCTTGTCACTGGCAATCGTATCTCGCTCGAGGAGGCATCCAAGAGGGGACTGATCTCTGAGGACTTCTCTGCGCTGCTCAACAAGCACCATGGACTCCATCACCCGGAGACCAGACAGAGTCTGTCACTGCTCGAGGCCATCCAGATCGGCCTGTATGACCCGGATACTCGTCAGCTCAAGGACATCGACTCGGGCAAGGTGCTCTCGTTCGACTCGGCCGACCGCGCCGGCATTCTCACCTACAACAGCTGGCTGAATCTGATCAAGACCAAGATTCTCAAGGCGCCGCCCATGTCGCTCGAGAAGGCTCTCGAGAAGTCGATCAACCCGGAGACCGGAGAGTTCACTGCTCAGTTCTCGCAGGAGCGACTCGCGCTCAAGGACGCCATCTTTCACGAGTACGTCGAGATCGCCGATTCGTCCTTCCAACCGGAGCTGAAGATGTGTCTCTCTGACGTGATTAGAGACGACTTCGTCAACGGAGCCTCCGGTGACTTTGAGGACTCGAACAGCAACGATAAGTTCTCGCTGAGAGACGCTTTCGGCAAGAAGGTCGGCATCATCTCCATGGGAGTCCGCGAGGTGGTCAACACTTCCACCGATCCGAACAAGAAGATCCGCCTCGGCGATGCTATCGTTGCCAACGCGATCAACCAGAGAGACCAGCGGTTCACCGATCTGAAGACGAGAAAGACCCTCTCGCTGAAGGAAGCCTGGAAGGAGGACCTCATCGCCAAGCCCATGACCCTTCTGGAGGCTCACGAGAAGCAGGCGCTCATCTCGGCCGGCGACATCATCACCGTCTTCGACCGTGGAACAAAGCAGCAGCTCACCCTGCTGCAGGCCATCGCCGCCGGAATTCTCGACGCTGACGCCCGTCACATTGTCGACCCCGAGGAACAGGACGTCGTTTCGATCGCCGTCGCCCTCGAGAGAGGCCTTCTGACTGCCCAGGGCCGAATCCGCCTGGAGAAGTCGCAGAAGGAGTACAAGGTCGGCATGGACGCCGTCCACGAGGGACTACTGACCAGACGCGCCCGTCACACCATCTTCGACGTGAAGGGCGTCAAGAACAGCGCCAGTGGAGAACAGCTGAGCGTCAACGAAGCCATCGAGCAGGGAGCCCTGAACGTGCAGGCTGAGCGTGTCACCGACCTCGGCACCAGCAGCAGCTACGCGCTCTCGGATACGATGGCAGCGAAGAGAGTCATGGATGAGACCCTTCTGCAGCATCTCACTGCGCCCGTCGGCATCAAGGACGATAGAGGAGGCTACGACAGTTCGCTGATCAAGGCCGTCAGAAGAGGCCTCATCGACCCGGCCAAGGGCTGCTTCGTGCACGATAAGCGAGAAATGACTGTCAGAGAGGCGTACCGCGCCAAGCTCATCACCCTGCGAGGAGCCATCATCGTGGGTGGTCTGTTCGATGTGCACCCGAGCCTCGTCGCTCCTTCCAAGAGAGTGGACAAGCGCAAGCGCATTTCGCGCCCCGGAGGACCCGACGCGAGCCAGATGGACAACCAAGTCAAGGTGACCCTTGAGGAAGCCATGAAGCAGGGACTGATCGACTCGCGCACTCAGCGATTCCGCCAGGGAGACACCGACGTGCCTCTCGACGTTGCCATCGAGAGAGGATTGATCGACCCGACCAAGGAGTGGGTTACCCCCTCGAAGGCCGGAGGAGCAGCAGGCCCTACCATCGAGGAGAAGACCAGCGAATCGATCACGGAAACCGGTCAGCAGCTCGCGCCCAAGTACTACCCGGACAGAAACCTCGAAGAGTCCATCACTACAGTCAAGCGCGTGAGAACCACCGAAACCACGGCGCTCGGAGGCCCGGGAGGCGTGTCCGTCTACCGCGCAATCGCCGGCGGAAAGGGATCGCTCGAGGCACCCTCGGACGGCTTCCACATCTACGTTGCCGAAAGGAACGAGCTTATCGATCTGACCACCGGACAGATCCGCGTCCCCAACGTCGACCGCGTCGTCAGTTTCTCCGAGGGAATCGAGCTGGGTGTGATCGACGCCAAGACCATCTCCGTTCGCGACCCGTCCACTGGAAGAACTCTCGGAGTGAAGGAGGCCCTCGAGAAGGGTGTGATGGACAGCAACGGAAGAGTCGGAGGCCAATCCATCGAGAGAGCCATCGACGCCCGTTCCATCATCATTGGCCCCGAGCCCGAAGGCGATGCCGGAGGAAGCGAGAACAAGAAGGTGATTCACTTCACTGCGGGATCGGATCAGGTCATCTCGTTCCGTCCCGTCGGACAGCCAGTCATCGAGGAGCACGAGCAGGAGTGGAGCTTCGACTCGACCAAGGGACTCTTCGTCGACCGCACCAGCGGAGAGCAGATGAACCTCGACAGAGCTCTGGCTACTGGCCGTCTCACCACCGATGATCTGATGGTCACCGACGCCCACACCGGCAAGCCGATGTCGTTCGCCGAAGCTGAGCGATGGGGCATCATTGATGCGAAGAATCACTACTACGTCGATAAGAGAGACAACCAGAGAATGAGCTTCAACGAAGCGGCAAGGAACCACCGAATCTACCCGACTGGAGGAGTGGCCGAGAACGCTGGAGATGCTGTCCATACTAGTGTCAAGACGCAGACCCGCACGTTCGTCACGAAGAAGGAGGCACTCGGACAGGGCGGACAGCCGCTCGCCGGAGGCCACACTCTCGGCTCGAGCATTGCCGCTGGTATCTTCAACGCCGCCACTGGTCGATTCGCTCTTCCCGGCTCCGAGAAGCCCCTCACGCTCAAGGAGGCCCTGATCAAGACGCACTTCAACCCCTACGACACCACCGTCATCGATCGTAGAAGCGGCAAGGAGCTTTCGCTGCTTGAGGCCATCCAGGAGGGCATCGTCGACGATACCCGAGGAACGGTCAGAGACACCCAGACCGGCGTCGAGCACGACCTCGCTGCTGCAGCCGCCGCTGGCCTGATCAAGACGCGCTCGGTGATGGATCAGCTCGCGCTGAGAAACTCGCAAACCAGCGTGCCCGCCATCGGCGCTCGCCCCACTTCATCCGGAGGTCAGCAGCACCACTCATCTCGCATTGTTGAGCAGCGCCTCGAGTTGACGCCCTTTGCGCCCGCTCCTCAGTCCCACAACGGAGGCGGCAGCAGCTACAGCAGCTCGCAGGTGGTCTTCCGCGGCGCCGGAGGCCCCACGTCGACTGGCAGGAGAACTGAGGATGGAAGACACGAGATCGTCGACATTGGAGGCGGAAAGCAGGCGCAGTTCAAAGTCGTCAGAGGCGAGGGAGGCAAGGAAATGGGCGAGTACGTCGACCCTACTACTGGGATGAAGTACACCATCAACGTTGGAGGAGATCCCTACGTGACTGAGACGAAAACGACCGTGAAGAGCACTCAACAAGTGCAGTCCGTCGAGTTGGAGCCCCATGCTGAATTCGTTGGCATCGACAAGATCAGAGACAAGAGATCCGGCAGAACCATGTCGCTCGAGGATGCAAAGAGGCTCGGCCTCGCCAAGGTTGACCGCAAGGGCAAGCAGCAGACGAAGACCTACTCCGCCTTCCGCTCCAACATCCAGAACGCGGTGCTGAAGGGAGTGCTTGACGCCAACGGCGAGAAGATCTCGCTCGAGGAGGCCATCCGACAGCGCATCGTCGACGTCGAGAGACTCACCTACGTGAACACGAAGACTGGCGAAACGATCAGCCTCGCGCAGGCAGCTAACATGGGCCTCGTGGACGTGACCCTGTCGGAGATTCTCCCACAAGGTGTCATCAATCCCGCCAATCAGGAGCGCATCCCCATCTCGCGCGCCATCCAGATGGGCATCGTCGATCCTCGAATGGGCACCGTTCAGAACCCCCACAACAAGGAGCGTCTCGACTGGCTGGATCTGCTTAGGCCCATTTTCAACGCCATCACTTCCGAAGGAGTCTATGATCCGACCAAGGGTTACGGAGTGCCCGTCGTCTCCGCCATCAACGACGGCCTCATCTCCCATGGACGATACCACAACCCGATCACCGGCGAGTACGTGGAGCTCGAGGAGGCAGCCTCCCGTGGTCTGATCGACCGCGAGACCCTTCGCACCATCACCAAGCCCTTCCTCGCGGACCCCCAGTCGCCCGGCAAGGAGCTCAATCTGATCCAGGCTGTGGAGCGTAAGCTCGTCGACCCCAAGAACAAGACGATCCAGCTATCGCGTAACTCGACCGTGAGCATCAGCAAGGCGATCGCAGACGGCAAGATCCCCTCGGACATCGGGGACAAACTGAGGAGACACGAGAAGATCACCGTGCCCGAGGCCATCGGCAAGGGAGCCCTCAACCTCGTGAACAACACCTTCGCCGATCCCGACAGCGGCCGACAGATGACCGTGGAGCAGGCAGTCAGTGAAGGATATCTCGATGCCGGGTCGGCTGGAGCACAGGAGGGTGATGAGAAGAACCTCGCCCACATTGTCGAGTCAGACGAGTACGATGAGCGATCGGGAAGAGTGCGAGACAGGAAGACCGGTCTCAATCTGACCTTCAAGCAGGCCGTCGAGAGAGAAGTCATCGATGGCGACTCGCTTCTGCACGATCTCGACAGTGGAGCGACGCTGACGATCAGGGACGCCATCAGGAAAGGAATGATCGATCAGGATGGACAGTACGTGGAGCCGAAGAGCGGAGTGAAGATGGGATTGAGAAGTGCGAACGACGTCGGACTGATCGCCCTGATCGGTTCGCCCATGCAGGCCGCCCAAGCAGTTACCGAGGCAGTCAAGCGAAGGGAGAAGGAGGGATACAAGTTCAAGATCGAGTCGGCCCCTCACGAGGATTCGTACTCTGCCAGCCAACGCCAGTCCCTGCCCAGGATGCGAGAAGAACAGACCACCTACAAGTTCTCCTCGCCCCACCATCAGCCTGGACTCTCCGTGAGAATGAGATCATCCGAGCGATCTTCCGGAGGAGCGCCCGTCGACAGAATCCGATCCATGATCGAGGACCCCGTCGCCCTCGCCGACAAGCAGCAGGACTTCATCGCTGCTCTGGAGGCCAACCGATTCGACGTCGACGAGAGGATACTCCAATCGCCCGTTGACTACGACCGCAAGACGATGAGAGAGGCCACGGAGACCGGCCTCTTCGACGTCCTCACCGGCGAAATCGTCCACTCTCAATCCGGCGCCCGCTACTCCATCCCGAAGGCCGTCGGCATGAAGTGGCTCGGCGCCGAGCAGGGCAAGCGCATCCTCGAGACCCTCGGAGCGTCGCCCGAAGACATCGCCGCCAGTGGACTGGATCGACCCGGAAGCCGCACGAGCGCCACCTTCAGCTCAGGCAGGCCAGGATCTGGAGTTGGTGGCGGCGGATATTCGTCCACGACGACGACGACCAGGGAATATTCAGTGGGTGGTCCGGCGACGTCGTCGATGAGCCCGTCGGAGAGCGCCAATAGACAATGGACGAAGACGGTCAGCTGGAGTGGAAAGCCCGATGAGCTGCGACGATCGGGCATCGAGACCCTGGAGAGACACACCAAGTACGAGTCGAACACGGACGAGAAGATGGATGCGCCCAAGTGGGCGAGAAGACACGGAGACGATCGGGACGAGTAGATGGGGCTCCTCACCCCCCGCTACGAGCCCCTGATACGGTAGTGCGATGAGGCTCCTCACCCTTTTCGCGTTGCCGTATCACTGCTCCTATTCATCTACTTATCTACTTATCCTCCACCTCGCCAACGACATTCCTGCCATAATATTCCGTCTTTTATTGCCATATTATTTTCCTCGTCTAGTGTTAACTCGGTGTCTAGTAATCATGTGTTATCCCCATGTATCATTCATTTTCTCTAGTAGTAGATCATGCCAAGCGTGTGTACTGTATTTTCTCATGTTATCCAAATATCGATTTTCAAATATTCCATGATTATTGGTTGTGTGATTCCGAAATGGTTGGTGCCGACTCCTCCTCGTGCTCTTTCTCACTAGGATTCACTTAATTCTCCCTAAAAAAAACATATCGACCGCCTTTTTTTTGTAAATGCACTTATTCTGAGCACAATAGCCTTTCCACGTAGCATACCATCTCTTCTTTCTCATAATCAACGTCCAAAAAGTATAATATTCACAGGAACAGAGCATCTATACACCCCAACTCGAGTGCCTTTAGTAGATTCCACCAGATATATCGCGCATTGCTCAATGTACATTTATCACTCCGATCACTCTTTCTCTCTTTCCAACCCTAATCTCGAACATTTCAAGCACCCATGCACTGCCTTCACTGCCAAACTCCCCATACCAAACCCAGTTTCCTCCCTCACATTCTAACCATCCCAGCGAACGATTCCAGTACCCCGTATACAAGAGATGTGTAAAGATGATGTGTTCAGATAAAGTTATAAAAATAATACAACAAGTTGTTGAAAATCACAAAGAGATACACGTGGGTATGAGCAGCATCGGAAAGTCAATTAAGTGTCGATTACTGTATTGTTGTCATTGATTACCATAGATTTCCGTGCAGGACTCGGCAATTCGCGAAGCGATGAACCAGCAAGCCCAGATCGGCAACCTCATGTCCGACCTAAGCGGGTTCGTTTTTCTAGAGTTTCTCATTTGTCTCCGTATTTATCTGCCATAAAAGCGCAAATGCAAAAATTATTGTAATCGTCCAATTATCGTGAATATCATTTACTTATTCTGGAAGCCTTACTCATTTGGCAGCATTGAGTCCCATCTGCCTCTATATCACAGTATGATGCTTTCATGTTTCCTATTTCCTCGCTAGGCCCTTCCTTTTCCAGTTTCGAAGAGCAGATATACCGCACGCACCTCTCGTTCGACCTCAGTCGCCCTGGTGCAGAGGGCGCATCGAGGAACATGCAGGTAGGGAGAGATGAGGTTTTTGACCTTTGATCATCTCTGATCTTTGATCTTTGATCTCTCTAAAATTGTGCAAAGATCGTTTGTTGTTCTTCTAGTAATACTGAACGTACTTGGATGATTTAAAAAAAAGTTTATTCATTCGAATTATTGTAAATTATGGTTGAACAGGACCTCCGTTCCGACCTCGACTCCTACGCGGATAAGGTGCGACTGAAGCTGGAGACGGTGGACAGACTTTGTCATGAGGGTACGGTATTGATTATTGAGATAGAGCTGGATCTAGATCAGTAAACTCTCTCGCCTAGCTAGTATGTCGCAGTTGTGAAACATAATTGATTGAAGCGTTCATGGAGAATTTTTTATTTGCGTTGCGAAATGTTTGCAAAATGCATAGGCACTATGTAAACAGTTCACAATGACTTAGTGCAATGCTTGCGGTATCTTTGTTTTGAACCGCAGGCTACTAACGGTGTGGTAGCGAACGCGAATGATAGAGAGAGGGGGAATACTGAGATAAAAATAGCACTAAAGCGGCGTTTTAGGCGCAGATACGCTAACGCCGGAACAGTTTGCTGAGCTGAAGGAGGCAAGGGCGAGACTGGAGAGGAACTACGAAGCAGTTGTGAGAACCGTCGAGAATCTACAGACACGGTCAGTATTTGTATTAATAACTCAATAATGGGAGAAAGAGTGATAGGGAGATGATGAATACAGTGGACGATTTAACAATACGAATAGAGTCTGCCGATTCTGCGATAGTTGTTATTATTATTTATTTTTTTAAGAGAATTGGAAAAACTTATTGTTGATTGAACGTTTAGCAGTAATTGTGGTAGTTCTGAAACATATTCAATTTGGTGGATTCTAACAGCCTCCTTTCCTTGCACTTTCCTTCTCATTATCTGTTCACGATCATCAGAGGTGAAAGAGAAATGGATCCGAGGGGGGCAATGAGACCCGAACCCTAGGGGAACAACATGATGGGAAGGTCAGATAAGGCCCGAGGGCGAGGCAATAATAGGTTATTATGCCGAGACTTGTCCTGTGGACTGGCGAAATCTTTAGGGCGCGTAGCTCCTGACACTTTCAAGAAGCCGTAACTTATTAGTATTCTATTCATCGATAGTCACTTTTCAGTAACAAATTAAAAGTTTCCGGACACAGTAATCAGTCAAATATCGATTTTTCACCGTTTAGACTCAACGCAATAGCCCTGCTCGTGATCGAATTCTCCTCGAAGAGCTCCGAAATGCACTCGTGGATCACTGATGCGACGAGGAGGTTCGTCAATATGTTAACTTCACAAATATTTGAGTATTGCATTGTGTTTCATTGCACGATGAAATGACAATATATTAATCACAATTGATGGTTCATCGCTCGATAAAATATTCCATTACTCCAGAGCTGGCGACATCCGGGCCAATTCTGCCGATCCTCGCATGCTTCCCGAGGAGAGGAGGAAGGCCAAGGCTCTGATGGAGGACATTGCGACGAAGGAGCATGAATTGAAGGTAGGATACCTCATCTTTACCTCGGAGAATAACGATGCCGAATCTGAAATCGTAATCACACAGGGTGTACCCCACATCTTCTTGATTTACCGGCAAATATTGTTACGATACGCTCATTAGTTGTGCTTCGAATGATTGTGAAACAACAGAAAGGAAGAAACTGGATATCTCAGGCGCTAAACTCGCTGTTCGTTCGACTCGAGGCCGAAATCGATCAGATGTACGCTGAAGCGCCCGCCGCGAGAGATAGTGGAGCCATCGATGCGGAGGAGATGAGAAAGACGTTGGGCAGAGTGGAGGTAAGCACTCTCAAGGTTTGATTGGAATCGTCGATACAGAGAGAGGGTTAACAGCCTTCAAATTAAATGCATCAATATATTATGTTTCATGCTCTGTCCATAAATATATTCTAGGGCCAATATTCGAAAAAGTTCACAAACATAATTCCAATAATCAATTGCAGTCGGACTACACGGAACTGTACCGGTCAGCCGCCGATCTGTCCGTCTTCCAAAACAAAATCGACGCGTTGGGCGGAGATGTGGACGCGAAGGGAAGAAGAACGCACGAGTGGCTGAACAGAGTGAGTCCATTTTTTAGTCTAAAGAGTTCACAGACTTTCCAATCGACAGTAAAGACGTATAACGATGTATAACGAATACATAAATGAAAAAAAATTCTAAATTTCTAAATAACAATAATACATATTCCAGCTGGAAGCAAGTCTCGACGAAAACGATGGCGCCACCATCGAAGAGAAGCTGAGAAGGGCAGAGGAAATGAAGGAGAAGGTGAGAAACGTGGGAAGAGAGGGGGGAGAAAAGGAAGATTCATAATGCCAATTTCATTTTTATTTCTACATAAGTATCATACAATCATTTTCTGAAGAAAAAATCAGGCGGACCGTACCTAGTGTAGGTAGTCGTCACAAGACTGCCCCACAATCGCTTGATACGTTGTAGTGTCGTTACGTTCAATGTTCGAGACACATATCATCCATCCTCCATACCTCACTCATTTCCAGGTTGCCTCCGACCGTTCCCTCTTGGAGGAACAGGAACAAGCTGCTCGTCAACTGCTCCTGGCCCTTGAGGGCACTCCCGCCCACGCGGATGTGAGGGAGCGACACGAGAAGGCACTCAAGGAGCAGAGGAAGAGGTATGACAAATGAGATAGTACAGCAGTTTACAGTTTACAGCTTTATCCTGACATTAGACAATGGGCCTTCAGGAGGAAACATCTTTAGGGAGAGAATCGGAATCTTCGAACTCGGCGAAAATGGTTCATGGAATGATATCTTCTTACATTACCTTTTGCTGTATGAGATATGAACTCAAAAAAATATTCACAGTATTTAGCAACATATCATCTTAACATGCGAGGCAAACATTTCAGCAAAAAACGAATCTTTTTATCCATTTAGGTAAAGTTTAAACAGTATCTTTGCATCATCTACTTTCTCTCGTATCTCACATCTCCGTCCACTCCCACATGCACGATCTCTCTGTTGTCAAGAGAGAAGACGATGGAATCGAGAAGTTGAGAGGGAGGGCAGTCCTGAATGATTTTTGATAAATGAGAGATCAAAGATCAATTTCGCTATGAAGATTTAAACGCACCTTGAGCAGAGGAGATGTTAGGTCGATCGCAAGAAAGTCGAAGGCGTATCCCTTGGCGAGCTTGCCGGTGACCTGCAATGAATCGTTTACTGTGGGTGACAGATCTGGTTACGCAAGCTCTCTCATCTGTCTGATCAGCGAGAGAGCACTGAGACAGGCGTGGGCCGAGTTTTCAACACTGGGTGGTTAATTGCTCTCATATCATGCTGCATCGCTTCCCACATTAGCGGAAAAAAACTCAACAACAACGCGCGAAACTCACATTGGACAGACCGAGTGAGGCCGCTCCGGTCCCAGTTGCCGCCTCGAACAGACGGACTGCACTAAGCGCAGCGACCGCGCGCGAGTTGTGCTTCGCCTAAATGATTTGTTTTTACAGATTAGGGCATCTTCAAAGATAACATCAAAGGCCATAATAGGTCTTTAGAATTGGTTTTGTTTTCAACTGACCATCTGACTGAAAGCCGCCCATCGCATCTCCTCCAGTAGCGAGATGCGATTGTTGCAGTCTGTTCCCAGACAGATGAGAGTCGATTCGTCCACGGAGGGTACGCCGTCTCCCAGATATCCTGTGCATAACATTTAAAAATGTATCTTTAAAAAGGCTATTTTTAGTGCAGGAGTACAGAGATTCAGTACAGATATGTGCAACCTTCAGATCTATATTTTCTGCTCGCGATTCGCTTGCCGAAAAGGTGATACATAGATACAAACCTTCTGTACACGGACACACCGAAATGTGTACGCCCGCCTTGGTCATGGCTTCCATCCGCTCCCGAGGGGTGAAAGTTGCGTGCACTGCTGTCGCTCTGATATTAGAATTCGGCATTCGAGCGTTATTTTCTCTTTCGGACTTTTCATTTTCAATCAGTGCACGCAACACTCGAGTACATATCAGTACAATGAATACAGGAGTACACGCTATTTGAGAGGTATTTGGGTATTTGATAGAAGAATCCGAAATACGAAAACCCACCCTCCGTCCACGCCCATACCCAGCAGCCATTGAGAAGGAGACTGTCCGGTGGAGGAGATGCAGTCCTCGATCTTGAAAGATCAACATGAAGCAGCTGTCCAATGCAACCATCAGCTCGAACATTTGCTTAGGAAACCAAATTACAATCAGTTGTTCGTGTATAGGTTCAATATCTGCCTAGCACGACTACTTCTGAACGACCATGTTTGTGTATCACCCATGTCTGCATATAAAAAGTAATCATGTCCCAACCTCCTTGGGTTGCTCCTCCAGATGAATGTGGAAGGGTCGGTTGGTGGCACGGGCGTACTCCCACAGCTTCTGTGTCGTCGTCTCATCGACAGCGCGTAGGGAATGGGCTGAAAAATCTATCATGTCAGCCTTTCGAATAACAATCCGCCCATTGTAACAGGATGTGTTTCATTCGCATCGCATAATGCAAGATTCCCATCTTTGTTGACCATGAATTGGCTTTGAATTCAAAATCCAACCAGCCACGGCAATCGTGGCTCGGTCATGGGCAATCTTGTCCAGATGCTCGACACTCTTCACGAAATCGTCAAAGGACGAAACGAATCGTTCCTGGGCTGGGGCGAGTGGGGGAGAGGCAAAGCCGCCGCGTTGGTAGAGCGCCTGGGAAATTGACTGTAGTACTGCTTTCTCTTACTTTTGGTCTTTGATAGCGCAAGAAAAGGAGAAGCGGATGAAAGGTTACTATAAAAGGGTGTGTCACAAGAGCATTCATGTACCTGTATCAATGTGATTCTGATCCCGGCTTCCTTTGCGGCTTCGAGCACAGCCGAGTCCAGGTCAAACCTGACAAGGTCTTGATTGGGTTGAGGACGTGATTAATAATAATCACAGAAAGGTCGGCACGGAGATGCAGTTGAAGTCCGGTCAAACACGAAAGCATACCAACCTTCCCTTGTCATGGTGGACATAGTGGAACTCTCCGACAGTAGTGATGCCGGCAGAGAGCATCTCGGAGAAGACTGCGGTGCAGTACTCAAAAATGATGTTTACGAGGCAATTGTGAAAGTTCTGTCAAACCTCCTTGAGCGTTTCCCACTCGATGTTCTCCACCAGCGCGTACATGTTGTCACGCCACGCCCAGAACGTGGTGGCTGCCTGTAGACGGACTTTTTTCGGTGTTTTGGATAAATAAACACGCGACCATGCTCGTTGCATATGTATTTACACAACGCTGAGTGAAAGAGAGAAAAAAGAGGATGTAAAATTGGGAGAAGTGATACCTGTGTTTTTTCAATACCTGCTGACCAATAAAAGATCTTCCACGCAGGAAGCGGTGGAATGCATGCGAGTGGGTGTTGATAAAGCCAGGCAGAAGGGCCTGAGAAACAATTAAAGTTCGTAGTGCGCATGTCTCTGCATTTCGCACACTATCTTATTACGCTTATCAGAGATAGATCATGCGAAATCGAGAAACGATATCAGTGCACCTGAAAATGTAAACCGTACCTGATTCTCCAGCACCACCGTCGTCTCTCCATCAATCGCCGAAAGATCGGTTCCGATATCCGCGATCTTTCCCGATGCATCCACACGAACGAGAATATTCTCGCGGAATTCGCCATCGAACCAGATCAGCGGGGCACGAATGAGCGACGAGCGATAGGAACGCATACTCATTTAATAACAAACCTGAAAATTCGTAAACTGACCCAAAGAAACTACCGAGAAAGGAGTCGAAACAGCCAGTGGATCAATCGAAACTAGAGGTAGTGGGAGGAGAAGGAGGAGGAAATGGGCGATCGTAAACGTGCGCTCGAATGACCCTTCTCGAGTCGATAGTTCCAACCCCCCTTGTTTATGGGGCACTTGAAGTTGGCGGGAACTGTACGCGTCCCGGTTGAATACCAATATCACGAAGTGGCTATTGAAAACTGAAATTTCTCCATTGAAAATCAATATCATAAATAAATAGAAAACAATGAAAATATGGCAGTAAATATATATATTTTCTATCAGACACGAAGAAGTTCTCGACCGAGTGCAATCGCGTGTGAACGACGCGCTCGCTGAGAAAGCAGCTGCTGATGGAATCAAGAAGGCCGTCGGAGGTATTTTCAACTTTATTTGTTTTGTGGCACAATGAAAGGAACAACGATCGAAGGCATTTGACAGTTTGAGATCTAGGTTCGGTGATACCGATATTTTGAACCCTTTTGTTGACAACGACGATTGGGTTAAGAAGGCAATGCTAGTACGAATCTGATACACTATTCAAAAATAATTAAATAACCATTCAGACCTCGCGGCGTGGAGTGCGGCCTTCGAACGGGCCGTTGATGACACGACCAGGAAGGGATTGCCGCTCAAGCAGGCTTCCATCGATGCCAAGGTGTGCTTGTTATTGATTTGTTGTTGTTGTTTGTTGTTGTTTTCGAATGGAAACAAAGTAATTCTTCTTCAGAAAAGCGACGAGCAACGCATGCGCTCCGAGATGGACGCGCACCTCGCGTTGGCTGAGAAATTGGAGAAGGAGGCGAAACAGGTGAGCGATGAATCAAAACATATTTATTTCAGGCTGAGGGGCAATATAAACCATGATTTGTCTTTAGCTTCGAATAAAAGATAATATAAAAATAATCTTTACCTTCTATCATACCATTGCCAGAGGCTGGCCACTAGTCACTAATCTCTGGCCTGGCAGAGATCTCTCGCACCTTGCCATTGCAGGCCGGCATCGATGGACTCGACGAGCAAGTGGCCGAGGCGAGGAAGGCACTGAAAAGGAGCAATTCCACCCTCTCGGTTTGTTTTCCATTCTTGTATTCGTCAATGTTTGGCCATTTGTGTTTTTTTTGTTTTGTTTTTTTTTGCCCAAACGCACACAATTGACTCCGTTCTAAACATTGATCACTGCAGGGCTGGCGGGACAACCTCTCCGATGCCTCGTCCTACCTGGCCGATCTCGCAGCCGGCGCTGCAGCTGCAGAGCGGACGGCCGACCATCTGGCTGCGGTGCTCAAACAGACCACTCCGAAAGACGGAGAGAGACTGGCGGAGGTGGAGCGGGAGATGGAGGTAAGGGGGGATGCAGTTCTCACCTTGGCGCACTGTTTTTCACTAACTTTCTGTTGTGAACAATGTTGGAGATAATGATACCGATCCTAAAACAAATGGTAGTTGACTATCTGCGTTTTGCATTGAAAATTTCGCTCAAGCAAATGCGTTATTGCCTTCATTTTCAACTATGCTTCACTAGTACTACTTGAAGCATTTGCAGTTGTGCGATCCAGTATTCTTCAGGCAATTTACAAAAAAATCAATAAGAATATGATCGCAGGCCCTCGCCAGCGCTCGCGACCAAGTGGCCGAGACCGCTCGCAAACTGCTCGGTCTACCTGATATCACGGAAGAGGACGGAGTGAAGAATACGGTAGGCAATGACTCCGGTTTATCGATGACTTACTTTCTTCATAGAGTAGAACCTACAGTGTACAATTCGATACGACAGTTTCAATACAATCGAGAAAGATTACGGTAGCAAGAAAACTTTTCGATCGAGTACTGACTTGATAACGGTTGCTTGCAGATCGCCTCGGTGGATGGCAGAATCTCAGCGATCGCTGGTGAACTCGAGAACAAGCAGAGAGCTGCTGGAGAATTGGCGGAGGTCGAGGGAGAGATGGAACAGAACAGGGAGGAGGTAATGGATAGGATCAGTGGGATTGAAGTGTCTACATTAAGTAAAATACAGATGTAAGAGTCAATTTTTCGGTAGAAAGTGGATCACGAAGGTAAAAATAATTTACATGCAGGCCCTCGCCATGCTATCCGTACTCGAGCAGCGCCTACTCGCCGCATCGCCCGTCGCCCTCTCTGTGGCCGCACTGGGCAAGCAACGATCCGAGGTACGATTTGATTAGTTATTATTTGACTGGCAAAATATCAACCAGTTATGTGATGATTTTTACAGACAATTTCATGAAGAAAAAACGATAGCAACTAAAAAAATTGCAGGTTGCTGAATGGCAGCGGGAGCTTGCCGCCATCGCGCCTCTCGTGGAGAAGATGGAGGAGTGCGCGGAGAAGTTGTTCGACGGAGCTGGTGAGTATAAATGAGGAACAGATCATGATCAGGAACAGGAGGAAGAACAGGAACAACGCATTGCAGGTGCATCTTCAATGCGCGGCGGTAACAACCCCGCTGCCGGAGCGAAGAGAGCCGCTCTGGAGACCAGTGGCAAGCTACAGGTTTCAATTATTTTTATGAAATTGCAAAAATTCTGTATCGTAGATAATGACTTTTTTCTTTGAATTTTAGCATGTAGAAGAATAATTCAAAACATGAAAACACATGTTGGTATATGCCAGGGAAAAATATATGAGGCTCTTTGTGTAAGAATCGAGCAGATTCGGAGGATTCCGGCACACGTCAAAAATAAGAAATCGCTGAATCATTGACAACAAGGGTTCTCGAGTATGCTGATGACGATGGGAATAGTCATTTTGCTTGTCGAAGTCCCGTTGGCTCCAGATGACGTCACGTCGAAATCGGCTTTTCGTTAATTTCGCTTCTCATAAATTAGCTTATTTAACGTGAACATGGCTACCTGGTCAGAATTCGCTGCTGATTACGCCTATATGGTTCATTTTTCATGAATTGCAAAATTGAGGGCAGAAATGGGAACTTCTCACGGACTCAACTGAGAGTTTGCCAACCTGTACAGATCGGATCGGAATATCGAGAAGAACTCAATTTCAAAATTTCAGCCAATTCTGCCATGGATAATTTGAGAAAATCAATTTATAGCGTAACAGGCTTGTAAGTAAATTTGACCATCTTCTTCCCTGTTTATTGACTTCCGTTGATCGATCCCTCTCTCCTTCCCTAGGGAGGCGAGAGAGCATAGGGAATGGAGAGAGCGCAGAGACAGGGAAGAGGTCACGATCGAGAGACTCGGGTAGATCAAAGTATCGGAAGTCAACATGGGGACGATGGTCAAATTTACTTACAAGCCTGTTACACTATAAATTGATTTTCTCAAATTATCCATGGCAGAATTGGCTGAAATTTTGAAATTGAGTTCTTCTCGATATTCCGATCCGATCTGTACAGGTTGGCAAACTCTCAGTTGAGCCCGTGAGAAGTTCCCATTTCTGCCCTTAATTTTGCAATTCATGAAAAATGAACAATATAGGCGTAATCAGCAGCGAATTCTGACCAGGTAGCCATGTTCACGTTAAATTAGCTAATTTATGAGAAGCGAAATTAGCGAAAAGCCGATTTCGACGTGACGTCATCTGGAGCCAACGGGACTTCGACAAGCAAAATGACTATTCCCATCGTCATCAGCATACTCGAGAACGCTTGTTGTCAATGATTCAGCGATTTCTTATTTTTGGCATGTGCCGGCCATTACTCGATTCTTAGGCAAACGGCCTCATATGTAAAGAAGTTGAATTGATAATTAAAGATCAAATTTGCAGTCCCTCGACGCAGCGGTGGCCGCCAGAAGTGGTCGGATCGTCGAGAACGAGAGTGGTCTGGCCGCGTTTGATAGAGTGGCTGACGATCTGGAACGGTGGATGGGCAGGGAGACCGAGAAGATTGTGAGTTTGTTTTTTTTTGTTGAAAACATATTACTGAAAAAACCAAGTCCAAAAAAAGAAAGAACGCTTTGCAGTACGAAACAGGGTTTAAAACATTTTTAGATAAAGGTCAGAGACAAGAATGATTGGAAAAATGATGAAGCTTCAAAAAATATTGAAAGCAAGTTTTTTTTCAGAACTCCGAGTGTGGCATTCCCGAGTCCGCAGATGACGCTGCCAATATCGGAAGGAAGATTGATCGATTGGAGAAGGTAAGGGACCCTCTAACCTTCAAATCGCCTCAAATTTGCCCCAAAATGCTTTTAAAAAAATGTGATAAATGACCAAATGATGGCGTAATTATAATAATCCAGGAGATCCGCGGCGAGCGTCGTCTGCTCGAGGAAGCGGCGCGCGCGGGCGCCGACCTCCGGCGCGCCAACGCGCCCGACGCTGCGGGCGCGGATCGCGTTGCGGACCGCGTACGCGCGCTCGAGGACGAATGGGGCAGAATGGGAGAGCAGATAGATGAAGCCAGGTGAGAGGCGTGATCAAAAATGTACATAAATTTTACAAGGAAATGCTCTAGTTTTTTAACACATTTTCTACAAATAAATCCAATTCAGAGCCCGCGTGCGCACGGCGGAGCAACTGCACGACCGGGCGGCCGGTCTGGCCAAGTGGATGGGCGCCCAGAGGAGGCATTTGGACGCCCTTGGCGCGCCATCGGCCGATCCCGCTGCGGCGAAAGCACAGAAGCGACAGCTGGAGTTGATCAGGTATGAGGATTTCGTGGATCAGCACTTTATATTGATAATAGGCATGTGTATTCAGCGGGGTCTGATATTATGAAGGAATGGCATTCATTAGGTGGTGAATCACATTTGGTTTGGTTATCCTGCTGCATACAGCTCGATCGAAAAATAAATTAAAATAATTGAAACCTTTTAGGGAAACGATCGAGGACGAGGCGCCAACATGGGCGAAGGTCAACGAGATGGCCAGTGGACTGGTCAAGGAAGCACCCGAGAACTCAAATTACGAGAAAGTCGTGCAGAAGGTAGCGTTTTCATTCGCAGATTGATCGGTTTTTGAGCGTTTACATTACTCATGGAACCTTACCAGAGGAATTGGAAGAGATGAAGTTAGGGATGAAGAGAGTTATCAAGAATCTTCGCGCAATGAGATAACGAAATACGATCTTTAGACGGACGATCTCAATCGGGACTGGGCCAGGCTCAAGGATGATGTGGACAAGAGATTGGCGAGAGTGGATGCAGTGGCTGAGGTATACATTAGCCTATCACCGATATTTGCTATTCCGAGTGAGGGCAATCCAGCGTTAGTGAGGGCAATCCAGCGCCTCTATTAATTTCGCAGACTCTTATTCTTCAGTGAGACGGAAAAAGTGGGCCAAATGATGAGAGCCAACCCAAATTCGGAACATTTTCAGGCCTCCGGCAACATCCACGGAGCTCTTCGTGATCTGAAGAAGGAAGCGGGAGAGCTTGAAGCGGAGTGTACTCGAGTGGCCAAGATGCCATCCAGTGAGGAGCAAAAGAGATTGGAGGTATAAAATCGGGATGGATGACTAGCCAAGGGGGCGTAGTAAGACTTCATAAGGGACGTGGATAGAGTACAACTGCAGGGGATCGAAAAAAAATAAATAGCTCACTGAGAAACATTATGCGAGCAACTCGGTAAAACTGAAGAAAAAATATTTTGAGAATGAAATATTTTGAGGCCGCATGTAATGAGTCTATATTGACGAAGAATTCCCTCAAAGAATCTAATTGTTTTTGGAATAATTCAAACTTTTTAAAAAATGCGCAAATTAAGAGCCTCGACACCCTTCTGAATCGCGCCGCCGACCTGGACGGAACCCTTCTGAATCTCGATCAGTCACTCAAGGAGGTATGACGGATTGACAATGTGTGTTTTCCTTTTACATCCGAAGAGTCTCGGTATCTACTACTGGCTACGATTTAGCAGTCATTTCGAATCATAACTTGAATACCATCCCTATACTTATTCGGGTGAACTAAAATAATAATGAACTAAAATATGAATGAATATGAATAAAAGATGAACTAAAATAATAAGAATTTAATTTGAGCTATCGATGGGCGATGACGATGAAGCTGTTGAGTGGACCGACGTCTCCGAGGCAATCGGAGCAGTGAAGAACAGAACGGACGAGGTATGAAGAGGAAATATTTGTTTTCTATGTGCAAAATAGATACTGTTCGAACTTTCCTGATTATTACAATCCGGTGAAACTTATCCGAAAGTCTAATTTCAGATCTCGAAACGTCTTGAGGGCATGAAATCGGCCGCCCTTTCCGCGAGAGGCAAAGAGGAAGAGTTGGACAAGCAGTTGGATGGATTGATTGGTGAGATTAATCTGTGGATTGTAAAACTATCCCAATCGAATGCCTTTGAGTTTCACATGCAGCATATAAATAGGTAAGGCAGGAAAGGCCGATTCGTACAATAATCCTTGTTTCTTGTTTCGAGAGAAAAAAATCAAAAGCGGTCTGTATTCAAAGGCTTCGCAAGAAGATGTCGAATATAGCGTATTATTAGTGAGCACGCGCAATAAAGCGAGTCATATATTGCCAAACCCTGCTCAGACCTCATTTATTCCCTCGACGAGTATACCTCACCTTTTTTCATTATATCATCTAGACCAAAAAAGTTCCGAAATACGAAATTCACCTCAGATCTCGCCCGGTCCACTCGTGCCTCTCTGGCGGAGGGCGGACAGCCTGCCGCTGATGCTGCGAGGGCTGCAGATGAGAGCAAGAGAATGGACGACATCGTGGAGCGACTACTGGGCAAGGACGGAGAAGTGGCCATGGCCAAGTGAGTTCGATCACGAACGAGACGAACCGACATGTTTAACTCTATCCCACAGAATTTATTTATTTATTTACGCCCGAGGCGCAACCGAAACGTAACATTAATAAGGTAGAAGAATATGAATGGGATGGGGGGAGGGGACTCTCCTGGGTCAGGTGTAAAATATGTAGACTGTAAACATAATCAGTCACTTAGAAAGACAATACGTAATAATTTCTCTGCAGAGTACGCGCCGAGGAACTGCTCAAGTCCCGTCCCGATGATGCCTCGCTGAGGGAGAAGTGCGAGCGGTTGGCGATTGAGTGGACTCCTCTCGTTGAAGAAGCCAGGAGAAGGAAGGCCGCCGCTAGTCAGGTCAGCATTTCCCTATAATAAGTAACAAGTGCAAGGAGCCTCAGTAACTAGGTTATACTCAAATTGGGGAATGGGAGAGAGTAGTCTCACTGGTGGAATCAATCCGCGGAATTCCCTAATATATTTCAAAGATCGTAGATTAACCGTGAGCAGTCAGAGTTTCAACTTAGACTGAACTCGGTAACGCAAAAAAAATAATTAAAAACAAACTTATTAATTCTAGTTGGACGATCTACTCAAGCAGTACGACGACCAACACGATGGATTGGAGAAGCGAATGAAGGAGGACGAAGAAGAGGTACGGTTGGTGGTTGGGATGGATACGGTCATGGGCACAGTAATCTGCAGAATGGTATTGAGAATCTGAATAAACGACACACTGAATAGTCGTGCAGTATGGGGTTTGGAATGGATTCGGTATCTAGTGGGCACGGTAGCCTGTATTGTACTAACACGACACACTGGTCAGAGGCACGGTAAGAATGTAGATAGGTAAGGTAATAATGATTTTATTAATTCCCTGGTCAGTGTTCTGAAGCGTAGGAGAGATGCTGTGAACACGAAGTACCTAGAGATTATCGGGGTACGTAGATCTACCGGAATCGATTAATATTTCAGATGGCCCGACTCCTCGCCATTCTCGCTGCGGACAAGGACAATGCCGAGGCTATTCAGAAGTTAGCCGAGCTGGAGGTACGGTATATTATCGATCGATCGATCTTAGCCGATGATCGATTGATTACGGTACCGTTAAGATACAGTAATTATAAATTCAGGCGGCAGCAGATCGTCGCAAAGCGGAGAGCGAGGCACTGGACAAGCTGGCCGACAGGATAGATGTCCTTGCCCCGGGAGCAGATGCGAGGAGGCTGAAGAGGAAGAGCGAGAAGGTAGAAAGAATTCACTGCTTTGTAAAAAAAATTAGCTGTGTGACGCAAAATAAGAACAATTGAAGAGAAAGAATTAGATGGTGGATTGAAGCACCTAATGAAGATTAGAGATGCCAGGCAGGAAGGTGGATGTAATTATACAATGTAATATAATTTCAGTTGGGCGAGGACGCACGAGCGCGTGCCAAGAAGACCAAGGCCGCAATTGCCGGAATGGGCAAGAAGGTCCGTTTCATTTGTTCAGTATATTTCTTCTCCAATTAGGAGAACTAGAAGATTTTGATGGGTTTTTATGGTGTTTCAGAGCGATCTAATATTTTGGATGAATACGTATGTACTTTTCGATAGATTGTGTGATCTTTCTCTGATGAGAATTCATTGAAGAAAAGTTGGTGCAGAAACCTCGGTTAGAATGGTTTAAACCCCGGCTGATTGTGTTCAGATTGTTCTGGCAAGTACGCGATTATTATGTTACCTTGTCGATATTGCAGAAGGACCTTCACGATCGTCTCGCACAGCTACTCGATGACGCGAGTGAGCAGGCCGCCAGTTACACGAAGGAAGTGGAAGAGAACGGGGATAAGATGGACCGGCCGAGAGTGCAGTCAAGTACGTTTAAAAATAAAAAATAAATCCAAGAACGCATATATCTATCGTGAACCGGCTTGTAGACCTTGATCCTGCAAGCAAACTTTCACCAGAGTGATCGAAAAAAAAGAAACACTTTTGTAGCCCAACACGCGGCGGCGGCAGACTGGAAGCGCGCGGAAAGGGAGATCGGCGCGGTAGCTGATCAGCTGAAGGAGGTGAGTACTGTGAGGATGGCCACTCTGCACTTCGTACACATTCTCAACGGTCGGCGACGAATAAAAGAGTGTACAAAATGAAGAGACGGTGGTTTATATATCGACCCTAGGAAGAAGTCAGAGATCAATTGAGCTGGCTTTTAAAAATATATATTGGCAGATCTCGCCCGAGACCGCGGACGAAATGGACGCTGCCATCGATCGCGTAAGAGAGGCATTCGAGGCGGTGAATGATGATCTCGTGTACGTTTATTTCCTATTATTTCCTAATTTCTTCCGTGGAAATGGATTTTTTTTCCGTTTGCTCTTTGACGATTTCCAACGTGCATTAGCGAAATTAGCCAATTTGCAGAGCGCTGGACGGCCAACTGGAGGCTGCTGCGGAGGCTGCAGACCAGGCCAAGGAGTGGGCTGCGGCTGTGGCTGCGAGTGCCGCCAAGCTGGCTGAGGTGTGATGGGTTTTACGAACTTTTAAAGAGATGTGAACTTGAATTGCGAAACATGGAAATGTTTTGTCGGCCCAAATCTTTCAGCTGAATCTGCGATGATTTTTTCTGTGATTATTTTTCTCAAAAAATCGATAAATAAATTAAATGTCACAGGAGCTGTCGGACACTGTCGAGGACATTGGCCGATCGCCCGAAGATTTGGAAAGAAACAGGAGGGAGTGTGATGAGCAAGAGGAAGCAATTGAGAAGAAGATGGAGGAGATTGAGAATGTGAGAGAATACACGATTAAATAATTAAAAAGAAGTTTCCTATTTTTGCGAACATTTTAGATTACAGTCAATATGACACAATATGAACCGTTTGCCGCAACTTGCCGGAAGTTGCTGCAAGATCAGGCAAAACTGTGATTACGGAGCGGAGACTACTTCAATCACTTTGAAATTTTGGGTGGAAGCATATTTCGTGACCCCCGTTAAAATGACATTCTCGAAAAATCGATATCTCGCACGCGTCGCGGTCACGCGTTGCGGTCGCGCACGCGTCGAGTGGGCGGAGATTAGTAGTAAAATTGGGAATTGTGCATCGCGAGAGTTCAGAATATTTAAATATCGATAAAAAATATTTTTTTGCTAATAATACGCGAAAATAAACAAATTGACGTAAGCTCCGCCAACTCGACGCGCGCGCGACCGTAACGCGTGACCGCGACGCGTGCGAGATATCGATTTTTCGAAAATGTCATTTTAACGGGGGTCACGAAATATGCTTCCACCCAAAGTTTCAGAGTGATTGAAGTAGTCTCCGCTCCGTAATCACAGTTTTGCATGATCTTGCAGCAACTTCCGGCAAGTTGCGGCAAACGGTTCATATTGTGTCATATTGACTGTAGTTTCACCGTTGTTATGACAACCCCAGATAAAAATTCTTCACGTTTCTCTTCAGGCCCTCGCCGACCTCCAAGCCGCTCGCGATTCCGGCATCATCACCCCTGCACAGTACGAGAGTGCCCGAGCGGGTCTTGAGGTGGAGTTACGATTGCGAAAGGCAGATTAATCTGCTAGTCTCTTCATCCCTGTCAGCTCTGTCGTGTTGTAACTAGTGACTGAGCATGGGGATTGAAGAGGGCGATGTTTCTTTCTGTCAGCTCTAGGTGTACGGAAAGCAGACGCACATTTGTCACCATCTGGCAATGAGTAGCTATTTTAAAGGGATGAATTTTCTTAATAATCTTCCTTTTCCAGGAAGCGAAGAGAGCGATGGAGAAAGCCAAGAAGCGAATTGGCCAGAGAAGAAAGAGAATCGATCAAGTGGAAGCGGAGATAGGCAGAATGAGAGGGTGCGCATTTACATATTTTGCAATTTACGCCAATCTCACCAAGGATTATTGTAGATCGTTGGGCGATGGTTCTTGATATTCGTGAATGATTTTGAAGATATTCAGTGACGCTTCGGCCCTTCGCGAGGCGCTCGCGACCCTCGCCACTGCACCCGTGCTGTCCGCAGATCAGGCTAGAGGCGACCCGAGCAGTCAGGCAGCTGCCCTCAAGGAGGTCAGAAATGTCGACTCTTCATGCCACCATTTTGCCACATTTTGTTCCAGTAATATTCACCTTGCGTGATCAAAGGATGATGAAATATTTGTAGATTTCGAACAGAGACATGGAGCTCAGCGCAAACTAACTGCAAGGATTTCAATTATTCTTCTCATTCCAGATCAAGGAGCAACTTCGTCCCCTGTCCGATCGCGTGACTTCCCTCGTGGGAGACTGTCAAGCGATGATCAAGTCCGCCCCTCCCGAAGTGAACACAAAGGTAGAAGGATTGTTCAATTTCAGAGATCCTCACCATGTGATAAAGATTGGGTGATTCAGATTGGAATACGTCCTGCATGAGTTTATCTGAATATCTAAAAATAGTGTTTCGATTTCAAATCAATAGTTCACAGGCGCTCGAAACTTTGTATAGAAAAAAAGAAAGTTGTTCATTGAAAACTATTCGAATACTGAAAAAATAGATTTTTCTCGTTAATCTATAATTCGCAGGCTCTCGACACGCTACTCCGCGATACGGTAGGCGCACACGACGAGGTGGCGGGCAAGGTGGCCGAGCGGGAGCGAGCCATTGATGCGGCCGCTCAACAGATGGGAAAGTGAGTGGGCTACGGTAGTGCACGAGACTGGGCTATCGAGGACTGATTTTATCCTTGGAAGTCGGATAATTTGTCAATGCACGAGATACAACGAGAAATGCGATTGCATTATTAGGAAATTATGCTAAATATGCATCTGGTAAAGCACTGCGCTTCTTCATATTCGTTCTTACAGTAGATGTAGGACAATCGCCAACTGTTTTTATTTAAAGATATGAGGATGCGTACAAAGCGCTGCTCAATTGGCTGGAGGAAACGGAAGAAATGATGGCGAATCAGAGCGATCCATCTGCCGACGCGAAGGTATGGTTAAAACATGCAGTATTTAGGATCTATTTAGGCGCTTAAAAACAAAACAATAGCATTTTTAAAAAATCCTATAAGAAAAAAATATTAATTTGTTTGTAGAATGAGGATAGAGATGACCATTTATCGTTCAAATCGTCTCCGCATTCCTTATCTTCATGAAATACATGTCATCACAGGTTGCCCGGGCTCAACGCGCCACCTTCGACGTATTCCTCAAGCATCTCGAGGACAAGCAGACCAGGTACGGTTTCCGATAGTCATTTTCTCTTGTTCAACCAGCAGAAATCGCTCAAATCAATAGTAAAACAACTCTGCTAATTACCGAGTTGAAAGCCTCTACGATTCTTTCTACATTTGATCTATATCGCATATGAGGCCGTTTGCGAGAGAATCAGACAAGAGTTGGCACAGTACCCGTACCAATTGGTCAAAAATTTGAGCCTATTCCCCCAAATTTCCTCCCAAAAAGAGTGAGGGAAGCGCTTGATCTACCCCAAATTTTCGCCTCTCAAACCTCTTTTTTGAGGGATTCCTCAAATTTTGGGCGAGAGAGTGTCTCTCACCATAGGGGAAGCGAGAGAATTAGAGATAGGAAGACCCCTCAAAATTTGGAGTAGCTCATGGGGCTACTCCAAATTTTGGGGTGTCTCTCTTTCTCTGCGTCTCTGACATAGCTTCCCTCTCTCGTTTTCACCCCAAAAAAACGGCTTTCCCAATTTTGAGCCATCTCAAATCTTTCTAGTCAGTTTGCGATGCACCTACCGTATACCGCGGGAAAGGGGACGCGCGAGCAGTGTGCGGCTCTCTGCGCTAATTTCGATTGTCATTCCCGCTCTCGTTAATTATTGATTTCTATTGTTTTGATTAATTATGTTATTGTTTTTTATGTTACATAGTGATCTTTGGTCACAGCTTCCCACTTTGCATTGGTTATTCTGCCGCGAAACTGTTTGATGGGCTTTCTTGAGCTCCTTGTTTGCTTTCGAATTCGTGAATTTGAATTCGTCCTAATTGTAGTGATATAAGACGCATTGCAGGCACGACTATTTTCCCATGTCGTCTGATCGTCTTCCTTCTCTCATGGAAACTCTTCATCAACTGCATTCATCCACTTATGAAGTGGATAAACGGAAGCCGTTGATGTACCCTTACAAGATGCACTACCAGGTATGTCTATTTCTCGCTGTCCCCTCCCCTAATATCCCCTCCTCTATCAGAATGGTCCCTTGAGCGAATACAGAAAGGATTTTCCATCGAAGAATGACCGAGATGATTCGTCATGGAAACAATCACAGTCATCAGTCAATCTTCCCGACCTCAAAAGTCCCGTGAGTTAGTTTGTATTTGGCACTTTGAGAAGGGGCGAAATTTCAATTCCCTTGTTTGTCTCTCCTTATTCTTCACCAGACCGATTGACCTAGTCTATTTCTCCACCTAGATAGATAATGAGACTATGCAATTACTCTGTTCTCAGCGTAGGCTTATTTTTAGATATTGATCCTAGATTCATTGTACTCTTTTTGACTAATGATGAATCGATCTCAGGCGTGTTCAAGTGACAGCAGTGAGGGATACGATAACGAGAAGACTATGATTGAAAGAGAAAGGACGATTATAACGGAGAATGAATGGGCAATGAGAGTGATGCAGTCGAATCAGATGAATGTGAGTCATTCCCTCCTCCCCTCCCCTCTTACTTCTCGATAAATTTTCAGGACGTATTCCGATGGGTCGAAGGATATCGTATTCAAGTGGCCAATCTGAATACGGAGATGGAAGGAGAGAGAGAGGTTCGGTTTCCCTTTCCCCTCATAAGAGAGATGATCTTTGTTCTCTGATCGTTTATCTCTTCTTTTCAGCACAATACGCTGCTGAAGGATAAGGCTCACGATAAGATTCGATGGTACGAAGGAGAAATGAAGAAGATGGGACTCGCTCTCGGAATGGTCCCTTTAGTTAATTAATTCGTTCACCTTTATATGTATAAATGTTTTTATTTATATATTGTCATTGGTTCGTTTCCACCCTGAAAAGGGCTACTTTACAATTAATCTTCTTTTTTGTACGGCGACCGGCTGGAGGAAATGCGTGCGAGAGAATGGGGATTGGAAGGAAGACTGGCATTTCTCGACCTACTCCTTCATATGTGGAATGAAGGATCAATGGGAGTGGAAGAGGTTAATCTTAATCAAGCTAATTTTTTGTTGTGATGCATCCACTTTGAGGCACATTTATGTTCGAAGGACATGATACGACAGCAACTGCCCTCACGTGGGCTCTCCATCTCATTGGAAACAATGACAATGTACAGGTGTGTAAATGGAAACTGTAAGAAATTGAAACAATGAATCAGCGCTCACCAATGACGCATATACGAAAAGATCTACTCAAGCATGAAATTTACTTGATTCCCATTTAAAAAATAATTTGGTGGTGTCAGCAGTTTCCAATTGGAACGTGAATATGAAACTTGAATTTGCCCTGCTACATGAGTACTAGTAATTCCAAGAATGGTACCCTAACTAATATTGAAAGGTTTCAGAGGCTTATTCATGAAGAGGTGGATGCAGTTTTTGTTGGAGACGAGATTTCAGTGGACGATCTGGGAAAGCCCAAATATTTGGGTTGTCTCAAAGTATTATATATCTATAACGTTTGTAACATGTAAATTCATTGAGGAGTCTCTACGTCTCTTCCCTTCTGTGCCTATCATTATGAGAGAATTGGGAGAAGATCAAGAATTGAATGGCCATGTGAGTTTATAATAAAAATAATTTATCTACGCCCGAGGCGCAACGAGACCGAAACGTTACATAATAAGGTGGGAGAGCAGGAATGAAGGGGGGGGGGGGGGGACTCTCCTGGGTTAGGTGAGTTTGGCTAAATGAGCGATGATGGGGTGGTTTTCAAGTCGACGCTTGAACATTCGGATATTGGGAGCAGTGCGAATACTATCTGGAAGTTGGGAGTACCATCGTGAGGTTCTGACAGGGAAAGAGTGGTATCTGGGAGTACTGGAGTTTCTTTGTGAGGCGCAACTTGATTGATTGATTGCAGCTGGTTCCAAAGGGTACTCATCTTCTTCTCAACATCTATCTCACTCATCGTGATCCCGAAGTATTCCGCCCCGAGAGGTTTTTATTTACTGTCATTTCTCGATCTGTTCCTTCATATGTGGAATGAAGGTGAATGTAGTGGAGAAACATTCAACCAAAGTAGTATCTATGCATTGCAGGGATCGATGCCGTACTCTTGCATCGGCCCTTCGTATCGGAATATGAATCGATCAGCCGAACTATTGGCCCACGTGAATATTTCATCGTTGAGGACGACTCATGCAGGTCATCTCCCGGGACAAATCAATGAACTCAATCTAGCTTATGATAAGAAGGTGAGCAAATGTAATTTATTGAGTGGAGAGAGAATAGCATGATGGCAGTAGGAACATCAAGAACAATAAAGAATGAAATTGCCCCTAAGCTTTGATTCTCTTCAGATCACAATTCGACACACAATCGTCGGGACGGGATCGTCGGAGGATCCTATTAGGCTTCAATAGGCTAGTTATTGCTATTTTCACTGTTTCATTATTCTGTGTTTGTAATCATATTGGAGCCTTTTCTCAATGTTTATCTAGAAATGTGTTGAAATGTTTAGAAATGAAATGAAATGTTTAGATTAATTTCTAGGCTCAAACCAACAAAGGAAGCGCCAAGAAACGTTGAAGGGAGGAGGAAGAAGCGATGATGTTCGTAATTCTTTTAAACTTCATTAACTGACCCGTCCGAAGTATAATATACATTGTTATTGAGAAATCATTTGGTTATCTTTTGTCACGTATGGTATAGCCATGTGACACTAGTTTAAGCCATACGGCAGCTCATAGTAATTAATTTAGGATGGAATTGCTGGAGTGGATGGATTGGATCTCACGGAAGAAGATGAGAAGATGATACAGGTGATTTTAATAACTGGTTTTTTAGTTTGGGGTTTATTACCTCGTATCAATTATATTTCATAATTTTTATATTAAGATAATTTTTGCAATTCTTTCTTTTCCAGGGAATGAGAGAAAGATCGTGAGCAAGAAATCTTCAGAAGAATGGAAGAGGCCGAGAGGAGAAAAATCAGGTACATCTTAGTTATGTTGTTATTAAAGAAAATTGAGGGTTTTTTTAACTCAGTGTTGTCCATAATTTTCATGATGCTTCATCTGAACTGACTAATTGATTATTTGCAGGGAGACAAACGCTACAGGATTGGAGCAACAAGGACAAAAGTAGCCTGATTTGCCTGATGGGGAAAGGAGAAGAAGAGTAGTAAAGAGAAGAATAAACGAGAAGGAGTCGTTTCCGTAAATAGTGATCGATCTCTATCTAGCGAAAGAGAAGGAAAGTGCCCGATCAAAAGTGAGTTATTATAAGAAATACATTTCTTCATGATAATAATGGATTTCGGGTAAACAGTGTTTTTAAAGTTTAAAAAAAGATTGGTTTCAGAATCGAAGAGTCAGAGGATGGATTCGGATGCATCGGAGGAAGAATTAAGAGTCATGCCATCCGAAGAAAATAGAAATAAGAAACAGAAGAATGCAATGGAAGAACTTCAGATTAAGAGAAGAGAAGAAAGGTCAGTCGCAATCACTCTCTTAGTTCGATTTTCGACAGTTAATAATTATTGCTATTTTAGCAAAGAAGGCTTCAATGGCCGTGGATGCCGTATTTGGAAAGGAGGATTCATCATCCGATAGTTCATCCAGCAATTCAAGTAAATCGAGTTTCCCGTCTAGCAGGTAAGAGTTAATTAAAATTGATTTAGTAGTATTCCTTTACGTCCCCTTGTAATATTTTCAATTGATAATCAATCACTCTTTTTCAGTTGGCCGAGTCTCTTCGAGGAGAGATGGCGCGAGAGATGGAAGGGATGAGAGAGGTAAGGAAGCGTTTCACTCTATATTGTTAATATTTCCTTCCATAGTGAGACTGATATGATAGATTCATAGAATATTAATTGATCGATTGATTATTTCGTCGCATAACCACACTACTTTCCAGTATCCCGAGTGCTTCATCGTCATCTGCACGACGTCAACGACTATCGATAAGGAATGAAGATTTAAAGTGCTTGGACAAGATGAAGATAAATAGCACTCGGATCGTCCAAGAATACCCCTCCCCTTATGTCCATCCAATGTCACCTCTAGGTTACTGTATTTACTGTATTGATTCGGGTTCCCTTAATGGAAAATAGTTTCCATTCACTTTCCACTACTTTTTCATTGACTTCATTCTTCACACTCTCTCTCGTATCGGGAGTAGTCTAATTTCATTGGTCGCTTAGTGGAATTTTGGAAAGACTTTACATCAAGGGAACCCTAATATTGACTGGATAGGATCGTTAATTGTATCAAAATCGGTTCCGAATACCTCGTATCGGTTCCGTTTGGTAGATATTATTGTACCAAAATTTGTAATACTCTTCGACGATACGACAGCGCCTACGACGACATCGAATGGATAATTATATCTCATTTCCTCTCCTCCATATCTCCTCAATCAATTTAATTCACTTTTTCTAGTTAATTTCAATCCGTTGTATTTTCTTTGCTTATTGTTGCAGCAACAAGTCACGGTTGTGGCAAGTTGCTATCGTTGTTATTATCTTGCGTCTCCTTGTCACGGTTGTTCTAGCACCCATCCCTCCCCCCTCTTCTCCTTTTCACAGGCTTTTGATGACGACCTCTCTTCACTTCAACGGGAACGAGTCGCATTAGCGGCAAACTCCCGCCCCCGGGGTCCCTTCCCTTCCCTTCCCCTCTCCCCTCCCGCTCTCTTCCTCCTCCTCGCATGCTCTCTCCGGTTTACACACTCTCTCACCCGCTTCCCATGTACACTCCCCCAGCAGACAGGGGCAATAAACCATTGTTTCAAATATCGATCGTCTCACATTCGAGGGTGAAATCTGATTTTTCGGGGTTGGTACGGGTACAGGTCAAAAATGTCAACTCTCTGAAACTTTGATTTTTGGTGTTCTCGAGGGTGGTAATGACGATAGGAATATTCATTTTGGCCACTGACGCTTCGTTGACTTCTGACGACGTCACGTTGAAATCGGTTTTCATGGAGTTTCTCAACACCCGAGATAGCTAAAAATAAGTGAGCATGGCCCCCGGGGTAGAATTTCATGCTGATTACACCAGTTCAATTTGTTTTTCATATTTTTCAAAAATATAATTCAGAAATGAAAGTTTGCGAAAAGGCTCGGGCAAATGGAGAGACCGGTATAGATCGGACCGGGATGGTATGAGGATTCCAAATCTCTTTTGATCGACCAGATTGAGCGTCTACATAAGGTTTTACGCCAAATATACTGAAACCTTCTTGTAAGTAAATTCTGCCATCCTTTCCCTTGCTTGCTGCTTTTGATCTACCACGAGTCTCTCGTCCTATCGATCCCTTCCCTCCTCCACTGAAGAGGCGAAATAGCACGTGAAAATGAGAGAGTGCTGGAAGATCGGACGGAAGGGAAGAGGCCATGGGAACGTGAGACTCGGAAAAGATCAAAGGATCAAATCATGGGGGAAGATGGCAGAATTTACTTACAAGAAGGTTTCAGTATACTTGGCGTAAAACCTTATGTAGACGCTCAATCTGGTCGATCAAAAGAGATTTGGAATCCTCATACCATCCCGGTCCGATCTATACCGGTCTCTCCATTTGCCCGAGCCTTTCCAAAAAAATTTTTTTCTGAATTTTATTTTTGAAAATCATTTAAAACGAATTGGACAGGCGTAATCAGCATATCATTCTACCCCGGTAGCCATGATCACTTATTTTTAGCTATCTCGGGCGTCGAGATATTCCATGAAAACCGATTTCAACGTGACGTCGTCTGGAGTCAACGAAGCATTAGTGGCCAAAATGAACATCCCCATCGTCATCACCACCCTCGAGAACCCCAAATCGCAAAGATACAGAGGATTGATATTTTTTAGCTGTGCCAGACTCATTCGGATTTGTCCGATTCTATCGCAAACGGCCTCATATGATGAAGAGGAAGACGATGATCTCATCCTGTCCTTTCAGTGTCGACGGTTTCTCCGCTCTAATCGCTAAGATGCGTGATCTGACCTCATCCGAGGACGAGAAGGCCGCATTGAAGTCGAAAGACGACCAGATCAAAATGAGGTGAGCAGGAGAAGATCTTTGACCTTTGATCTTTGATCTTTAGAGGAGTCGGGAACTTGATCTTTGATCTCTGCAGATATGCTGATCTCCTTGCACGCGCTCAGGAAGGACAGGCCAAGCTGCGAGACGCTGTGGATCTGGCGGAACGGTGAATAATCATGCACTGATCTATCTATCTTATGATTGATGGTCATGATACTGATCAAGAAATCAATTAGGTTTCAGACAATGCATAAATGCGAATGAGTGGTCAGAATTTCATTAGACACATGCCAGTCAGTATAATATTTAACTTATCAGATACACGAACCTTGAAGCGTTTTCTGTAATGTGCTAGTCATAAAAATTCCCATTTCCATTTTTCTCAATTATGCATTTATCCTGCAGGTACACGAACCTCGAGGCGCCGCTGCGTGCATGGCTCGCGACCACCGAGAAGGCGATGAATGGATTGGGACAGGTTCGAGCAGATTCTATTCTGCTAATTCTCATGATCTGAAAAATATCGCATTTCGCGTCGGCCGTGCAGTGTGCAATAGCAAGTGCCACCAAAATACGGGAAAGTGACAATGCATTGCACGACTCTACTCAGATCTCCACGGATCTTAAGATCATCTTGAGCTTATCCTGAAGCTTTTTATGTGATTGATTAAGCTTGACATTCATTTCCAACTCGAATTATAAAACGTCTAGATTCCCATTGATGGCGAGCGATTGGAGAAACAGCGAGCCGAGCAGAAGAGAATCGAAGAAGAACTGGCCGAGAAGAGGGACGATGTCAAGGCACTGGTTGAGGTATACTTGTTTTTTACTCACATCAGAGGTCTTCTGCGTCTAGTATTGAAAAGGAGAGTATTCGCCATACTAGAAAGAAAATGTATCTGAATCAAGCAGCACAGCAATGTCCCACAATCTAATTGTTCAACCGGCAAATATTCTTGGTATCCGTCAGAGACATAGTATCACACACTAGCTGCAGTTTATGGCGATACAGTGAGAGATAACTGTAACGAGATACGGTGATCATCAATCGATACATCATTATTTTCAGACCGGCGCAATGCTCGCTGCCCTTGTCTCCGTCAACGACGCTACTGACGTAACGGCCCGAGCCGATGCGATGCGAAGACAGTACGAGCAGATGAATGGCAGATGCGAGGTATGGTAGAATGACAAATAGCATCGAAGGGTTATGATGTGGTAGTTAGCGTGGATCAATGGCCGTGATCGGTGGGGCTACGGTAGAATGTGGTTGCTTTTTACGTTCGGAATGTAATTATTACATCTACAGGCGTGCGGCGAGTCGATCGAGAACGTCGCCATGCATCTGGATCAGTTCCTGGCCGTACGTTGCATTTTATTTTCCCTTGTTTCTAGTCTTCCATCTCTGATGTAGAACTTTATCAAATTTGGATTTTATCTACAGGAGCTCAACTATTTTTGATTGTATTTATAATGGTACTTTTAAAATATGGCCAAATATAACTCTTTCACAGGAATTCGCGGACCTCGAGGGTTGGCTGGCGGACATGGAGATGAACATGCTGTCTCTCGATGATCTGGCCATTGACGATCAGGATGAGCTTGCGGAACAGGCAAATCTCCTTTCGGTAAGGACGATTGTGTCGTGGTTACGGTATGGATAATGTAGCATTTCGATTATTGCAGAATTACGGTAGTCAACGTCGCCATGATTTAATATCTCGTGCAGGAATTGGGCGTGGACGTGACCGAGCACGAGGCGCGCTTCGGTGATGTGATTACGGTGGGACTGGAGTTGTGCCGGCAGACGAGCAGGGAGGAGGCGATGGCCCTGCAGCACAGGATCGACGCGTTGAAGATGAGGTACGGTAGATACAGAATTATCGGTTATCGAGGACTGGGTTTATTGAGAAATTTGGTAGACACTTTTGTATTGAATTACGAAAAAATATGTCGATTTCAGAGTCTCGGATCTCTCTGGTGTTACCGATGAGAAATTGGAAGTGATGGAAAGAGCGATTCCGCTCACAGAACGGTGATTTTGTCTTAAATCCCTACTTCTGATTCGTAAATCGATTTCTCCGGGGTTGTGCGACAAAAAAATGTGTTTCACCAATTTGGTATAGTTGCGTTACAACCATGAATACCTTTAACGAAGCAACAGCAATTTTTTTTTTAAATTTTGATAAGACATAATTTGAGTAATGTTCTCTTCTCTTCATTTTGTCTTATCTCTCATCAGTCAGAGCAACCGGATAGTATTGCAAAAGTGAGAGAGATACAGAGGCTCTTCATCAAAGATTTTTTTGAGATTCCACAACGGGTTCGAGGCGGCAATGGAATGGATCGAGGCAGTTGAGGAGGACCTGAGAATGCTTGACGAAGTGAGGATGCTCTTACATCTCAATGATATTGTTAAGGATTGTCTTAGCTCATAAGAATAAGCTAAATTTTATTTATCAGAATGAATAATGAATGAATGCATATTCTTTCTTAAAATTCTTATTGCAGGTGCCGCTCGAGACACAACTTCAAATCGTGGCCAACATCGAGGAGGATCTGCAGTTGTGGAGACCGGACATTGACCAAGTGGTCGCTATGAGCAGCCAGCTGCAGGTACTACGGTAGATGGATTGATCGAGAACTGACTTTATGACCTGACTTACGGTCCAATAATCAAATCAATATTCTCAGGCGATGACGAGCCAGGAACGAGCATCAGCTCTTCACGCCAATACTTCGGACATGAACAGAAGAGCTGGCGCGATTGGGGATCAGGTACGATTCCAAAATTTCCCATTGACTTTCCCCATTGACCATTGACACTCCCTCTCACTACTATAGAGCACGCGAAAAGAATGATTTGATTCGAGCACCAGCATTGAAAAATATTCTGCACGAGATGCGTTCACGAAGCTATATTTTGGAAGAATATCATTGAATATTTCAGGTGACTCGTCGTTCCGAGCGTCTAATGATGGCGGAGAGGCAGTCGAGAGGAGTCATGGACGAACTCGACTTTGTCACCGAGTGGTTGGAGGAGGCCAAGGAGAGGTGCGACATACGGAATTAATCAATTTTATTTTTTGGCTGTGTTTAAATACTAAGAGAGAAGGCGAACATTGGTTGACAAGCGAATGAACAGTTATTGAATGGCCCATGAAACGTATTCAGAAGAAACCTTGAATGTGAACTCTTGCGCATTTATGATAATTGTTTGCTTGAGAATTTTAGAGTATTACGCAACTTCCATTTCCTTCAGAGTCTCCGCTGCCGCCCCTCCCTCGATCATACCCGACTACGTCAAGACTCAGCTGAAGAATCAGCGATTGCTCAATGAGGATGTCGCGACGCAGAGGGTACCTTTTATAGATTGTACTTTATAAAAATATTTTTGGCGAATAATTTGGAGTTTTATACAGATCATAGATGCTATACATATTACAAAATTCTATTACCCGCTTTCGTAATCGTAGTGAAAAGGGTTTTTTTTCTAATTTTTTGTCATGCTCCGTTTCAGTCCCGTCTCCGTGACACGATAGCAGAAGCGAAGAAGATCGCGAGACAAGTGGGAGCTGAGGGAGGAGGACTGCATGATCAAGCACTTCTCGTAAGCTTCGTATTATGTAAACAACAATGCTGTCAATTGTCGCCAAAACTAGCAAATAATGATAATGTTGCAGGCCAAGGCCGAGGCGGCCAAGTCGCTGGCCGATGAAGTCGCGGAGATAAGTGAAAAGCGAGCGGAGAGACTGGAAGAGGCGCTTGCTCTTTCTCATCAGATTGAGGGGGCTCAGGATGATATTGTCGAGTGAGTTAATATACGTACAAATACAACTACAACGGGCAAGGTGAAATATTTGGTATCGTTTACAACGCATGTATTTATTGTGATCGATCCCAAAATGAGGAAGGGCCATGTGGAGGGGAATAATAGATCATACACTAAAAAATAAGAGTTCATTTCGCACAGTCTCTCGAAACTAGGGACTGCGAGAGAGTGTGAAAAATGAAGAGACTATTTCGAGTTTATATCGAGCCCCATCAATCACTCATCATTGCAGCTGGCTGGACACGATGGAGCGCGAGATCGAGACTGCGCCTTCCGTGATGACCGGAACGCCAATGGCAGCCCTCGCGGCGCAGCAGAAGCACAATATGGTGAGTACGGGTAATCGTCTCTTCATTTCACGTACTCTCTCACCGGTCAGAGTGACGAGAGAGTGTGTGAAGTGAAGAGACGGCGACCCGTATTTCGAACTCTAGTGGGCAGAGCCAAAACTGGGCGAAGCTAGTCCCAAAACTGGATGAAATCACGCTAACATGGGCGGATCCTACACAAAAGTGGGCGGAGCACAGACCTAAACTCCTTCCACAGGAACTCGCCGCGGCCATCTCAGCGCAGCGCGCGCTGCTCGACCGCTTCGACAAGGACGTCAACGCGTTGCAGGTTTGTAGTTTGATCTTTGTAGTTTGTATCATTGATCTTTTGTAATTTGTAGTTCAATTTCTGATCTCAGGCCCTCGCCCATCCCGAGGATGCTGAGCACCTCGAGGAGATTCGAGGAGACATCGTCGCGCGAGTGGAGGAGATCAAGCAGAATGTGCAGGAAAGGTAAGATTTGTGTTTGAGAGTCATCCGAAATCGGTTATCTGAGCCAGTTTTGTGCAAAATCTAAATTACTTATCATCTCGAGTTTCAATGAGTCAGTAACGGCGACTACATAAGACTGTTGCTGTTCAATGCGGTCAGAATTGCGAAAACAAAACAATGAAAGTATGATCTCTCGCAGAGGCGCCGCACTCGACTCGGTGATGGACGTCTCGTCCGCCCTTGGAGAGAGACTGGATGCAATGCAGGCTGCACTCGCGGCAGAGGCTGCGAGACTGAGACTCGATGAACCCGTAAGATTGATTGTATTAGAGTGACATGTCGTCATCAAAAGAATTTCGCTAGTCGCTTGACTGGTTTCTACTTGTTGTAAACGAAACATCATCCAATTTCAGCTGACCGCGGACATCACTGCGCTCGAATCGCGTGTGGCCGATGCGAGAAATCAGAAGGACGGTCTACGACAGAAGGAGCCGTTGATGGACTCGTTGAGAGAGAGAATTCATGATGTGATGGGCACGGGCGATGCCAGTGCGCAGGAGGTAGGCGCTTTTCTATGCGCCTAAAGGAAAACTTTTCTTACTTTGAACAACAATGTATGTTTCAGCGTTCAACTGTAGGTTATTGAGATTCGATCATTCAATGTACAAGAAAATTGTGCTAGAAGGAGATGAAAAACTGGTCTGAATTCAGAAAGGGTTCTTTATCTTTGTAGCTGGTCGGCAAGATGGACCAACTGGAGAAGCTATGGTCGGAGTTGGGCAGAGGAGCCGAGTTGAAGGAGCAGTTGCTCACGGATGCACTGGGCAAGGCGAAGAGGTACGGTAGAACCAGTTTGCGATTCATCATTGTCATCTGCCCTAGGATAGTCCATGGATGCACTAGGAAAAATAAATATAAGCTCAGTCGCACGATTGGCTGACGCTTGAGCATGAGCATACACGCAGATAAGGCAATATCACAGTTTCTAAAAATAATCAACGACTTTCTCTAATAAGCGGGCATCTCACAACGGTAGATCAACCTTCTCTCTTCAGATTCTGGGGAGATCTGGACACGTGCGAGCGCGCGGTTGATGATCTCAAGAGGAGATTGGACGCCATCGAACCGTGTGTGGGACAGCCGGAAGTGATACAGGCGCAGACCGGTAATTATCTTGTTCAATCTTACACCGTAGGCAATTTTGTCCTATGAAACCACGGTTCGGAATTGTCAAAAAAAAGTTCACGCGAAATGAGAAGAGTCATTGCTTGTGCAGCATATTCTGATGTAGTTAAAGAAGGAGAGGCACGAACCGCGCCGATATGCAAAGTGAGGGAGAGCGCTCTCCTCATTTCACACAGTCTCTCGCTCGTTGCCTGCGCTTCAGGGTCACTTGGCAATCAGCCAATCGAGTATATCTCAGTTTAGACGAAAATTGAAAGCATGGGAGTTTCGAAAGCGTTATGGGGTGCGCATGCCACATCGTCTGACATCGAGAACTCAGTTAGCCAGATATTCGTGCCACCCCTTCTTTAACTAAAAATATACATGATTCAGCCGACCTCGACTTGATCGCTGAGGCCGTGGACAGTGTGCCACCGATGGTCGAGGAGTTGCGTGTGGCCGGAAGGGAATTGAGCAAGATCGTCCCTTCGGATGAGAAGGTGAATCACTTGTCTTCTCGCACTTGTTTATGTTTCAGACATTGCACAAATTCCTTGAATGGCTTAAATCCACAATGATCGCTCTCTAACTTTTCGAACTTAGATCAATAATAATTTCAGATCACGTAGGCGTACACCACTAGGGTTAACCGTTCGGAAATCGGATAGGCCGAAACTCAACTGGGAAATCACTCTCTTTCCGGAATGAGAGTCGAACAATGGAGTTTCGGACAAAGGAATAGTTTCGAAAGAGTTTCGGAAAGTTCATTGTTCGACTCTCATTCCGGAAAGAGAGTGATTTTGCCGGTTGAGTTTCGGCCTTTCCGATTTCCGAACGGTTAACCCTATACACCACCAAACGTGGTTGTCTCATAACGACTGTAAAATAATTATTGATGCAGCTTTACTTTAGCTTTACTGAACCACCCTGCGTTCTCACTTAGAGCAGAGTCATTCAATCATCTATTTATCTTTCTCACTACATATTATAACAGTATATTCCCTCAGGCGGCGATTTCCTCGCGTATTGACAACGTCGAGGCGGACGCCGCGACGATCACCACACTGTGCGCAAAACGATACGGAGACCTGGGAAGAGCGCTGGAAGAGGTAGGCCATTCATGATTGATCCATTTAGCAGCGGTGCCCTCTCATTAACGGCTGGACAGCCACGAAGCTTCGTGTTCTCCCATTGCATCATTTGACGTTGACAATGTGATGAAAACAAATAACGACTAAACTTGCATCTCAGTTTTCATTATAATGCACTCGGTCAGGCAATGGCCTTCCACGGCGATCTCGGCTCACTTGCCGAGTACCTCACTGCGGCCGAGCAAGTGTTCGCCTCTCTTCCTCCTCTTGAGGGACTCGCGCCCGAGCACATTGCCGGACAACTAGAAGCTGTGCAGGCGATCAGAGGAGATCTGGTAAGTTGTGATCTTTGATCTCTGGTCCCAAAACTCCCATCTTCAGGACCAAGGCAGTCTGCTGAAGGAGCAGCTACAGCTGCGTGCTAATGAGATCGTCGAGGGCGCGCCCGCTCATCAGGTGGGAATTAGAGTGCGCAATTCGGGTCGCCGTCTCTTCATTTCACACACTCTCTCGTCTCTCTGACCGATGAGAGTGCATGTGAAATGAAGAGACGTCGTATTGCGCACTCTGGTGGGAATGCTTTTCACTTCAAGGTTGTATAGGCAAAGCTATCTTGCGAATGATTGTCGTACGTTGAATCTTAGCTGAATAAGAAATTTAATCCAAACTCCTTTTAGGTGGCTGCAATTCGGCAGCCCCTCGCTGAGCTATCCGCTCGTTGGTCGAGACTGAACAACGGACTCGCTGAGCGGGAGCACGCCATCAACAAGTGAGTGATTTGACACTTTCTCGACGGAGTTGCGTCTTCAACTATGTCAAAGCATGCTTCTGAAACAAATTGTGTTTGCAGGACTCTGCTCGAGAAAGGACAACTGCTCGAGACCGCTGAACAACTGTTGCTGTGGATCGAGAAGGTGAGAGATTTGATTGTTCGTTCTCAATTCTTCACCATTCTGAATGTGTTTCAGCTTTGCACTAAATATTGAGGGTCTCTTGGGTCAGTAGTATACTTTTTTTTCATAGACCCATTCGACCGTCGCTAAATCCAATTCCATGATCTCTATTTCTTGCAGACCCAATCGACAGTGGCTGATCTGTCCCTCGACGGGCCGACCAATCTGGGCCAAATTGAGATAGCCGTGTGCAAACTGGCTGTGGTGAAGAACGACGTGCACTCGCATGAACCGAGGTGAGCATAATTACTTATTGTATAGCCTGGCATCAGGCAAAGGGCATGCTTGAGGGAACAGGGAGGGTGTTGGGAACTTCGTTCTCACTGTCTTGATCTTTGATGAATGGCGACCTCCAATCATCAAAGAAGAGTGGAATAGGGTCAATATCATGCTATCTATCCATTCAGTATCATGGCGCTCAATCGCACGGTCCGTTCGACCGAAGGCGTCGATCCTTCGGTGACTCGACTGGTCGATGTGATCAACGTGAAGTGGAGCGAGCTGCAGAGAGCCATTCAAGCCATTCAATTCGGATTGGAGAAGGTGAGATACGGGATGATCCTAGAAGATTCCTTGAATATATTTGTCTCTATCTACCTTTTACCTTCATTAGATTTTCCGTACGAGGTGTACTCATGTTTCAGTGATCTCGAAACGCAATGCAACCGAAAACTTGCAGCAAAAGTGGCATATTAACGTAATTTTCTGCAGTCCCGCTCCGAGGCTGAGGTCGTCGGAGACGAGATGGATCGTTGGTCGGGCTGGACGGATGACGTCCTTGCCGCTCTCGAACCGAGAAGAGCCCTGCCAGGAGTGCCCGAGACGGCCAGAGATCAGATGGACGAGTTCCTCGTCACCAGAGCTGAGGTTAGCTTGATCACTAACTTGATCATTTGGTCTAACTTGATCACTTGATCAATCTCAACTACTTAATACAAGTTACCATTTGTTGCCTTCTTGGTTTCACCAAAACATGATACGTGCCTGGTAGTTCAAGAGGCGATCGAATTCTGTCTTAGGAGAAAACGAACTTTGTCTTTCCAGATCGAGCAGACACGCCCGGCCATTGAGGCGTATCTGAGAAGGAACGGCGAGGCAGGAACGGCAGATCAGAACAATTGGATAGGAAGGAATCAGGCCAAGTTGGAGTCAAAGTGGAACAAGATCAAGGTAAGCTATGGCTTTTGACAAAACGAAACACTCGTTTTCTAGGACCTCGCGGCCACTCGTCAACGCAAGCTGGAGGTTGCTGCGGAGCGAGCAGAGCAGCTCGATGGAGAATTGGTTAGTTGATCTTTGATCTTTACCTCATTCTATCGTTCATCTTAGATCGATCTGCGAGGTTGGCTGGAGCACGCTGAAAAATCGCTGGCGGATGCTGGACCAATCTCGAGATTGCCTGAGGGACTGGAGAAGCAGCGAGCTGAGCAGGAGGATAGGATGGACGAGATTGAGAGAAGGTATGTTCGAGAACAAGGCTCGAGTGGTCCAGATATGATCGGCACGGTTGTTGCAACCAGTTTATCTGAGCCTATCACTTCAGAAGGGCCGCCTTCCTGGACACGAAGGCTCTATCCGGGCAGATCCGCGCGTCGTGCGAGGCCAAGGACGCAATCTACGTGAAGAACCAAGTGGTGACACTCGAGAGCAAGTTGAACAAGTTTGTGCAGCGAGCACAGGAGCGAAGCAAGGTGAGGTTGTGTTTCATCGGAGGTTCTACATGCTAATATTCTCTGTGGTTTTGATTTGGCCATGGAAGAAAAGTTCTGAAAAATAATGACCTCGTATTTCCAGCAATTGGATGCCGCTTCGCAAGAAACGGACACGTGGTTGGATGGAGTGAACTCGCTCGAGGATTGGATGGATGACATTAAGAGGTTTTTGGGAAATTTAAACCAGATCACTGTATCAACCGATTGCAGAAAGACGGACACTACTCCCCCGACGACTTCAGATGTCGATAGACTGAAGAGTGCGCTTGAGGAGGCAAAGGTATCGAGCGTTCAATCAACTACTGGAGCATTCCTAATCTTCGCAGAATACCGTTGCTGAAGTCAACTCGCGTCGACCTCAATTCGAGATCACTCGAAAGCGAGGTGCCTCCCTCATGGAGCACGCCCCCAAGAATGAGAGGAGGGAAATTGAGAAGAAGAATGAGGAGATCAAGAAGAGGTGCGAAACTAAGAGACTATCTTTGAAAAGGGAAATGACAACTGTATTCAGATGGGAGGCTGTGTCCGGTGCTGCTGATGCTCGCTGTGCTGAGGCTGAGAAGGCAGTACTGGAAGGTGAGTGGGAGATCGGTTCAATCTTCAGTTCGCATCTCATGGTTCTAGGCGGTGCCTTCACCGAGGCTCTCGCCAATCTGGAAGAGTGGCTCGACGGAGAACTGGCTGAAGGCGCAGTGCGAGATGAGAAGGGATGCAGGGGAGATGTGGATACGGTGGCCGAGTTGATGGCTGCAGAGAAGAAGAGAGAAGATGCGAGAAAGAAGAAGGCCGAGACGATCAGAGCTATCACCAAGAAGGTACGTCATCGTGATTTGCAATTTGAACTTTCGGAATAGCACAGATATTGAACAATGCCGTTTGGAATTTTCTTCAACGAGTGACTCATAATAATGGCATTTGCCATCACAATTTCAGCCTCTTTATACTTTCATTTTCAGGCGGATTCGCTCGTGTTGGAGGGCGTTGAAGAGGCGCCGGCCATCCTCGCAGCTGCGGAGCGACTGGAGGAGAAGTGGAGGGAGGTCGAAGACGAAGCGGCAAAGAGAAAGGAAGGCCTGGAAAAGGCCATGGAAGAGGCGAAGGAGTGCGATGCCAAGGTAATGGTTCCGGATTGGAGGGAGTGTATGTGTATGTGTGCATGCATTCAAAAAACGTGAAATACCACTTTGAAGGTATTCTGAAAAAAATACAAACATATTCTTCAGGTGCACGGACTGCTCGATTGGCTGGCCGAAGTGGAGGGACGTCTTAGAGCAACGCAAGGATCCGATCTTCCCACTCAATTGGCTGCAGCTGGCTCCGTGCGGGCAGCACTCGCAGCCGAGAGACCGAGGCTGGAATCGGTGAAGGAAGCATGTGCAGCCATTTTGGATGGATGCCATCCCGATGCTGAGCCGGCACTCAAGGAGTGGAAGAGGGTCGTGGCTGCGAGATGGAAGGTGAGATGCCGTTTCGTAGTGAACAATTTTTACCTTGACTCTGCATGTGCAGGATGGTGTCGCTTATCTTGAACATTCTATCACTACGAAAGTTAACTTTTGGCTAAAACCCACCAAGAATGGTCGTCTCTTGACGACTTGATTGTGGAAGCAGTTTAACCTTTGATTCCTTCAGGAAGTCGAGGACCGTGCTGCCGCCAAGGAAGATGCGATGAGAGACGAAGAGGAGAAACAGAGAGCAAGAGAAGCTGCAATGCACGAGATGAATGAGTTTGTCGAGAGGAAGAGACTCGAGTTGGATGAGGTTCGTTCATTATTTATTTAACCGTGAGATTTCCTGGCACTAAGGCGCATCCCGAACATTGCCTCATATGAGTCATTGAAACTCAATTAATTTTCACTTCAGCCCAAGCATGCTGGAAGTTCTGTCGAATCATCTAAAAAAAATTCTTTCTCAGGCTTCGATGCAATCCGCCCCAACATCCGTAGAGGAAGCTGAGGAGCGAGTCAGGGCTCATGAAGAGTTCGAGAAGGAACTAAAGGAGAGACAGGCTGATGTGGATGCTCTGACGAAGGGAAGAAGGAAGGATGGGGAGAGGTTCGAAATTGAATTTTATTGACTTCGAAATCCACTCCTGCGCACATGGATACATTCTATTAATGAATCTCATTGTATTCTTTCTCAAGGGCCTAATGGCTAGCGTTAATCTACTGTATAGATTCGTGTTCCGATGATCATATATGATATATGATCCCAATTCATTCTTTTGCAGAGATCGTGTCGCTGATGCTCTCGCTGACAAGTGGCGCCGACTCTGGGGCGATTCCATAGGACACGCAGCGCAGTTGGAGAAGGATCGGGCACTCCAGGAGGAGTTGAAGAGATTGGAGGGATGGAAGTTCGACGATTGGAGGGTACCGAATTTTGAATCTAGGACTTGCTGGAGTTTATCACGTACATTCGTTGCAGGACCGCTACGTGGAGTGGAACGACCACGGAAAGGCGAGAGTGAACGATCTGTTCAGGTACTGAAACTGGATTGTTATTGGTTCTGAATTGCTGACTTACAGACGCCTGGATCGATCGAGTACGGGAAGCGTACCGAGAGAGGCATTCATCGATGCCATTATCGCCTCCAGTAAGTGGTTGATCATTGATCTTTCCTACGAGTAGTATGCATAATCGTTCTCATTTCAGAGTTCCCTACATCACGATTGGAAATGGCCAAGGTAGCAGACAAATTCGACAAGGGCGACGGCATGATCAACGCAAAGGAGTTCATCAATGCGCTCAAGATCGGAAACAAGAAGGTATCGTATTTTTCTTATGTGGCCTACTTGAAAAATCATGGAGCATAGGATAGGCTAGGTCCATGACTCCGTGCGGTATTGGGCGAACAATGAATCCTTACAAGCATTATTGATCTTGAATAGTCCTAGCAGCGATTTCAGAGGATAACGTGTACTTTGATTAACGGGCTAACTTTACATTTTACAGGCATCCGCTCCTCGCTCTCCCGAAGAACAGAAGCAGATGATCAAGAAGGAGATGACGAGAAGAAGGGATCAGTGCAGTTGCCAGCACAAGTTCAGAATTGATCAGGAAGAGGAGGCGCCCGGAAAGGTATGAATAGTACTTAAATCCGCATTCCATCTGTCACATTCCGTAGTTGTTTCTTCACTGACAATAATATAAATGCAGGTGCAGCCCAAGTCAGATGGAGGAGTTGTGCAGACATATAGAGTAAGTCTTTGCCTCCATTTTTCAATAATGAGAATTTGTAACTGAATCTACCCCCACTGTCCCTGTCTCGATAACCTGATGTTGAAATATTCAAAATTTGATTTACCCTACTGTCGTAGCCGCTTCGAAACCCTACTACCGCCTAATAATTTCATTCGCAAATATCTGATCTATCTATATAATATCTGATCTGTCCAACCAGTTTCCCCTGACCTGGTTCTCGACGTCCAGTCTGACCAGTGGCGAGGGTATCCTAACCAACGTGTCTCCCGAATCGAGGAGGAAGGTATACTGTAGATTGGAGTGGCGTGTGTTCGTGTGTCAGATTATCGATCTACTGGCCGGATCGGTAGATTTCAGTTCGAAGTCCCGTCCTGTCCCTTCCTTCCCCTCAGTTCATTTTTCATGATAGAATTCAGTCTACGTTGTATGTAGATTCAGATTCGTCAGATCGGGATAGTGAATGTTCAATTTTTTTAGCATGAACCATTTTTTACCATTTGAAGTCCATTTTTTTCCAGTTCGGCGACCAGCAAATCCGTCGAATGGTGCGAATTCTGCACACGACGGTAATGGTGCGAGTGGGCGGAGGATGGGAGCCGCTGGACGAATTCCTCGACAAGCACGACCCGTGCAAGGCCAGAGGTACGGTAGATAGGAACAAGCAGATTGGATCGAGAACTGAAAACTCATTACCGTTCCGCAAAATAATCTACCGAATCCTGGTAAATTACAGATCGCACCAACACGTCGATCTACCAGCGGTTCTACGATGACGTTCGTCCGGCGCACGCTGCGGACAAGATGTACGAATTCGAAAAGAGACACCATGGAAAGGAGGAGTACGGTAAGTACACACGGGTCCCCTATCACCTACTGGCTTTATTCGTTGCAGGATCACCCAGTACCTCGGCGTCGTACCAGCACCACACACACTCGTCGCCCAGACAATCCGTTACCGTACTCAAACCATTCGAGCAGAGGGGCACACAAGGGCCGGCGAAGGGGGTACGGTAGCTCTTCATTGGTTAGAGTGGTGCGGTATTGCAATCGACATAAATGCAGGTCCGCGAAAAGACTGAGAAGCGCAGTGTACCGATGTTCGGCGAGAATAGATTCGCGAGGGAGCGCGCCGAGTCATTGGATTTGCTTGGTAAATCGAAGACATTTGATAAATAGCGATATATTCTAATTCTAAGCAATACCTTTCCAGACACCTCCCGTCCCTCCTCGCGCGCAGCTTCAGAAGTATCCGACAGTGAACGCCCAACGAGAATCCCCTCGTTAAGGTCGAAAAAGGGCCAGCGATACAATCCACCCTCGGCCAGAAAGTAACCCAATACCTATCCCGATAGTACTCCCACCTACAGTATCTTCGAAAGGATGGATTGTCCTCACCAATCTTGTCTATTTTGTGGTTGCTAGTAATCGGTCGATGTATTCGTTTGCATTCCATATAACCAGTGATTTAGTTTCGGATGTCGAGTATTTATTGTTGTTGCTCATTCATTTTTTAGAAGTTTATTGTATTGTATTCACATTTCTCATATCGATTATGATTGCCTATCGTAAATTTTGCATCTGCAGTATTGCCGTTTATCGGTTCACTTGGACTCAAACGAATACTTTAGCGGACTCCTCACACCGCTTTGGACATCATTTGGTCTCAATTCAATCGATAGTTGGTAGTAAATCATTAACAGTGTCTACCATATCCCAGAACCTACTTACTAGCCCCAACTTTGGTTGAATTTAGTAAATGTTACCGTAATAAGCGTGCAGATAATAATTTCCTTTGACGATTTCCTGTGATCAACTTGCTTATAATACCGTATACCGTAGATTGTGTTTTGTAATCGCACGAGTTTCCCTTCGATTGACACATCACTTGCGCTAATATTGTTCAGAACAGTGCTAATAAATTATGTACATTCATAAATGTGAGATATTTGTGTAACGTATATATTTGGTAAAAAAAGAAGAACTGATAATTAAGATAGATACAATCGAGAGAATACTAAAACGATGGCAAATGGAATTCGTCAGTGAAGAGATAGTTAGGTAGTGAAAGAAAAAGCAGGGATGAGAGAACAGGATTACGATGAGAGTTAAGGACGTGGCGAGGAGTAACACTATAACGATGCAATCATCAGAGAGTAGAGTGTCGAAGACAACAGTTTGTCGACTATCGAATAGTCAGAATGATTCGTAAATGACTATTCGTTTAGCCAGTGACTATCGTATCCCTCTCATTCTGACTAGTCGACTATTCATCTACCGGGCGAATAGTCGAATATCTGGGGTGAAGAGCGAATGAGGGCGACATTTCCATTGAAACTCAATTAAATTCCCCTCTCTAAACCGACTCAGCTCAACAGAATCGAGACGAATGAGAATGAGAGAATAGTCGATGGCTAAACGACTATTCGTTTAAAGATCATTCTGACTAGTCGGATAGTCATCGCCCGGTATAAATGAATAGTCGTTTAGAAATGGAGTGAATAGTCGTTTATCTTCGATACTCTATCAGAGAGGCAAGAGTGATAAACGACGCAATCATCAGAGATAGTCGACCTCTCAGCAAGAATTACCAGTTTGCGTAGCGATGTTAGTCACTTTTACGGAAATGAAGGAAACATGACACATTATATCTAAACTTAATGAATATCAATCTAGTAGGCGGAAAATAATTTAACTAGTAATTTAAAATTTAAAATAAATTTAATAATAATGAAATAAAATTCTTTTGGCGCCAAAAATAAATTTTAAAAAATCCGTGCAAGACTCGTTAAGCAACTCTGGCAAAACCAGCTTACTGTCGTATCGATTGATTAGAAGTATTGTTTCTTGTCTACTTTAAATTGTTTTGTCTTCATTCACCGTTATTTTTCACCTGGTGCCCGCCGGTTTGTTTTTCATTATCACTTGGAAGTACCGCGCTATCCTTGTTCCGATTAAGCTCGTTTCCTTTCGCGTTGACTCGCTTTCCGTTGAATTACGCAATTGTTCGTCGTTATTCAATGATTGCAGGTTGTATGCGCGCAGTAAAATGTCTAAAACTACGTCTAACGCCGATAACGTTGAGCAAGAGCACCTCGAGCATTACGAGACGAATCGCGAGCGCTACAAGGGTTCGTTTCTTTTTCTCTCGTTTTCCACGAGCATTCGCCCTGCCGGCTCTCATACCGAGACAGTTGTTACTTTCCCTCGATTATGTGGTGAAAATTGCACCCCACTCACACTATGGGCTAAAATTACGTTTCCAATAGTCCGAAATTGCGAAAGCGGCTGGGGATTGTGTTGTTTCATATTTGAACACCATTCAATTTTATAAATTACAGTTTTAATAATATTTTTAAAGAAAAGTTAATATTCCAGACGAGCGCGATTCGATACAGAAGAAGACCTTCACCAAATGGGTCAACAAACACCTCAAGAAGGTACCGTTATCGTCGTTAGCTTTTCGACTTCCAGATTTAGGCCAGTCCATTCGCGTTCTTTCTAACGCATACTCCGAGTAAGTATAGCACAATGCACTTTGATATTGTCGGGGAAATCTTTTTTTTTCGATGCGGTTTGAGTAAAAGGACACAACCGTCTTCAGACCTTGCATAATTTCATTTTTATTGGTTAACCAACTAAAATTTTGCATATCTTCAGGCATCCGGCAACATCAACGATCTCTTCATCGACCTGAGAGATGGAAACAATCTCATCTCACTTCTCGAGGTGTTGAGCGACGAGAATCTGGTGGGTTATTCATTAATATTTTCACGCCTAGAATCGCTCAAAGGAAAGTTATGTTTCAAGGTCGCTAGGAACTAGGTGATTTCGAGTTGGATAGGTTGCTCATAGTGTGACTTTATTTTTCGTCGCGTCCCTGCACCTGCATCAATTCTGATTGTACCAGTCACGAAATGTACTCCACTGCGAACTCGAATTAATGTAGATAATGGTTAATAATGTTATTACAGTTGCGGGAGAACGGCAGAACTCGCTTCCATCGCATACAGAACATCCAGTACTGTCTCGACTGGCTGAAGATGAAGAATGTGAGTTATCCAAGCCTAGAATCAAACATAACATATTTCCGTGCTCACCTCTTTTTTTGTATCATGCAAGTCTCCTTACCAAATTGATTATTTGGTAAGGAGGCTTGCATGATACAAAATAACTTCCACTAACTTTCACAGTCATCTTCTCTGTACTAACGCACGAATTGGTGAAATAAAATATTTAAAGTATTTAAATTGCAGATTAAGCTGGTGAACATTCGCCCCGACGAGATCGTTGAGGGCAATGGAAAGCTGACGCTCGGACTGGTCTGGACGATCATCTTAAATTTCCAAGTGCGATTTGCTTTTGTTATTTAAATAAATATTAGCACGCGAATAGGTGTGAAATTGACGAAATGTTGACGCGAGTGTCCAGTTTCATTGGGGTTACAAGGTCTCGTGTTGGCTCGATTGTGCTAATCTTGATTGAAAGAAATTGGGAATATACTCAAATGCACGGTCTCATCGGTCTTACATGTTTTTCGGTTTGGGCTGAAATATGATAACGACTTCGAATGACCGTGAAATTCAACTATGTCTATGCGATTGCAACTATTTGAAACAATTATATTCCCTCTGCATTTATTAAATTCACAGGTGTACGTGATGAAAATGATTAAGTACATAATTGTATTTATCTAATTAATTAAAATCATTAATTCGCAGGTGTCCGTGATCAAGCAGCGTCAACGGGCGGACGCGCAGGCTGCGGCTGCTATGAGGGCGGCTGCAGCTGCTGCGGCGACCACTGCTGCAGGAGGAGAAGGAGGCATCGCCTCACCCCTCAACGCTAGCATGAATACTACGGTAAGGATGGGGTACTGTAGTATGAGGGGAGAATGCGATATTGAGATGATACGGTAGGCGTGTTTGTTGCTGTTGAAGTTACGGTAGAGGTACGGTAGGGTAATCAAGTTATTGATGTTCATTTCAGCTCGAGGCACTCGAGGGCGGCTCGGCGAAGGAGGCGCTTCTCGCATGGAACCAACGAGTACGGTAGTTTTGGGAATCAGGGTTACGGTAGACTATTGGGTTTTTTTTGCTAAAATTGTGAAATACTCCAAACGCCGAGAACGATGTGTAAAACTTGTACGAATATGATTATTTTTTTCCTTGGCCCTCTTTCAAATATTAACAATAACAAACTTTTGGGCTTATGCACACCCGTAAATTCTCTGGGCAGCCTTAAGACTAAAAAAAAGTACATGTAACATTGTTGTGTGAATTGAATTTTTACCCAATGCAATGTGTTACCTGGATCGTAGCACATTCTAATGGTGGGTGAAACTGAGGCAGTCCTAGCAAATATTGCAAATTTTTTTGTTTAATTAATTAATATTTCCGATTTTGTTTTCAGGCAACCGATGGTTACGCGCGTGTGCGTATCGCCAACTTCACCTCGTCGTGGAGGGATGGGATGGCCTTCGCCGCCATACTCCATCGACATCGTCCCAGTGCCATCGATTGGGATCAGGTACGGTAGATTTGGGTGATGAGGGTTACAGTAGTTAGTAGTAAGAGTAGGATAGGGTGAAAATGACGGAGCGCCATTGATTGGGAGCAGGTACGGTAGCGTTTATGGGATACGGTAGAAATGGCAGCAGTGTTGGAGAAGTAAGTGTTTATAGCCATTAACTTCGCAATTGTTCGCTATTATTAGCTACATCTTAAGGCGCGCATGCGACCTCGGTTGCGAGTATAAATATGAATATTTCTAGTATTATATGAATATTTCTATGAATATATTTGCATATAGTATTCTTGCAGATCAGCGCTTCATCTATGACGAATCGTGAGCGATTGACGATCGCCTTCGAAGTTGCGAAGCGGGAGTTCGATGTGGACAAGTAAGTACGGGAAAGAACAATGATCATAGATAAAAAAAGAAAAACAACCATGATATACAGATAAACATCTTCTAAAAATTGGGTCATGTAAAAGCGCGAATAAGATGGTTGTGAAGAGGGAGTTGGTTGTAGACAAGTAAGGATAATTCCCGATTTTGATAACGTTTGGTGTTCGATATTTTCGAAGTTTTTTTCTATATTACTTTTTGATGCATGATGATTGTCGTAGATTACTGGATCCGGAAGACGTGGACACGGACAAACCGGATGAGAAGTCGATCATCACGTACGTCTCCACGCTCTACCAGAACATGCCCTGTCTCCCGGACAAGGTACGGTAGAATACTGTAGCGGCGGAAAATCGATATCTCGCTTTTTTTTGTGGGGAGTGGGGTCGTTAAGGGGGGTACTGTAGTCAAGGATGTAACCTTGTTACCAAAAGGGAACGGGGTGCCTCCACTTACAACCACTTGTTAGCGTCTATATCACTCGAGCTCTCCTTTCCAGTTCCAATCTCCTGTCGAGGGGGCAGTTCCAACAGCAGAGGAAGAGGAGGGGGAGCGATGGACGGAGTGGACGGAGCGTGTGTTACTCGTCCTCGGATCGACCCGCATCGGACTCGCCGTAAGTTATAGATTGATCGAAACGTAAATCCATCGTGAAGTTTTTGGACGATTTTAATTTAGTGACTCGCAGTTAGTAAGCCATTCTTTATGGGAAAATCGTGTAGTTTCGCTCGATCCTCGATCGGTTTCAATTGTGTTAGTATCGCAAAAAAAAAAGTCAATTCAGTCGCTACCGGAGGCGGAAGTCAGCGAGACTGAGGGTGTGCGACTCGCCCTCGAGTCCACCAGAATCGGATTGGGATTGGGCGAAGGAGAGGGAGAAGAAGAAGGACAGATGACGGATGTCATGGTGGTCAGACAGGAGGTGAGTCTTTTTTAAAGTTTGAAACGCAAACAAAAAATACTTTGGTGCGATTCTGAGATATCGATGTCCTGCTTGTCATGGGATCTTGCGGAGTCGTTCCAAATCCAGTCGGCGCGTACGACATGTGTGCACTTTGTTACAGTTTCGTGATCTGCCTACATGGCCTATAGGATAACAAACGCAAACATCTGTGCTTCATATAGAGGTAATGATGATGCTTCCTCTAGATCGAGCAGTGCCGCACGGCGCTCGAAGCGTATCTTGCGAGCCGAAGTGGGCGGGCGGCGACGGGAGATCACCGGGCAGAGCTGATGGCCGAATTGGTGGAGAAGTGGGAGAGGATCAAGGTGAGACCACTAATAGATATAAAGGGGTTACGGTAGGTCGGCTGGGGAACGTTACTGGGGGCAGATTGCGGGGAAGTAGCATGATCCAGGTGACAATTGCAATTTTCAAAAAAAAAATATTTTGGAAAATCACACATTGCCACAGGTCAAATACCGCTCCCGAAAGGACCTATGCATACCACATTTTTAGGCCAATTTGAACACAAATTAGAGTAATGCATGCCACCATTCCACGAAAACAGCGCAGGTCACCCGAAACCTAGCCTCATCACTCACAAAAATGTGAAAAATTCGGAAAAGCACACCACATTTTGAGAATTATGACCTGAGTATTTGACCCCTGCACATTGCGGTTTCACTGTAGTGTCAAGGTTCGATACTCTTTCCCCGATGTGATAAGTGGCTCCTTCTGCGTTTTACAAAATAATAATCCTTGATCAGAATCTCGCCTCTGCCCACGATCGCGACCTGGAGGCGGCTGCGGACGAGCGGACGGAGCGACTGCACGGAGAATTGGTGAGGATGGATGATCTTTGATCTTTTCCCTTCGTTTTTTTGATACGGTGAATATCGTGTGTGAGCGCTGATTTAGTGGCATAACGACCAAGCTTACGATTATTGATTCACAGCATTTTGATGAAACAGTTGCGAGTGAAAGTATTCGGTCGGAAACAAGGTTATTTGATTACTCTAATTTTCTCGTTTTTTTCAGTCAACCCTTCCACGCCCAACGATAATTTCGCGTTGAATTTGTGAAATAAACGCAATTTCATCCGAGTGTTTCATGTTTCAGGCGTCCTTCACCAGCTGGCTGTCGCTGGCCGAGCAGTGGACGACTGAGTGTGCGCCCATCTCGAGACTACCGGAAGGATTGGCGGCCCAGAGACAGCAGCATGAGGAGAGGATGGAGGAGATCGAGATGAGGTACGGTAATTGATGGGTCATTGCTCACAAGGCGGCATTCCACTCTCGAGTTTAACGTTTTCTCGTATGACTGAACTATAATTTCAGAAGCATCGCCCTCGCTGCGACGCTCTCGCTGGCGCGCGAGGTTGAGACGGACGCGCGCGATGCGCCAGTTGGCGCTCATCTGGCAGGCCAGTCCGAGACCACCCTGCTGATGGCCGGCCACGATGGCGCCGCGTGCGCGCCACAAGAGGCCGCCAGGCAGGCCGTGAATCTGGAGGAACGACTGACTCGATTGAAGCTGGCGGCGAGGGAGAGGAGCGAAGTGAGAAGGGGGGGGGGTTTACATGGCGGGCCAGATTAGGCTTGTGGATTAATGTTAGATTGATCGGTCTTCGCATTATTCGTCAGAGAACCTCTGATTCAGTGGAGATTCACCAGAAATATATGTTACTCCAATAGATGGAGTAGTTGACATTGTGTTTCATGGATACTTGAAAATTGTTACTTTTTTGCTTTTGCGCACTTATACTTTCATCTTGCAGCAACTGGCGGCAGCTTCAGAAGCAACGACCGCGTGGGCTGACGGAGTGACATCAATCAATGATTGGATGGAGACAGTTGAGAGGTACGGTGGGGCAGGGGTACGGTAGCACTATCGATTATTTTGAGACGGATACGAGGGGGTCAAGGCCTGTATAGTACTAGAGGGTACTGTACGCGATTGTCTGATAACGAGGGTACTCATTCAGACATGAGCGATAGGTGGGATGATGTTGCGGGTTACGGTAGCCATAATGGATATCAGATACCGGGACGTACGATAGCCTTTGGATTCTGCATTGTTATGTGCGGATTACGGTAATGGATTGATTTCAGAAATACGGGAGTGGCCCTGCCACTGACGCTGGATGGCAGATATCTGAGGGATGCATTGGAAGGCGCGAAGGTTGGTGTTGTTTTTGGAAGCCATTCATTATAACTATGTCGAGTTTAGTAACACTAACACATTTATGTGGCGATGGTGTGTCTCATATTTTCCTTGTAACTTCCTGCAAAAAAGTGGCGTTCATGTTATACTACCCTAATACAGTCCGAATTTCTAGTAACTGCTGCATATTTCCTCGATTTCTAAGTCCGCCTGTATCCCCCCAATTCCGCCCTTTGCAGAATACGATAGCCGACGTATCCTCGCATCGTGTGCAGTTTGAGATGACGAAGAAAAGGGCCGTCGCCCTGATGGAGATGGCATCGGAGAGTGAGAGAGGAGAGATTGAGTGGAGGATGGAGGCATTGAGAAAGAGGTACGGTGGACGGACGGGTAAAGGTGTATTCTACATCAAGCGGTGAAGGGTTAATGCGTATCCACATGAATTATTACGGGAATAGGGAATCAAAACGTCATTGATTTGGTTGTACCATGGTTCGGTAGCTACAGTACTCCTTGTAATATTCCAGATGGGACGCAGTGTCGGCGTCGGCGGATTCTCGCTGTGCAGAGGCGGAGAAGGCAGTGGCTGAGGGTGAGTGGGAGATAAAAGAGAAATTTTTGGTATATTTTGGAAAAAATTAGTCCTTTCAAAATTATGTTAATAGCCAGCAATTTTTTAGTTGCATAATGGTCACGTTTCGTGTAGGCTCATTCGAATGTTGAATTCGCACGCAATCAGTAGTGACCAGTTGTTCGGAAGTTTCACTGGGAACTTAATGGTTGTCCGCCTCCGCAAATTTAGTACCGATGCTTCATCGACAAATTATACTATAAGTTTAATTTAGCCGCTGGATTCACGGAGACACTCGCCAATCTGGAGGAGTGGTTGGACGGGGAATTGGCAGAGGGAGCAGTGAGAAAGGAGAAGGGATGCAGGGGAGATGTCGATACGGTGAGTACGATTGTGTCTTACCTGAATTGGGTTTCAGCAATAGTGCATATAACTAATGCTTAGTGTCTATCCTTATCTTCGCAATTGGTTCGAAACGACTTAATTTTGGTCAACACTGTTTGACAAAGTGATGTAATGTATACAAATCCCAGTTATGTTCGTGATTCAACATCATGTATATGAGCATTTTGACTGCACGCGGTCATCACCTCTGTCACTGATGTTTGCTCTACAGTTTGCCATAACCTAATTTTATGTACCTTAGCTCAGGCATGCATTATGTTAAATTTTGTGAAATTTCTCAGATAGTCGAGTTGTTGTCGTCGGAGAAGACTCGTGAGGCAGAGAGGAAGGCAAAGGAAGAATCGATCGAAGCGATCACAAAGAAGGTACGGTAGGCATGGTGAGGGATACGGTAGCCTAGAGGATCATTTAATATTGGACCTACAGCTCAGTATTAAGTCGTTTGTGTGTAATACTAATGTCGCAACGCATTTTTTATAGAGACCGGGAGTAGCACGAAATGTACGGCTAACATAAATATTTCGATCATCGCTATTTTTAAAAGTTTTTATGCGAAAATAACTAATTCCAAAATAATAATAATAATATAAATTCAGGCGGCATCACTGGTTGCCGCTGGAGTGGAAGAGGCTGCTGCCATATCTGCAGCTGCAGCAAGGTTGGAAGAGAAGTGGAAGGAGATGGAGGATGAGGGAACGAGAAGAAAGGATGAGTTGGAGAAGGCAATGGAAGAGGCGAAGGAGTGCGATGCAAAGGTGAGCTTGGAAATGGCAAAGGAAGAGGAGGAGAGGCAGTATGAGGCCAAGGTTCGTTGTGCACCCATGCCTCATTCGATCGGTCAAACTGGGCTGGTTTTCTCCTATTTCCAAGACAAGGTGAAGCAGGAAGACTTGTGTTACGTGAAATGTGTATAGGCGAAAAGGTACCATTTTAGTAGTCGTTAGATAAGATAATGGGGGAAAATATGCGAGGCCCACTTGCGATTTTTTTGTCGATTTTTTCAAATTGAGCACTACGAATCCAATCGCATATCTCTTTGGTATATAATGTAAGTGATAGTATAATCGTTGAAACTAGAGTGCGCCATACGGGTTACCGTCTCTGCATTTCACGTGCTCTCTCACCGGTCTGAGTGGCGCGAGAGTGTGTGAAATGGGAGAGACGGTTATCCGTATTTCGAACTCTAGTTCAAACCCGAATGCTTCAGGTGTGCAGCCTGCTCGTGTGGCTGGGCAAGCTGGAGGAGCAGCTCAAGGGTATTTAATTATTTAATTAGTTAACAATATTAATTTAATCTCACTAATTTAAAAAATATTGCAGCGCCCTCCTCTTCCGACCTATCGACCGGCCTGGCGGCAGTGGGCGCTGTGCGCGCTGCGCTCAGTGGCAAGCTATTTGATGATGTTTATTTTGTATTCCTTGCTTTCTAGAAGCGCCGGGTTAGAATTGGCAGGTTTGGATGGGAATAATTTCCCCACTGTCGATAGCAAAGCACCTTGAGAAGACCATGGATGCTAGATAGTAGCGCTGGGTTATAACAACCCGGTGGGCATCTATTATACCCGCAGTCGCCATCTCTTCATTTCACACACTCTCTCGATCGGTTGGGTGACAAGAGAGTATGTGAAATGAAGAGACGGCGACCCGTATTTGCGCAGTCTAATCGGTGCTTGCAGTGGAGCGACCCCGTCTACAGTCGGTGAGTGTGGCATGCGAGGCACTTCTGGACGGATGTCATCCCGCGGCTGAACAGGCAATCCAAGAGTGGAGGAGGGTCATACAGGGAAAGTGGAAGGTTTGGAGATTTTGATCTTTGATCTTTAACAAAATTGGATAGTCGTCGCTGTAACAGTAGAGCTTGATAATAAAAGTGGAAGGTGAGGGAGGTTTGATCTTTGTACTTGGAATATCTCGTGGCTATGAGATGGAAGGCGTCTGATTTGTAGTTTGATCCCTGATCTTTGATCTTTAAAGCAAGTAGAGGATCGCGCGGCGGCGAAGGAAGAATCGATGATAGAGCAGGAGGAGAGGCAGAGGGCAAATGAGGTATGTTGTTGTTGTTGTTGTTATTGGTGTTATTATGATGATTACTATTATTATGATTAATTATCATTCAGGCAGCGATGGATGAGGAGCGGAGAGCTGTGGAGGAGGTAAACCATTCGAAAAAATTTTTTTATTGTCCTCTGGACGCGTTGATAGTTGGGAACCGGAGGTGGGAACATTGGTGTTTCATGGGGAATACGTAGCTTAGAGGGAAGTCGTTGATTCAATGTAAGCAATTTCTTGCGTGATTGAAATATCAATAATGTTAAATTTGTCAGCACTTGGCCGAGGTGGCGAAGCAGACTGCCGAATTGCATGACGAAGTGCGCGCATTCGAGGAATGGATGGACGAGGCGGAGAGGTACGGTAGTCTGTCTAATTGATCGATCGAAACAAATATTTGACGTTGCTCGTCTACAGTAAGTGGGAGAAATGGGAAGCATGCCTTCACTAATTTCATTAAAAATGTTGTCCAGACAAAAGCCTGAGATTCGTTTACATAGCTTTCAATATATCCTCATGTTACACGGCGAATCACTCAAACCATCAACAACCATGATACCGTGAGCCCTGGATACCCGACTAATTGATCGATTATTAGGTTAGCTTGGTTCTAATATAGGTTAGGTTGTGGTGGTCATCCAACTAGTTGATCGAAGAAGGATTAGACTTTATCGAAGATTACGGTATGTGCAGAGTATTTATCGATTGATTGCAGTAAGCTGGCAGTCGCCCCTGCGATGACTGTGGACGGCGATCGATTGAGGGAGGCACTGCACGAGGCGAAGGTGAGGGTTTATTCAGTAGAGGAAAGAGATAAATTGAAAAATGCACGAATATGTCTACCACTGGTGAGATCGAAAGGTGACAAAGCGGGGGCATCCGCAAAATGGTCCAAAATGGTCATTCGGACATCCGCAAATAGAGAACTATCGCCTGTTATAGAAGGTGATAGTCGATCAGTGCCTATGCGGGCATTCGCAATTTTAAGCTTGTCACCTTTTCTAGCCCACCAGTGATGTCTACAACGCGCATCTACCAGTATGAATTTTTTTTTTCGTGCGAAGCTCTAGGTTCACTTTAGAAAATGCAAAGGCCTGGAAAATGACGATGTGATGGAGCGCCAATGTATCGTGTTCGAGTTTTGGTCAGACCTGTAAAACTGGCAATTCAAAAACAAGAGAAGATGGTGCCATTTGAGAGTACGGCAGTCGACATCGCCTCGCGCCAGTGCGAATTTGATCTGATGAGAGGAAGAGCCGGAGTGCTGATGAAGATTGCACCCGAGAATGAGGGGAAGGAGATTGAGGAGAGGGACGAGGCTGTTGGAAAGAGGTACGGTAGCCAGAATATCATTGATTTCCCCTGAAACAATGGTGTTTATTGATTTATTGATATGGGCGGTAGTGCAGTTATGCGGACGATAAACTGATCGATCATCAACGATTGAGTACAGTAACCTTCCGAATTCCAGATGGGACGCGATGTGTGCGGCGATCGATTCGCGCTGTGCCGAGGTAGAGAATGCTGCGGCAGAGAGTGAGTTTTCGATTTATTAAATTTTGAAATACCGGGAAATGTCTGTAAATGAATGGGCAAGTACTACCTTGCAGTAGCAGGTAGAAAATTCTTGTTTTAAAAATACATTGATGACCTCGATTACCTAAATTGAAGAGCAGTTCAGTGGAATTTGATAGTTTCTTAATGCATGCCAAATGAAACCCGTTTGAAACCTATCCATTGTTTTTGCAGTACATTGATATGATAACATTTTCACCATTATGATCTTCTCCTGTCATTGATTTTAGTTAACTCGAGAATGGATTAAATATATCAGAATGTATTTCAGGCTGCGCATTCACTGAGGCGCTAGCCAATCTGGAGGAGTGGTTGGACGGGGAATTGGCAGAGGGAGCAGTGAGAAAGGAGAAGGGATGCAGGGGAGATGTCGATACGGTGAGTACGATTGGGGAAACCGGTAATGAATAATAGGGTGCATTTTGTGTATGTTTTTGATGTACAGCATACATGAAAAAGCTAGTGGAAAACTACTTCGACACATAGCCCATAGCCCGCGTTTAAGTTTTTCGTTGACACGGCATGCTACCTACGGTTCGCAAACATACCCCGTTTTCATAGAATTAGTCGGTTTTAATGGTCTTTTTCATAAACATACCCCGCTTTCGTAGAATTTTGTCACATAACTTTTTCATGTATGATGTACAGTTGGTGAAATAGCCAATTTGAATGAGTCACCCGTTGATTCTTTTCGGCATGTTAAGTTCAATGTATTTTCGAATTTATGTGTGATATTTTGTCAATAATGGATTCAAATGAAATCATTTTCAGGTAGCCAACATGTTATCAGCAGAGAGGAATCTGAAGCACGCGAGAAAGGGCAAGGCCGAATCTATGGAGGCAATCAGGATGAAGGTACTGTAGTTGAGAGGATGTGGCGTTTTGCTGTGCGTGTGACAATGATCGATTGCAGCACGAAAATTGCTGCCGAAATTCAAATTCTGTTTTGGACTTTTGGAGTGCTGTAGATGAGAACGCGCTGTATGAGAGAAATATGTTAGTTGACAATTCAGAATTCATGCAAAATCGTTGAGGCACTGCACATGCATGTATTATAGGAATCTCTTGCAGCATCAAACTTGCTGCCGAAATGGGACTGGCTCTGCCTGGCTCATATTTTATTTATGTTGTTTAATTTCATAAATATATTGCAGGCAGCCTCGCTTGTGGCAGCGGGAGTCGAGGAGGCTGCGGCCGTTGCTGCAGCAGCTGCAGCACTGGAGGAGAAATGGGCGGCGATTGAGGGAGAAGGAGCGAGAAGGAGGGAACAGCTGGAGAGGGCAATGGAAGAGGCGAAGGAGTGCGATGCAAAGGTGAGCCGGGCATAGGAGAGATTAGTTTCATTGAGCTCCAACATCCAACAAAATCAGTGCCAGATGTGCACGATACTCGGACTACCGTTCAAAAAAAGAGGGTTCTGGGGTCACTTTTCATAAAAATTTCTGATTCAGTGCGCACACTGTGAGCCAGGTAAATGATGGCGGTGAAACACGGACATTCCAGGTCTACGGCCTTCTCGGATGGCTGGTGGATTTGGAGGAGAGGCTCGAGGGTCAGTTGCGATTATTATTTTCTTTGTTTGATCTTTGATCTTTTGCCTTCTTTCGCACTTTGAAAGATCGTATTCAGTGCCTGCCCCGGGCGACCGCACCGCCCAATTGGATGCAGCAGGCTCCGTGCGCGCAGCACTCGCTGGTGAGTTTATTTTCGTTTAGTGATTACGTCCTAGACGCGCCGGGATTGATGCTCAAGGAGGACTCAAGTTTCACATCAATTTCATATATAACTGCAGCCGAGCGGCCGCGACTGGAGGAGGTGAAGGAGGCATGCGAGACGCTCCTGGTGGGATGCCATCCCGATGCTGAGCAGGCACTTAAGGAGTGGAGAAGAGTGGTAGAGGCGAGATGGAGGGTGAGCGAGATTGATCTTTGATATCTGATCTTTGATCTTTGTAGGAAGTCGATGATCAAGCGGCAGCCAGGGAGGAATCGTTGCTAGAAGAGGATGAGAGACAGAGGGCGAATGAGGTACGGGTTGTTGTTGTTGTTTTGATATTGATGTTATTGTTTTGATGTTGATGTTATTGATATTCAGATGGCGATGGATGCGGCGCGCGAGTTTGAGGAGAGGAAGAGGCTGGAGCTGGATGAGGTTGGTCCATTGGGGGACTTATTATCATTGTTGAATTATCACTGCTCATTTGCCTTTTATTCCTCATTTCACGATGTGACTGTCGCAAACAGATTTCACGGGTTTTGAGAAGTGCATGTAACTCGAAAATGCTATCTAGTGCACGATCATTTGAAAAGCTTTTTTTCGACACATGAGGATTTCACCGAATTGGAGTGTTTCGCTCGTGTTTCGGTTGGAACAGGATGAAGAGGGCATTTCAAACTGAGTCTTGATATTTGATCTATTGTAGTCCCGCTGGGAGGCCGAGTCAGTGGGCGAGGAGATCGACCAGTGCGCTGATGAGGTCAGTCTGATTATTATTGTAAATATTTTATTATTTTTTTTTGGCGCAATCTCTCGTTCTCAAGTGCGATACTTTCGATTCGAGCCAGGAAAATATGCGATTAGGGCGAGCGAGAACTATGGTTTGATTGAGAGTAATGTTCATCTGATTGCTTACACAGGTGCTGGCATCACTGGAGACACGCAAGCCACTGCCGGGAGTGCCCGAGACGGCGGAGGAGCAGATGGACGAGTTCATGGCTGTTAAGGCGGGGGTGCGGCACTTTTGCTGTTTTTTTTATGTATTTCAAATTAAATTGTGGTTTTTCGAAAAGGTGATGGCTTGCATTGAGAAGATTAGGGGAAAATGTGTGCGAAAACGCCTGTCCCAGCTATTTGAGATGAATAAGGTGTGTTTTTCATATTTACCCGGGCTGCATGGTGCTTCAAGGAGGTGCAGGGGAAAAATATCTTGCGAAATCTTAGTAGAAAATTAGCCCGAGCCCTCACTATTCTGAACAGTCATGAATCAGAATAACAATTCACCCGGTGATGTTTGTGCTTCATGGAATTGAGATAAGTAGCGACATTGAGTATTCATAATTTCTCCTCATAGCCTCGTTGGAATACAATATTAATAAAGTTGGAGTAAGAGATAATGATTATCTTTTCAGATCGAGCAGACTCGCGTCGCCATCGAGGACTATCTGGGCAGGACGATTGAGGCTGCGAGTGCGGATGAAGGGAATTGGCTGAGAAGGAATAGGGCCAGACTGGAAGCGAAGTGGGGCAGGATTAAGGTGAGGTCGCTTCTGGTATGGAGTGAGATGCGGACTATGATTGCGAGCTGTTAAAATGAGGAACACACGTTACGTAGAATGAATGATTTCGGTGTCTAGAAGAATGGTGAGTTTGGGGTTTCATGCTTGAGATATCAAAAATGCCCATTGAAGTTTAAAAATTATTTTTCTCGCTCTATTCGATATTATATTTTACTTGTGTTAAGTTACTAGTCTACTGTAATTGTTTTTGAAAAAGCTCCAACCATTCCCCGCAGGACCTCGCCTCTACGCGGCAGAGCAGCCTGGAAGCTGCTGCAGAACGGGCCGAGCAACTGGATGCCGAATTGGTAAGAAGATACCATTGATCTTTAATCGTTTGCCTCCACCTCCTCTCGATGATCTCCTTTGCTATTTCCTAATCGATTGTTGAACAATGTTGCTAGCATGTTGGCGTTGTTGTTGTTGTTGTTGTTGTTGTTGTTGTTGTTGTTGTTGTTGTTGTTGTTGTTGTTGTTTTCGTTGTTATTATTATTGTTGTTATTGCAGGTGGATCTTCGTGCATGGCTGCAGTGGGCGGAGCAGTCGTTGGCCGAAGCCGGCCCGATCTCGAGACTCCCCGCGGGATTGGCGAAGCAGAGGGAGGAGCAGGAGGAGAGGATGGAGGAGGTGGACAGGAGGTACGGTAGGAGTTGATGAGCATAGCGGGGTTATGAAGTATGGTAGGCGATGCTTGATCCAAATGTTTAAAAATGTACTATTTGACACATGTGACTTGTGGGTTTCATGCTGATTACTAGTGAGGTTGCTGATCGTAGTTCCTCTTTCTATTGATAATATGATTGCAATTACAGACGTGCTTCATTCCTCGAAACGAAGTCGCTGGCGGGCCAGATTCGGGCGTCGTGCGAAGCCAAGGACGCCGTGTACATAAAGAACCAGACGGTGACCCTGGACGCCAAATTGGCCAAGTTTGTCGGAAGGGCCGGAGAGAGGACCAAGGTGAGCAAGGGGGGGGGACTGTGAAGGGTCTGAATGTGCTAATTCTACACAATCATGAAATTTTGCTCCTTATGTGAAGGCACAGTAGCATGTAAATTGTTAACAGTATGGGATTCATCATTCATTTGGTGGGGAAAGAAGCAAAGTTGAATTGATTGCTACAGAATAATCGAGTCTGAATTTGACCCGGATATTCCGGTTTACGCATCGAATACTAGATGAGGTATGCGGTGTGCGTTGATCGTCGGCGTTGTCCCGCTGTAATAATTTTGTACCAATTTGTCTTAATGTCATCGTTGCTAATTCACGCATTTCATTATTCATAATTTTTCCTTTGCATCCCCGCTATTTTTTGCAAATATAATATTATTAATATTAATAAATTCGCCTTTTCTCAGCAACTGGAGGCTGCGTGGCACGAGACGGCCATGTGGCTGGATGGAGTGAACTCACTCGATGATTGGATGGAAGAGATTAAGAGGTACGGTAGGATGAGTATACTGAAGGACAGAACATAGAGGGTGGTGCAGGACGCTAGGAGGTACGGTAACGAGGAAATTACGATAGCACTTATACTACGTCTCGTATTTCGGATGTGTAGCTACCAAATCCAGGTCTTGGATGATGGTGATCGACAAATGAAGAGGTGTAAAGGGGATGTGGGGTACGGTAGCTTATCGATTGATCGGCTACCTTGTCAGAGATTCGACGTGGGGGTACGGTATTCAACTTATCGATTGATGGATTCCAGCAAGACGGCCGTCGTCCCTCCGACGACTTCGGATGTCGATCGACTGAGGAAGGCACTCGAGCACGCCAAGGTTTGTGGGTTTTACTGGAATTTTTTGTTGAAATAATGACAGAATATTAAGTAAAAATCAATCAACCCCCCCCCTCCTGCAGACTACGGTAGCCGACGTGTGCGCGAACGTGCCGCACTTCGAGTACGTCCGTCGAGCGGGCGTCGCCCTGATGGAGCATGCGCCCAAACACGAGAGGAAGGAGATTGAGACGGAGATTGTTGAGTTCCGGAAGAGGTACGGTAAACATATCGATTGGGTGATACAGTAGATTTTTGAAGTTCGAACTCACGAAATGATAGATACGGCTGGTGCGGTAGAATGCTGAAACTGATTGACAGAAACAGACTGCAGTACACGAGTAAAGTAGGCTTTTGCCGCAGCTTTGTGAGTGATACTGTAGCAATATTAATCTTATAAATTGAGCAATCTGTTGGATACAGTATCCCTCTCTCCATTTCAGATGGGATGCAGTCTGTGCGGCGGCCGATTCACGCTGTGCAGAGGCCGAGAAGGCTCTGCTGGAAGGTCAGTTATCCATTTCGAAACCCCAGGGATTTTTGAGTTTCATAAATTCTTTGAACGATTAGGAAAGTGTTTCTTTGCAGTGATTATTTCAAGTGTATCATAAAATTTTATATTTTATTTTTTTTGTTTACATACCCCTGATTCAGGCGGCGCATTCACTGAGGCGCTAGCCAATCTGGAGGAGTGGTTGGACGGAGAATTGGCAGAGGGAGCAGTGAGAAAGGAGAAGGGATGCAGGGGAGATGTCGATACGGTGAGTAGAATAGTAGCCATCAACTTTGTGCAAACTTGCGGTCACGGTTGAGTCAAGTTTCATTCGATTGTCATGTGCACAGTAGAATTCGGATCGTTAGCAAAACCTTTTGAAATTACGTTCTTGGTTGTGTTTCAGAGTGAGGTTATCTTGTCAGTTTGATTGAATTTTTGATTAATCTCACTACGTGCTTCCAAAAAAATTTTTTTAAGAATATTCTCCCCAGCAAGTATGAGGTTTCAAATTCAATATATCTATTGCGCAGGTGACAGAGCTGGTGTACGCGGACAGGAAGCGAGAGGAGGCGAGGAGGAAGAAGGCCGAGACGATTGGAGCCATTACGAAGAAGGTACGGTAGGATTACGGTAGATGGACCGACCGACCGGGTCATTTCATTTTTGTCGATCGGGCCATTTCGCAGTCGGCTTCCCTGGTGGCCGAGGGCGTCGAGGAGGCTGCAGCCATATCTGCAGCTGCAGCAAGGCTGGAGGGCAAGTGGAAGGAGATGGAGAGGGAGGGCAAGAGCAGAAAGGGAGAACTGGAGAGGGCAATGGTGGAAGCGAGAGAGTATGATGGAAAGGTAAGAGTACACTTTTTTTGGTGATCATTTTTTTCAATTTCACGCACTCTCGCGCATGTCAAAACGGAGAAATATTTATTATCCCTGCAGATGAAACATGATCGAATGTATTTTTTTCATTACAAAGATGCGTCGAAGAGATATTGGCCGTATGAGTCTCGAGCAGTTTAGTCGCTTCGACGAAACACAACTATTCCAGTTGCGCGGACTGCTCGATTGGCTGGTCGAGATGGAGGGCAGACTCGAGGGTGAGTTGGTCGTTGATCTTTAATCTCTAGTCTTCGACCTTTGCAGTCCCGTCCTCGCCGTCCGACCTCTCAGTGGGTCTGGCTGCAGTTGCAGCGGTGCGCGCGGCACTTGGTGGTGATTTTTTAAACTCGTATTGTGGGATTTTTAATAGTCGTAGCGTGCTTAATGCGCCAGGCGAATAATGAATGACTACAGTAGATCGCTGTGATTAAAAAAATGTTATAGTTTTGGCCTGGATGATTCGGGTTGCACACAGTGCACTAGATGAATCAGTGATGTGGTAGTTGATCGGATGCTTGCGTAGCTTACAATAAGTAATTATAATTGCAGCCATTGATCAAATACTACTGTCAAAAGGACCAACGCATGCCACATTTTGGGCCTAATTTGAACAAAAATTAAAGAAAATCACACCACCATTTCACAAAAACAGAGAAAATAAAAAGAAACCTAACCACAACATGCCCAATAACCTTCAAAATGTGTAAAAGCACGCCACAATTTAAGTCTCATGACATGAGTATTTGACCTTTGATTGCAGCGGAGCACCATCGACTGACGGCCGTGAAGGAGGGATGCGTCGTCCTCCTCGATGGATGTCATCCGGATGCAGAAGAAGCATTGATGGAGTGGAGACGAGTCGTTGAGGAAAGATGGAAGGTGCGGGGGGGGTGGTCTTTGATCTTTGATCTCTGTGGAAATGTGACGTTTAGCCCCGTAGTAGGGTGGCTCTGTAGTTTCGTCTTTGAGCTTTGCAGGAAGTTTAGCTTGATCGTTCATCGCTGAACTATCATGTAGTATTTAATGATCTTTGATCGTTCTAGAAAACCGACTTTGATCTTTGTGCAGGAAGTGGATGAACTCGCTGCGTCAAGGGAGAAGGAGCTGGCAGAGGAGGAGCTGCGATTGAGGGAGAGAGAGGCGAAGATTCACGAGTTGAATGAGTTTGTGGAGGCGAAGAGACTAGAGTTGGATGAGGTGAGGAGGGAGGGGATTAGGTGAGATCTAGGCGCGCCGAGTTAGTAGAGTGTAGGTCATCGTTCAATTCTTTGTAAACCTTTTTTTTCAAAATGGTTCGTATCTTCATCGAAACTCCATTATCTCTTCCGTCTATAAACGGGGGCAGGGAAGAGAAACAATTTTAATTGATATCAAGAAAATGTATGGAACCCCCTTCACTACATTCAGACAACACGTCGCTACCTGGGCTAAATTGCAGAGAATTTGCAAATCACAAAAAAATCAATGGATTATATTGTTTCGTTCGCTACAGGCCTCGCTGCAATCGGCACCTGTCTCTGTGGAGGAGGCGGCGCTCCGCGTGGTCGCCCACGTTCTCTTCGAGGACGAACTCAAGGTGAGGAGCGTCGTGGGTGAGCTGGGAAGGCTTTTTTCAAATGGCTTTAATACGTGCAACATCTACTGGTGTCAACAAGGGTCGGGTGTCAACAAGAGAAGTGTTTATTAGTTTTAAAAAATAAATCAGTTTTCAATTCGGAATGGCAGGAGCGCCAGGCGGACGTGGATGTGCTCACGAAGGGCAGAAGGAGAGACGGCGAGAGGTCGGTTAATCGAGTGCCTGATACACTGAACTTTTTAAAATATATTTTAATTGTAGCAACAAGCCGTTGTTTGCAGGGACGCCGCAGCCGATGCACTCGGCAGTCGATGGCGCGCCCTATGGACGGATTCGATCGGTCGTGCGGCCCAGTTGGAGAAGGATCGGGAGTTGCAGGAGGAGTTGAGAAGATTGGAGAGATGGCAGTATCCGGAGTGGAGGGTATGTATGGAAGGGAAGAAGGGGGATGCGCATTAGGGACTACTTTTTATTATGGTACTTATACTCTGAAATGAGATAGTTTCTGAACGTGATATTTTTTGCTAGTGGAGATGGGCGTTACGAATCTGAATCTATCGGGTACGGTATCCATTCGTTGCAGGACCGCTACGTTGAGTGGAACGATCACGGAAAGGCGAGGGTGAACGATCTGTTCAGGTACTGTCATTGCAAGATGTTATCAATAGGATTACGGTACAATTATTGTTTATCGATGGACGAAGCTACAGTACCACTCCAATTGCAGACGCCTCGATCGATCGAGCACGGGAAGTGTACCGAGAGCCGCCTTCATTGACGCCATTGTCGCATCCAGTCAGTGATTGTGGCTTTTGGTCTTTGATTTTTGTGCGAAATATATCGGGGTTCATAGTAAAAATCGGTCAACTATCGCGGGTATCGCTCTCAAAAATCGTCGATTATGAGCTTCTAACAAGCCGGGATAAAATGGAGGGGGGGGGTATTGTCCTATATCAGACCCCATGTTCATCACAGCCCACAATCAGAGTTCCCCACGTCTCGACTGGAGATGGTCAAGGTGGCCGATCGATTCGACCGCGGCGACGGAATGATCAGCGGAAAGGAATTCATCGCGTCGCTCAAGATTGGATCCAAGGTAAGGTAGGGGAGCGATATCGATTGAAAGGATCTCTAAGAGCTGGGGTTCTGTTTCGTGTGGTGCTACTGTAGGTCGGAAATTGGATTTTTCTGAAGGTTGAAACACTGGAGTGCCTGGGTACTGTGTACGTTTGGGGAATATCGATTGTTCTTCAGCTCGAGACACTGCAGGAACTGGATACTGTAGGTCGATGAATATTGTTTTTTAAACCCATTTTAAAGTCAATTTTCTATAGTTTGAAATACGGGTTAACGTCTCTTCAGAGTGTGTGAAATGAAGAGATCATAATCCGTATTTCCCACTATACAATTTTGCCGCAGGTGTTGACGCCGAAATCGCCCGAGGAGCAGAAGCGAATGATACGGAGCGAGATGACGAGAAGAAGGGAGCAGTGCTGCTGCGCCCACAAATTCAGAATCGATCATGAGGAGGACACACCTGGCAGGGTACGGTAGGGGGATACGGTAGGAGGGAGAGGAGATTGATGCACTTTACTGTTTTAGAGGTATAGTAGGAGTGCATTAGCTGTGCTACAGGCTTATAGAATACGGTTCGAGAAAGGGGGTGGTGCTGTTACGGTGTGAATACGATATTACTAAGAGACTATAATTTTTTTGTGTCTGTCTGTCCGTCCGTATGTGGGTATGTGGGTATGTATGTATGTATGTATGTCACGCTCCGGAAATCGCCCAAAATCGCCCTTTTCGCCCGTTTCCAAGCCTAAGTCCTTCAGCAAAAGTCTTGTAATGATGATCCGAAAAAAATCAAAAATCAATTTCATCATCACTATGCAATATGACGAAATAGCTTAAAACCCCGTTTTTCGCGCCGTTCTCGCCGGAAACTTAACCAAATCGATCGTGCTTGGCATCAAACTACTCGTAATCAAAAGTTTCAAAAAATCGATAATCAATTTCGTCATCACTATGCAATATTGCGTAATGATGATGAAATAAACCGTTTTTTGCGCCGTTTTCGCCGGAAACTCAACCAAATCAAATATATTTTTTTTTCATTTTTATTATTACGTCATCAATCGATACCGTAACCCGATTACAGTATCCCAAAAGGTTCGGCGGGTCAGATTTAGTTCGCTGGGTCAGATTTATGACTTTCGTCATAAATCGATACCGTATACCGATTACAGTATCCCAAAAGGTTCGGCGGGTCAGATTTAGTTCGGTGAGTCAGATTTATGACTTTTGTCATAAATCGATACCGTACCACTATTACTATGCACCAAAGTTGTCGACTAGGTCAAACTTAGTTCACTGGGTCAGATTTATGACTTTTGTCATAAATCGATACCGTACCACTATTACCATGCACCAAAGTTGTCGACTAGGTCAAACTTAGTTCACTGGGTCAGATTTATGACTTTTGTCATAAATCGATACCGTACCACTATTACCATGCACCAAAGTTGTCGACTAGGTCAAACTTAGTTCACTGGGTCAGATTTATGACTTTTGTCATAAATCGATACCGTATCGCGAATACAGTACGCCAATGGGTTCGGCGGGTCAGACTTAGTTCGGTGAGTCAGATTTATGACTTTTGCCATAAATCGATACCGTCTCACGAGTACAGTACCCCAATCGGTTCGGCGGGTCGGAATTAGTTCGGTGAGTCAGATTTATGACTTTTGTCATTAATCGATACCGTATCACTAATACAGAACCCAAATCGGTTCGACGGGTCAGACCCGGCGACATTAGCTAGCGAGCGCAGCGAGCCTGCGAGTCCCTGGCGGAAGGCTCGTGGGGCTGAGGGCGAGCCGAAAAAAGATGGGATGGGGCCACGCAGTGGCCCCATCCCATCTTTTTTCGGATCGCCCGAGGCCCCACGAGCCTTTCGCGAGGGACGATGCCAACTCGGTCCGCGACTGTGAATATTTTATCTACCAATGTGGCCCACTAGCCCAAACGTAATTCACTGGGTCTGATTTATGAGTTTTGTCGTAAATCAATACCGTATTACTTTTATATAATATTAACGTGATTCGCTTGATCAAAGTTAATACGGTGAAACACATTCACGCGTGCGGAAGGCCTCAAGAGCCTTCCGCAAGCGTTCGCACATAACTGGGATAAAACCTTAACACACAACCCGGCGACGCGAAGCGCTCGCAGAAGACTATCACAACCCGGCGTTGCGCGCACGCTGGCGAGCGTAGCGAGCCTCATTGCAGCCGCAGGCTGCTTGCCACCCGCAGGGTCTAGCCGGGCGTAGCCCGGCTAGTTGATTAATCAATTCTTGCAGCCGCAGCCCAAGTCTGATGGTGGAGTGCTGCAAACGTACAGGGTGAGTGGATGTCTTAGTGGTACTCGAAGTTGATTGAAAGCTGAATGCCACAATTATTCACATATGTATTTGATATTGCAACCTCAATAATCATGTGCAGTATTCAGGGTGAGCTCGGATTTCAGTGATACTTTAGGTAGTTGAGTGGGACATGAATGCAACAATTCTCGGTGTTATGTGGCGAGAATAGCAATTATAACTAAACTTGCGAGTGTTGATACAGTGCCTGCTTTTGAGTATTGATTTATCGATTATTGATAAATTCTCCCCTTGATTTATCGATTATTCTCTTTCCAGTTCGGTGACCAGCAGATCCGTCGAATGGTGCGCATCCTGCACACGACGGTGATGGTGCGAGTCGGCGGAGGATGGGAGCCGCTGGACGAATTCCTCGGCAAGCACGACCCGTGCAAGGCCAAAGGTACTGTGGGCGCACGGCGACTGCCAATCGATGATTGACTTTATTTCGAAAAAAGCTACCATAATCTGGCAAATGGCAGACCGCACGAACACGGCGCTCAACGCGCGCTTCTACGACGACGTCCGTCCGGCGCACGCCACCGACAAGATGTACGACTTCACGAAGCTGCAGCACGCGAGAGGTGACTACGGTAGGTACACGGCGGGGCGCAATCGAGTACTGATTTTTTTGCTTATTTAAGTAGAAAACGCTTAAAATTCTGTTCAGGATCGCCCAGCAGCACGGTGACCTCGCCGGCGGCCCGCTCGTCGCCCAAGGAGACGGTTACCGTACTCAAGCCGCACACGCAGACCGGCACGCCCGGAGTCGTCAAGGGGGTACGGTGATTACTATGGAAGCGTTATCTGTAACTGATTTATTTAAAATCAGTTGCTGGTGGATGTATGAAGTGGATTACGGTAGCGGAATCGAAAAACTGACTGTTTTTTTCCAGATACGCGAGAAGACTGAGCGCAGTGTGCCAATGTTCGGCGAGAATCGCTACTCGAAGGAGCGCGCTGCGTCGATGGAGTTGCTCGGTGGGTACGGTAGTCGCACGACTAGATCGCATCGTGGACTGGTTTTTAAATTTTTTTAAAATTAATATTTCTGCAGACACGCCCGTTTCTCGCCCGTCGTCGCGCGCATCCGACACGACTACGACGCCATCGCGTATTCCCTCCCTCAGAGGATCCGCGAGAAAGACCGCGACGCCCTCGGCTCGCGCGCCGCGGCTGACCGATCTGACCAATCGAACGCCCGTCCCTACCGTACCCCGCCCTGAGTGAACTTATGTAATAATAACGCATCGTTGCTCTACTTATTGCAATCCATCTCAATCTCATGTTGTATTACGGAATTACACCTCTGCTCAGAATGGCATTATGCATTTCAGTGACTTTCTTTTCTTCTTCTTCTTTCATTTCTTTGTGTATGTATGTGCTAATTTTTTTTTCCTTATCAATTATTGTCGCTGATCATATCATGATATAGTGTTGTATTGTCAACTATCGATCGTGTTTAGAGTCAAATGTCCTAGCGGAATCCTCACGCCGTTCAGGATTTTTGATCAAATCCGATCGGTTATCAACCGTTCATTTTCTATTTCATTATTTACCGCACTTAACTCACCCTTATTGGCCAAATTAGAAGCAGTAATGAATACCTTTTTCCACGACACTTATTTAGTGTCCATAATTGTGTTGTCCTTCAATTTTTCTCCTAATGTGATCGTTTTTAGTGCAATTATTCGTATGTTTTTCGTTTTTTTTTCTAGGAGCACATCTTTCGCTAATATTGTTCAGAAGAGAGTTAATAAATCATGTCTCTAAATTGCTTCGTATCTCTACCCAGAAGGGTCTTCAACGTTGGAACGTCCTCCACAATGTTCAAGACGTTCGGCTAGCGAATTTCCCTAGTGCCAGAAATAAGATCCCGTCCGCCATTTTTGGTCGCTAAATACAGGAAGTGGTGCGATCACAACGGATCGTCCAGAGTTAGCAACAACTGCAACTTCCGTGAAAAAAAACTTTATTCATCATACAAAAAGTCATAAAGGCGTGCAAAACAGTCTTACTTACTTTCAGACTGTTTTCCGCAAATATCGAATATTTTTATACTCATTATAATAAAAAGAATGTACAATACAAAATACAAATCGCATTAAAAAATTGGCAGATGTAGATGTAGGATTGACGTGAAACCTATGAAGAAAAGAGAGCATTAAGGATTGAGATAACCCCTCAAGGGGGAGGATTAAAACCTTTGAACACTTTAAACATACTTTATACAATATACAATAATGACAAAAAAAAATTTCCACTTCGCCCTTTAGCTTCTCTCCGCGGTTTTGCACAATCTGCTTCTCACCGTCGATCTTGTTTCTCTCAAGCTGATGGGAAACCATATTCTCAGTATCGCACCATACTGGTCAGCAACCTGAAAAAAAAACCCCAATGTCAATTAAGACAACCATCACGAAAAATGCAAGAAAATGACAAAAATAACCTTTCCAATGTTCGTAGTGATATCCATATTTTTGGTTCCTGGTCTAAGCGAGCGTATAGCGATTTCAAGTGCATCATAAGCTCCCTTGAGCAGATTTGATCTCTTCTCATCAACTTTATTGTCCTGAGAAAAATCGTTCCAGAGTAATAAAAAAAATAAAACATACGGCTGATGCTCCAACGACAACGGAGTGAGCAGCGGTTGCAATAAATCCATCTACATGAGCTCCAAGATCGATTTTCACAAGCTGGCTTTTCTCTAGTTTTACTGGAGGGTCAGATCGAAGAAGAGAAAAATGACAAATTGTGTTATCGATGGAGATGCAGGTGGGCATTGCGATTCCCTGAAAGTACTGATAATAACAAAATTTAACAACTATAAATAACAATTACTACGAAGTAATTATTATTTGACATGCAATACGTCTGAAAAAATGACTAATATTTCAAATGAAAATAACATATTTCAATTTGATGTATGACATTTCAAATACTACCTTCTGCAGATCTTTTTCCTTCTTGAAAATCTTGGCAGTTTTCTCCGTCAACATTTTTTCACCGAAATCGCACAGATATCCAACTTCGATACCTTCCTTGATCTCAGCAATGACAGCCTAAAATGAAATAATTCATATTGAAAACGTAAATTCATAGATGCAAACCTCAGCACTTTACACAGCCCATCAACAAAAAACCCGGGACGAAACAGAAAGAACGTACCTTCAGGGTTGCATTAACAATATGAGCAGCCATTCCATACTTGGTGACAACCAGGTCATTAGCGAGGATGTGATTGGGCTCATCGCCGACAGAGCTGAAGGAGCTGCTCTCACTGTCTTTTCTATCGGGTATCCTTTCTGCAATGAACACGTTATATAGTAGATCACAATATAAAACAAAAGCGAAAACTCGAAAAACTAGGGAAGAATGAGAGCAAAAGACGCAGCGACAACGACTTCAAAAGTAATTTGAGAATATTATGATAAAAATTCCACAGTGATTCAATATATCGATATTTAGGAACGTTTTAGATATGAAAATAAACACAAAATTCATACAAATAACAATTAAAACAATAAAAAATAAATATGATTTGTCATCAAAAATGCCCTCGCAGAATCCCGTCCCGCGCACGCATCCGGAGCTATTTTCCGGCTGCGCGGGAAAGTGGCAATTCAAATGTCAATTCTCGCTAGCCGAACAAGTTGCATTTGCATAGAACATTGTGCCTCAGTACTTTCACTCAACAGTCATGATTCCCTGAGCGGTATCTTCCTTAACTCCTTCCCACCTCTAACACAGTTTACGCGGTCTTGACTAGGCCAGGCGCGTTCAAAATCGCTATTTTTCCCATCAATTTACAGTAAAATTATGGATTCAAATTAAATTTTGACAGCACAGACTTGAATATTTTGAACACGAGCTATCAAGTATTTGACGCAAAGAATAAGAGTCGCCGCAGCGAACTAGACACGCAACGCTTCTGTCGGTAGAGCGTCATATGACGTCATGCGGTTTTCGGGCCTGACTGCAACGTGCTGTAAAAAGTTTAACTGTCTTTTTGTATTCATCTGATAACTTCACTTAAACAATGATCCTTTGTGTTCTTCTTGTACAGACTTCTATTATATCCCTTTAATATTTGTATGTTGCTTTTCGGCCTAGCTTCGAGTAGTTTGTTTCTATTTCTTCTGTTTGTTTTATGCGCTTGCCTGTGCAAGTTGCATCACATGCTTGCCGTATTCCCCATTCTGCGTCCTGAGTCTTTTTTTTTACAATTGTTTCGTGTAAATGTGTCGAATATATCTTTTATTTACAGGGAACCGCGCCCAAAATGAGTACTCCGAAAGAGCTTACTCCGAAAGGAAGACTCCTGTACGACGCACTTCGCTCGAATCCTCAAGGTAACATAACATCATATCACTGCATTTTTTGTTGGTGGTAATCTTGCTAGCGTTGAAGCTCTTTTATTTATCATCTTGTTGTTTTATCATCTTGTTAAAATATATTTGTACATTTATTTCGATAGGATTATTGAAACGTATTTGAATATCTGTTACAGAGTCGATAGCGATGCTGCGCGCTGCCATGTTGAACGAGGACCCGTCGCAGAGAGACACTGTGGAGAGAGCGGTCCTCGTCCCGGCGGAAGCACTCCTCTCTGGGGTATGGCACACCGAAAGATCCGCGGAGAATATGAGAGATTAGGAAAGAGCAAAGAAAAAAGTCGTCAGAGAAAAAACTCAAAATGTAACACTATTTCGCTGTGTTGAGCCCCAAAACGAAAGTTGAACTATAGTATGCGAATACGCTACCGGTAGTGTGCCTTCGACGAATCGTCGTCTGTCCATTTTTGCGTCCAATATTGAGTTTGATGACCTTTTTCACAGGATGTCGCGGTAGTCGGCCCGTCCCTCGATCGCGCGTTCGATGCGCTCGCGCAGAACATCAACGGCATGCAGGCTTCTCTGAACACGGTGAGTGTGACATTTACTAAACGTCGACAGTCGAAAAATCGACAGGAGTGTTGTAAAGTAGAGGATAGTAATATAAATTCGTTTAGTCGCACATGTTCATCACTTCGGCAGTCATGAGCACCTTCATGGACAGCATCGAGAAGGTGAGTGAATCAATGGAATTCTAAAGTTATCAAAGTAGTCAACAGTTTTCAAAGAAAACGTTCTGTAATCTAGACAGGGCAGTGAGAAAATGTACCAATTCTTGTGTACATTTACAATTTAATCATATTCGATCCGGTGTCCTGCACTGATCATGTCCTTAGTAGGGTTTTTAAGAAATTGTCTCTTCATTTCACGTGCTCTCTCACCAGTCAGAAAGGCGAGAGAGGGGAATGAGGAGGATCAGCATGACCAGTTCTGTCATTTGCAGACGAGGGCCGTAGCCAGACGTGCTCAGGCAGCGCCTGCTGCTCCCCGCAACGTCCCTCCTACCAGACGTGGTATGCATTATCAATATTTGTCTGCCAAGGAGGAATGCGGACACTTTTCCCCTATTCGATTCGATAAATATCGAATAGAAAATTTAAATAGCCTTCATTGCAGCGTCGACCCGCCGCATCAAGAAGGAGGATCACCATTCTGCCAGCGAATCGTCTGGTGGTAGAATTTATATTATTGTTATTTAAATTATTTCATTACTCGAAGTTAGCATTATTTATCGGTTTTAAAATAATTCTTGACGGCCTTTTCTACTCTATTTTTGAAACATTTATCATCAAACTTTTTAAATTTAAAACCTAATGAGTTAATATTATTTAAAAAAATTATAATTCAGCTGACGTGAACGACGTCCTTCGTGGGGAACCGAAGAACGAGAAGAAGACGGCCAAGCGTCGCCCATAAGTATCATCTGTTGAAGGAAAATTCAGAAGTACGTAACCCCTAACTGTAATGATGTTGATATTTATTGTATGTTGTTTTGACCAGCTGTCTTAATCTCTGCTTTTCGTACGATCTCATCTCTCAATTTTGTCTAACCGAAAAAAAGATCAATTACGAATGAGAGACTGCTACGGTTGGTCCCGTTCCACTTGCCTTTTATGTTGTTAATGTTGTTCTTGTTCTTTTCATTGAGAAGTTTTGATAAAATCTTGTTTCTAGCTGATAGAAAGCGATGGCATGAAGAATCGTGCTTATTTGAGGAAAAATGAGTTGGAATAATGAATTTTATCATCTCTTTTGTTACGGCAGATCTAGTAAATTGGGATCGGGGTAAGAGTCTTCGAGATCTTGATTGACGACGTCTACTTATTTAATTCCATTCACCTACAATGTGATTACGGTAGATTATTTCGGTCTGATTACGGCGGTGCTTACCATAGAACTTCTTGGAGTTCCTATCTCTCCTTTTACTCGGCTTAGTGCTGTAGGTCGACATGCCGGATCCCGTCGAGCCTGCAAGAACACTGTGAGGTACGGTAGAACAGGGAACGGTATGGATCGATAACTGAACTAGTAAATAGAAGTCTGCAAAACTACTGTATTCACCGAGCAAAAGTTGTAGAGTATAGTACGGAGATCTCCATGATGGTTGTGGGCTACAGTATCTATCGACTAAGTGATTTCTTTCTGATACTCACTCTTTGACTGGTTGCTGCCTCCTGATCCTCTTCCCGTAGGAGTGGCCACGTAGACCGAGCTGTGATATTGGATGTAGATTACGGTAGTCACGGTACTTTGCAACATGGTATCCCTGTCCAAACCGAGCTACATGGGAAATGAAGAGAAGCGGACCTGTTCTCTTTGAAGTTTGAGTCGACGTAGGTGGATACGGGAGCGGGGGATACGGGAGCTGCGGGGGCAAGCGACGTAGCGGAGGACGAACGAGTGGTACTGAAGGACTACCGTAACCCACGCACAACCAACTACAGCAACCTTACTGTAATCAACCTTAGACAATGCTTACGGTAGCAGAATTATTTTCGAATGCAGTGGATCAAGATACGATAATATACAGTATTTCATTCGCTGTTTAGACCAAGCTAGGCAGCATGGGGATTGAAGATAGCCTCACCTGCCCTCTTTCACATTGATGAGGGTTGATCCGAAAACGGGAGGAAGTGATGAATCGGAGGACGAACAAGAGGAGCTGAATAGTGGAGTGCGTATTACGGGTCGCCGTCTCTTCATTTCACACACTCTCTCGCCTCTCTGACCGGTGAGAGAGTGTGTGAAATGAAGAGACGGCGACCCGAATTGCGTATTCTTCTGAATAGAAGCCGCAATGAAGCTACCGTAACCCGTGTGATACTCGACAGTAACCCTACCCTGAGATGCAGGAATTGCTGACTCGAATGCTCATCTGCATCATGCTTCCGAGGTCGCACCAATCATCCTTATACCTCATGATCGTGATGATCTACCGAAAAGTACCCCTGCCGCGCACCCTATCGTACCTGTTGTTCGTCCACTGGGATGCAGTGAGTACGTTCTCGACCGTGAAGTCATAGGCAGTGGGCTCCTGCATCGAAAATTCGATAGGCGACACTTCACAAATGTCTAACAACCACACCACAGATCACCACACCGACTCACGTAATAGACTGCTCGTGTGACTTGGGGGATTCGGTTGAGGGTGAGAAGGTCGGCCGGGAATTCGCCGATCAGACGAATCGTATCTTCGATCATGTTCTGAGCAGAACATAGATACGGTAGGATAGGAAGGATTACGGAGAGACAGGATACGGTAGATTACGGTAAGTTGCGAAGTCTGACTACCAAGAATGCAGTTCTTTGCAATGAACGCTGCGTAGAAAGTGTAGAGGAGTTTATGTAGAGGAGGAGATGGTAGATTACGGTAACTCACAATGATCTCCTTTCCAATCTGTTTGATAGCGATGCGACGCTGCGGAGTCGCGTCCCTGAATCAGGCACAATCGATATCGATCGTATCTACCGTAGTACCCCTGAATATCGTAGCCCTACCGTCTGCTCACCAAATGCGCTTCAGGAGTACGACCACTCGGTCCGGCGTGGTCGCGGGCATGGCGGGTCCGGTGCCCTTGCGGATCTCGCACTCCATCTGCGCAAACGAAGAATTTCCCCATTTGTCACTCGATCTGCGCACAGCAGCACCGTAGGCGGGCCAGGCCGTGATTCTGTACCTGCAGGTCGGTCATTCCCGGCCACGGCTGTTCGGAATTGGCGAAGATCTGGAGAGGATGAAGTGGAGCGCAATAGAAAATCTGAGCTTAGTCGAGGCGACTCTTTGCGAGAGATCCAAGAGTTTGCTCGTGTCACTAGGGTTGCACGTTCGGGATCGGTAATCCCGAGAATGTCACAATATGCAATGACCATACTCGTTGTGTAGCTACGGTAGAAATAAATGTATGAGGTACGGTAGCCACCGTATATCATAGAAATAAAACGTTCCGGACTCCTGTTTGACAAACGCGCACAAAAAGGGGAGCACTAATTGAAGGATTCCGGCTTGCCGCGCACTTTTTTCATCGATTTTACTGAGATTCCCTTTCGATTTTTTTACTTTTTATAAGAAAAACGATCGATGACATCACGAAAATAAACATAAAATAATCGAAAATCGGTGTGGTGTACGATTTGGTGCGTCGCGTGTGCTTGTTGTGTGAGATCTCACATATCTCGCATAGACGACATGGAACGTTATATTTCGTGGTGTGTGACAAGTTTTTTTGAATTCTATGATACCTCGTAGGCGAGGATTCCGAGAGCCCAGCAGTCCGAGGCCTTCGAGAAGGCAGTCGACGAACCGAGTGTCTCGGGAGCGAGCCATCTGAAGGGGAGAGCGGTTACGGTAGGATACGGTAGATGCGTGCAGGGCTACGGTGTACGCTAGCAAGTGTGATACTTGGGCGGTAGAATAGAAGAATACGGTAGACACCTCTATGGATAACTTCCCCGTGTATACCTCAGGGGCGGTCCCTGGCGGCACCAGCAGCTGTGACGCTCGCCGTAGCCCGCGTCGATGAGCGCGTTCACACCTGCGAGGTACACGGTATTCATAGGGGTACGGTAGTTATATATAGGGATTACGGTAGCCGTATTCCACACGCCTTGCGTTGCAGTATACGGAGTGGGTTGTGATAATGAAGAATACGTCTCTTCATCCCCCTCCCGGAATGAAGAGACGTGCCCTTCATTCGCACAACCCTCAGCATTAGGTGGTTACGGTATCGATCGATTACGCTGGATTATCGATCGACCTCTTACCGTAGTCGCCGACCACAATCTTGCCGGTGACGGTCACGAAACAGTTGCGGGCAGCGATCGCCCGATGCACGATCCCCTTGTTGTGAAGGTAGTTCACCCCTGCGGCCACCTGATGTACGGTAGATCACGGTACCAGAGGATATGGTAGTCTTGCGGTTACGGTAGCTAGACACATGACTATATTGGGGAAGGCCTACGGTAATGAATGCGTGGGTTAGGAGATCCTTGAATGATAAGTGTAGTGTGCATCGACTAACATTGAAGGCTACGGCGTCTTTGCGATTGCGATAAGTGTGGATTGGCGCCATCCAGGAACGTTTTAGGGTACCCCATGAATCGATGGATACCGTACCTCCAGCAGATACAGTAGCTTCTCCCTGTTATCTGTCAGGACGCCAAACTTGCTGAGATGACGGTGCAGGCTCTTGCCCGGAACGTGCTCGCTCACGATGAGCAGATAAGTGGCGTCGAAAGCGATGCCGAGGAACTGCAACGAGGGTATGGTAGTGAGGATACCGTAATCTGAAGCTACCGTAATCTGAAGTTATCGTGCTCAGATGTTACCGTTATCAGGAGCAACCATAACTGCTGGCCTTACCAGTGGGTCTCACATAGCGTTGTCTTACGACGTAAAATCGCTTGACGCGGATACACCTTTATACACCTTTTACCATTAACCAAAGGTCAAACAACTGTACTAACATGGACAGATTAGGTAGCTACCGTAGCCTACAGTATACCCTGGCGACGTTGGGATGAAGGCAGTACAGCAGCTTAGCCGACTCCTCGAGGAGCTGAACCCGTCGAGCTGCCTGGAATAGGAGTACGGTAGGGATACCGTAATCTGCACGGGCTACGGTAGTCTCGGAGCGGGTGATATTCGATTGGATTATTGTATTGATTGAGGGGCCATGTCATGGCTTATCCGGAGGGTACCATACCATGTTCACTGCTTTATCCCCTTCCGGAACGGTCGGAATCTTCACAGCGATGGACTTGTTATCGCCGTGGAAAGGGCGCGTCAGTGAGCCTAAATTGATACCGATCAATACAGCATCCCGCTAACGAGCGAGTACGGTGGAGGCACTGTAGGATATGTGAATGCTTTGCATTGCGCTGTTAGTGAATGCAGTGGAGCACCGTAACATGGCTACAATGCTCCTCTGGAGTACGTATAGTCTCTGTACTCACACCCTTATCAATCGATTATTGGCGCTACCGTACTCCTATTGGCAGCGTGGGATGAATCGATACTACCGTACCCCAGAAGGTGGTTGCGTAGGCTCCCTTGCCCATGCAGTGGACCCCCTCGTAGTAGATGTTCTCGAGTCTGAGCTCGGGCTCCAGACGGGGAATGGGTCTCGTCAGTGGCACGTTTTTCGTAGGATGATCCTGAATGGAACACCGGGTTACGGTATCAAGAGAGATCAATGACACATCCAACCACAGCATCCCGTTGATACCGTACTCCGCACACTCACAATGTAGTGGTCAATGAGGTCGCTGACGGTAGGAAACGAGAGCTGCTTCCCGCCTTCTTTCGCGGGAAAGAACCAGACTATGTCGAATCTGCAATACGGTAAGGTGTGAGGTACCGTGCCCCTACCGAACACAATCGACTGCTGACGCTACCGTACCTCAGTGCAGCATGGACCGGCTTATTGCGGTTATCGCATGCGGTGAGAATGATCTCGGTGGTGGTGCCGGGAGACGAAGCTCTCACGAGGAAATCGCCCTGTTGCTCGATGAGACGGCTGGAATACGGTAGGATGCGGAAAACTAGGGATGCGGAAAACTAGGGATACGGTAGCATTGTCACTATGCACGGTTGTTGGGTAATGGTGTGGTGCTGTAACCCAGCGAGTACTATAGTAAGGGAGTACGGTAAGTTCCTTACCATGCCTCATCGTGCGGCACGTAACCATGCCACCACGGCTTGTCACGGAGGTCTGCAATAGCGGGATGGTACTGTAGGTCATAGGTACGCTAGATAAGATTACGGTGCACATTGAAATTCAACCGAAAATGCGAACCATCAAGCGATGTCATCGCAGGGGCGACCGCGGAAGACGAAGACGAGTGGGGTAGAATGAGGGGGCGAGGAGAAGAAGGAAGGGGGGGGGGGTGATTTGCAAATGCACGTCGACTCACAATGAATGCGAATATGGAAAATTGTTCGCTGATGTCATTAGATCTGTTTTCGAATTTCGAAGTCATCCTTTTCCTTTTTTGTCTTTTTTTCTTTTCGCGAATCATAAATGTCAAGTAGCGTCAGTTTCGCCTGGAATTAACAAAAAAACCTAGATCTCATTTCGAAATGCGCTCTCGGTTTTTCTGACCGGCGAGAGAGCAAATGAGGGGGTCGACGCTTATTCGAATACGAATACGTATTCGTTAACGCGTGTTGCCGCGCTTATTCAAAGAATAAATCTGCACAGGACGCCTACATTTCCACTAAAATTTCTGCCATACTTATATTTTGCTCAAGGTTGTGCTTTTTCTTCAAGCATCTATTGATTCATTGCCATATATATAGTTAGCAAAATATTTAGCATTCAGAAATTCAATGAACGCTCAGGATTTTCGGGACGAATTCCACTATTTATATCGCAGGATTGCCCAGATTCCTGACCCGAATCACGTCAGTTATTTACAAAAAGATTAGAGAAGTCACAACAATGATTCAGAAGCAAGCTTTCGTGATTCTGCTCAGTAGAGGTCGAGAAATGATACGACCCGATACCACGGGGCCCCGTGAATGACGAATGAGTGTGAAAAAAGCCCGATACCGGCTCGCCAAAGTCGCGAATGACCCGATACCAGCGCACGCAAATGCGCTCTTTTACATTTGTTCTTTTTTATCATTGCATATGATTTTTGATCTGAGCTCGTGAGATCAATGACTCTCCTCATTTCTCCCTCCTCCCTCACTGAGGAATGGTTGGCGGCGCTAGAAAGCGGAAGGCTCCGGCCTCTTCTCCCCCTGTCAGGTATTGCTTGTATTCATGAGTATTGTTCCGGGATTTGTACAGATCGTCAAAGCGGCTACAGAAGGCAGCAATCACCAGTAATGAGCCAGACGTCAAGTAAGATCATTGGCACAAAAATAGAATTGATGTGTTGATTCACATGTTCAGGCCGACTCCAAATCTAGCTTTGGCAGTTTCTAAGATGAGATCGCCCTCTCCACAATTGGATGAATCTGACGATGAGAGGGAAAGGTACTTAGAAATTTTAAATTCTCGTTGACGAAATGACGTTAAATAAATAAAGCTTTTATCGATGTCTTGTCGTTTTTTCACCTACATTCACTCTTCGGTATCGGGTCATTTAACGATACCACTCTCTGGTATCGGGTCATTTCATTCCTTGCATTTCGAGCGCGCGGCCCGGTGCAATACCGAATGACCCGACTCATTTCACGAGCTCTACTGCTCAGTGATTACCATGAACAATTCGCAGAGCCTCTTCTTAACGAGATGAGCGACGATGATAAAGAGGTGATAAGAAAACATAGATTTTCAGCGAATCCGACTCGTTTTTAGTTCATTAGCGTCCATTTCGAATCAGTATCGTCCGCGTTAATGTCAGAAACCGATCTAATCGGCTCAAACGAAATGCGGTATTCGCACAACACTTTTCTGAACTGTGATATGGCTTTGTAGGAAAATTCTTCATGGCTACTCGCTTTTCCGTACTGAAATATATCCCGTAGCAAGTTTGCATGCCGGGCATTGTGCGCCCTGTGGACCACTTTGCACGAATAGGGTAATTTTGAAATACTAAGAATCCGCGAGTTCATGTTTTTATTCAGACCTGCCGGAATTTCCTAAGACGAATTCGCTTTCTACTAGCCGAGTTTCGGCTGCGATACTGGGCTTTTGGGCCAAACAGCGCAAATGATTACCGAGTGAGATTCTCGAATAATTTAGAAATTAAATATTTTTCAGAAATTCGCCGATTCTAGTCGAAATTCTGAAAGAAAAGAAACATTTGGATTAATCAAGATCGCGCATCAATTGGTGGGATTTTTCATTAAAACAACTTCAAATTGTTGCTTAGAGTGTCCCCACAGTTTACAACTACTATCGCTATGGCAACCATAGTTGGTTCGAAAAGTCGCAATTCTGGATTGATCTAGTTCTCGAATTATCTGCAAAGTTATTCGGTTCCTTCTGGAGGTATCGGCCGATTCCTCACCAACCTTTCCCTACGGAAGATACTCAAAATGAAACGTGGTGGTGGACGAAATTCCCACTCACTCTTATCGATCGAAAAGTTGCGTGTACAGTCGTGGAAACTACAGCCTATTCGATTTTTGACGAATACAAGCTGAGCGATTAATCAGGTTTTTGAGCAGTATGACGTGTCCGTTAAAAACTTCAAATTTGTTTCGTGGTCTTCCAGCGTTTGTCTTTACAAAAAATATTGTTGTGTTCAGGTCATAAAATATTCGGCGACTGTACCATACTATATAGCGATACCCGTTCCATTTTCCGCATTACAAAAATTCAGTGGTCGCATGGCTGAGCTCAAACGATTCCTTTTCCACAGTGAATTATCACATGTTGTGAATATTGGATTCTCTCATAAAGCAAGCTCATTTTCAGGGTGAGTTTGCGGCAAATCCTGCAGTACTTTTGTAAACCCATGAGATGTCTGATTTTTAAAGATCAATTTTAGCGTACTATTTACATTACTCGCAAACAAGGGACAATACTTTATCGGGGTACAACCATTTAGTGAGAGGGAGGCGATTATATTCAGTAAAACTCTATGAATTTGACTCAAGTCTTGGCTCTTGTTCGGGGCGATTGGCGAAGGAAAAGAATGCACGATTTTTTCTTATAATACAAATTAACGATATCGGTATGCGGGGCTAGAACAATCGGAACATAGTGGGTACGGTAGAAGGCCGGGCTACGGTAGTCGATCGATAATTGGGATGGTTGATCTACCTTCGCTTGCCCCAGAGTCCGTTCGCAGCTTTCCAGTTTCCTCTGAATATATCAGCATCGATTGAGAATATATTCCTTTGTTCTTCGAATTCAGTAAATTTTCATACAACTAACAACTAGCATTTTCGTAAAGTCAATTTTGAAGAATCCCTGTTTTGAATTAAAAAAAAAGCTTGCCGTTTGTCCCAGTCCACAGGTGAGGCAGCCCGCTTTCCCCACATATTGTTCAGCTTGCCCCAGCTGCGCTCGTTTGCTCGCTTCGGCATCGCGGACTCGTCGAAGGCCTGATCATTGATCTTTGATCTTCGATCTTAAGTCGTTCGGCTTTTATCTTGCATATGATTGCAGTACAGCGAAATGTTTGATTTTCACATCGCACTACAAAAAAATTAAATATTTTTTCGAATGTATCTGGAAGTCTCTATAGTTCTTGAACCATAGCATTATTTTCATGCAGTCTCACAAATTACCTCCAATTCCGGATAATAAATGAAAAGTTTACCGAACACTACACGATTTCGGGTTATGGCTCACAAAAATCTGTATCGCGTTTTCCAAATTGAAAAAAAAGATCAAATCAGAAGCCTCGAGAGCTCTAAATGTTAATAAAGATCAAAGATCAATCCTTACCATGATGTCCTCATCCATGGGCAGGCTCCTCTTTCCCCAGAGACCGTACGCCTTGTTCCATCCTCGGGGCTGCAATTATATTACTAAAAATAATTTTTAATGCACTGTTGTTCTTTATATTTCGCGACGTACGTTTTCTCGATTAATTTATGTACAATCTGCAAATGAATTTTGTTGATTAATCACATTTTCTAATAGGCAGTAAAACACCACTATTAAAATGAAGAAGAAAATACGCGAGAAGTGGTAAGCACAGGTACGAAAGTTACAGCGCTGACTTTATGTGCCCCGGTCAACGTAATCCTTATCCCGTGAGGAGGTAGCAGGAACTGAACCTTACTCCACGTTACCGTATCCCGATATTCCCGGCTACCGTAACCTTTCCCTACCGTACCTCTTCCTGTGCTGCGGATACGAGCAGCAGGGCTGCGAAGAGTGCGGCCACTATCGTCGACTGCATTCTACAATTATATATTTTCATTTTTTTGCAAATTCTTACATATTTTCAACGCTAATCCTACTGAAAATGCAACATTTTCTTGAATTTGAACAGCTTGCAAAGTAAGCTGCGTCAATGATGAGAAATTACATCTACGATGCATGTATCTACAAAATGGTCTTCATACCTATTCCGGTCCCCCACTCTCTATTCTTCCTCATCTGTGACCTACCCTATTTTTTTCCTTTTCTCGCTACTCGTTTGGGAAGGTCGTTAGACCGTTACTGGGTGCTCTCCTGGAAAGGGAGAGGAGAGCGATATTAATGAGCCTCTCCTCTCCTTTTGCGTCATGAGTTAGCCTTCGAAAGTATGGCCCTCTGGATAAAAGGGCAAGGGTAAAGTTAACCCGTCATTTTCAAAGCACGCGAAGTCCTGTGGCGATCAATTCTCCCATGCGATAAATTCTCTAAATAGCGCGTCCTTTAATAATATCACTTCGGAGTAATCGTTGTGTTTCGCTCCCGAAGCATTCGTCATAAGCTGCAGCCAGAACAGCAAAGTCTAAAGCAGGCCTCCGGGGGACCCCGGAGAGATCTAGATGTTACATAAAAAGTTATGACACATGTATGTGGGCAAAACAGAGGGAGGAACTGTTATGAGTAACGTTCACTGACCACTTCTAACAATAAGGGCTTGACTGAATAAAAAAATTCAACCGATAAGGAAGTGTTGTTCTAATCCATTTCCCGGAACGAGATTTCTTTTTTTCAGTTTTCTTTGGGTATGGAAGGATGCTGGGATTGTTCAATGCAAGTTCAAGACGATATCTTAGACGAATACATCACAGGCGCTAATGTAGTGACGAAGCATGTCCAAGAAGGCTCATTCTCATTCCACTTTGCCTACGTGCCCGCATAGCGCGGAACTGGGGCCTAACGACCTTCCATACTTGGAACAGGAATGGCTTCGCGCGAAATGAGCTCTTCGCTTACTCTTATCGCTGCCAATAAATCTTATTGTTAGGCATTGTAAACTCAAAGACGAGAAATTGAACAAATGTTTGACAAAACCTCACTTGAATCGCCCAAACTGCGAGGTAGTAGTGTGCAACCTGGAAAAAGGTTCATTATGGCATTATGCGGAAACAAAATAACGAAGAGAAATTGTATCGGTGATTTCGAGGATATGTTATTACAAAAGCATGCAAATTTGACGTTATCATCTGCAAAAATACACGTGTTCGCGCAAAATCCAGCAATGAGTTTCCAGAAAAATAAATATGATGGTAGGTGCTTCCACAATCAAAGCGATTTTACAGATGACGATCACGCCTGGCGGTGTGCATATGTAAGCCGAATAATTGCAAATTGCAAGGGCGAGACGAATAAATTGGCTGCCTGTTTATTGTCGCGTACCTATTTCGCCTAGACGCGAACTGCACACACAAAAGTGGAGATTCTCAAGGGAAGATAGGAGAGGCGGCATAATGCACAATAAACAATTAAAATTCTGGAAAAGGAATCGCGTCATGGGTGGTGAGTCAGGCATGGACTTCGCCTACTCAAATAACTCTATGATCAAGTCTAGACATTCATCTATTCTTCTGACTGTCCCAATAAAAAAGCTTCTTAACTCCTCTTAATTACGGGTCAGAGTGATTCTTCATTCTGATCGATCTGCTCGTAAGCTTTGCTCCTATCTTATTCACAACGGCTCACGTGAAACAACCGCGCGAGTGCCGTGGGAATTTACTCACGGAAGAAATTGCAACAGCTCCACCCCAGTAAAATCGCGAATCTATTGGAAGTTCAAACGATGTACTAAAAAGCAGCTAACCGTTCAGGGATGACAAATGCGAACGCAACAAAACTTGGACTTCCTTATTGTCTGTAGAGCATGACATTGTAGACCAACGGTATTCATGACCCACACAAACAAAGAAGTCTTCAAAGAAGCAGCATAGCTCATTGTCAGACCGGTCACTCTCCCTCTGTGATGAAATTCTAAGGTAGTGTGCCCTTTCCGATTCACTCTCATTCGCAGCCAAGACGTCGCTTCCAATAAGTGCAAAAGTATCATTGATGAGGTCAACCTCTAATGTGACAAATGACATGACGTAAAGGAGACCATCACAGGCGACATCCCTCCAATCCTGAAGCGCTACGAAATTTACGTAGCCGTATCACACATTCGTGTAGCGACCATAGAACAGTGATTGAGAAGCGACCACCTCGAGGGGTCACGTGGTCAAAGCTCGCATTCCTCGACTCCGCGCACGCTCCACTAATTGTCGCCCCTCCTTCGAGCTGTGAGAGAAATAGAGAAGCAATGACACAAATGGAGGGATGACACTTCTCTCTTCGTCCCATCTCTCTCGAGTCAGAGAAACCAGCGCCATTCTAATTACTCCCGACTGCCGATTCTGAGATAACAGAGGCAGTGAGGAATTGTTGTGGTGGGGTGAGAAGGGGAAGGAACGACCCAGAGACCTATCGGGATAATAGGGTGGGAAGATACAATAAAGAAGGGTAGGGGATCAGGTGCTTGATCATTTCAGGGACCTAGACATCAGGATAATAGGTTGAATGAACTTTGATCCATAAATAGAAATGGCCAAGGTCGCATACCACGCATCAAATACAGCCATGTCTCCGAAATGGGGAACGTCGCTGTTCCACGACGTCTTATTTTGTCTCGTTGCTCGTCAAAACTGGAAGAAATATCCCCAAAACACCAAATACTATCGTCTAGAGTGGGCGGTGGTCAGTTTTCGACTAATTCCTATAATCCAGGCTACCGTAGTCAATTTACAGAAATCTCCCTATCGAAATATTTAAACAAGAGATTAAGTGAGCGTTGGTCAATTGCGTTTCACTGATCGGTCTCAGTAGCCGCAATTGTCGGTGCAATTGCAATAGCAATGCAGACACACTGCGCCTAATCTGGCCAATTGAATCTAGCAACGAGCAAGGTTCATTGCAATGTTTCATTTCAGCATCTGCACATGAACTATTTTCGAGCGGGTTACTAAAATTTTCCAAATGTTTTCTTATACCACAAACAACTTCCATCATCTCCTGCCTTTCTCCACGTGGGTGAAACACAAGCATCGAAGACCATTCTCACGCCTACAAGGAAGGTGAGGAATGCAGGATGAAGTTAGCATCATAACCTGCTTCCTCAGGAAATATCCAAACACATGAGCATAAAATTTAAACGCTAACGCTTGCTCGTGACATTTCGAAGAAAACTGACCAATGGCTATTGGACAACAGTGAAAATGACGATTGAAAACAGTCTCGGCACGGCCATTAAACTGTCAATTGCCCCATTAGTACTGTGCTAACGACCCAATTCACGATTATGATCATGCGTGTTATGTGGCGAGCTAAACAATGGTCACACTATTATTTCGAAATTCTCCGAACCAAAGCCCCTTGACCTCTAGGTGCATTGTCTAGTCAGATTGTGAGCCTGAAAGAATAATAATGCAAAAAAGATGCCGACGCGTGCCTCTGAATTATTCTCATTCCGTTTCGATATCCTATATCCGATTCATCATATGGACAAGATCTTCCTTCCTTTTCAACGGCATGAGAGGCGAGAGAGCACGCAAAACGAGGAGACCCATTGCTTGACAAGTCATCCCTACTGCCTTCTTGGAAGCGGACCAGGCCGGCTGATGAATCTTCTCGTCCACTCATTTTTCTTGCCAGTGGGACAAGAGGACACGCGAAACGGAGATACCGCTAGGGGTCATCCCTCATCCCACTTCAATCAAGTGGGGGCACGCTGGCGACAGATCCGGCAGCTTCGCAGATTCGGTCCATTCTCCAATCTACTCTACGCTTTCCACGAGGCCTAAACCTATCGGGAGATGGAAGTGGACTGGCATACTACGACTAAAGTACGAGGAAAATGCGCGATAAGCAAGCAAAGATCGCGCAGCCCCCGCATTTTTGACTGACACGATGTTAGAGAGCCCGTTGAGATTCGAGAACAACAACATAGATAGTACTATCGCTTCGTCCCTGGGGAGAAAGGAAGGGGAGGGCGGATTCCATTTTCAGTATCCGATATGGGGTCATTTGTCAGCTGCCCCCTGCTTTTTCCATTATTCATCAGGACGGGTGGATTTTGGGGCGGGCAACAGTATAATAAAATATCCGACCTTGGGCTATAAAAAGAGGTCGGATTCCAATTCTGGATATGTATTGTTGATGTATATCTCCAAACTCTGCAGCAGCATGCGCAGATATCATTCAACGGCGTCATGCTAGTTTTCATGCAACAATATCATGATAAGGCCCCAAGGGGAGGGGCGAGTGGGAGGAGGGGGGTGTGGGAAGCGGCGGCTATTTATCAGCACAGTCTGCACACAGCTCAAAAATAATATTTCATGCCAAAACTTCGCAGATGCAACCCATGATTTTCGTGGTCAATTCCCGTGGGCGTCAAACTATCAGCTTAGACTATTTTCGACTTTGAATTTGGGTTTTCTGGGTATAAAAAAGGCCACAATTTCCGCGAGACGCGCAAAAAATGTTGGTTGATCAGAGAAAATGCCAAGAAGAAGGCGGAAGTTTGTTGAGAGTGCATTAACAAGACAGTGATTTTCAAGAAACGAAAAAGGCGTCAATTTCCTGAAAAAAACGTGATCAGAAGTAACGAGGAAGCTCGTTAAATCCTTCAATTTGACGGGCGAGAAACGAAATGTGAGCAGCGCAAGACGAAGTAACGTGAAACATTCGGGAGTGAACTGAGAGTCCTCTCGGATCGACCGAGGGGGGCGGGGTCTCGTCACTCCCTTAATCAGGTGGTCTCAAGGCGATCAGAGGGGCGAGATTGTGTGCGAAAGCGAGAGGCAAGCTCATGTTTAATGCCAGCACTAATGAGGCGATGAGGCCGCACGGTAATTTGACTACCGTAATCCAACACTCGGTGAGGGATCGTCCCCCGCAGTAGTGTTGGAGAAAGCGAAGAGCACTGACGGGAAAAGAGGGAAGGGAGAAGTCATAACCTCTTAACCTCTATTTGTATCAATAGAGATTCGGTGATAGTGATTTTCATCCATTAGAATTGTCATTCAGACTAATAAAAAAATACCCAGACATGCGGAAAGGAGTAGAAGTGAAATCCTATTAATAGCAATTAAGGTGCATTAACAGAGGTTGGAGAAAATGAATGTCGTCCTCTGTAACGGATCGACCTTCACTGCAATATATACGAAAAGGGAGCCCAGACAAACGGAAAGGAGTAGAAGTCATAACCTCAACGGTTATTGCGCCCCGCTGCAACTAGAGCTAAGTGGTCGTAAAGGGGGAAGTTAACGGGGGCTGAGACCTTTCCGAAAATTAGCGAGTACTCCGGAGTATAATAGCGAGCACAATGGACTAGATAAGAGCAAAAAGTCGCCAAAAGGCTTCTCAGGCATAGATGAAATACGCCCCCCCCCTCCCCCGCTATCGCTTCTTCTGAGAAACTGTGAAGATGTAGGCGGGGTCTGCTAGCCTTGATACTCAGACGAGAGAGAGCGTGCATAATGAGGAGAACACCGGCTTCCGTGCGCCAAAAGCGTACAGTTTTACTGCATGTTTTCTCGAGCATGTTTGGAGCAAGAAAGATACGCATCTCATAAATGGCCTCTCTTAGTCTTCCTTGCTAGACCAAACACAAGCACAAGCATCGCATTATTTATGCAGCCGAAATCCACGGAAAGTAGCGCGAAAAGATTGTTCATTAGGTCTCCAGAATCCCACAGTATCTGGAATCCCACAGTGTCTGGGGAGTTCACACATTGGCAGACATGATGAAGAAACCGATTCTCTTCATTATTCGAACTCTCTCACCGATCAGAAAGATGCTTGGTCTAGCAAAATCACACGCAAAGACGTTGACACTGGGAACTAAACAATACGAATCAGTTGCAGGATACCAGTGGCAGCAAAATAAATGCTGAGTAAAACAAGGAAATGAACACGGAATGGCGTAAAGTGATGATGTCACACAATTGGTTGATGGGCTTCCCTTCTCTAAAGAAGAGTCTGACTACTCAGAGACAACGCTAAGTGAAGAGAGTCATTGCTTTCGCCAAGCGCTAATTAGGAAATAGTACTACTCTGCCGCGTTAGTCCTGATTGTGCGTAGCATGTGAGAAATGGAAATGAAGTGAAGAGATTGGAAGATGGGAGAGGAACGGTCCTTACTCGATGATTTCATTACGATTCTTCCTTGATTTTCGAAAAAAAAGTTTTCTACGTGGGAAAAGGCTATGAAATTGAGGTAAATGTTCCTAATGATATTGGGGATGAAGAGATAGGAGATCCCTCATGACTCAACCGTGACAGTAATGTTATGCCGACTCGTCTCTCATTTATATAGGAACGCCTAGTAAGTGTCGAATATCAATCTAAATTGGGAAGGCGTTCCCTAGTTAGTTCTCTAAGCCAGACAGAATGACGAATGGGGTGATCATTAGATATCCGATGGTTGGCAATGATGAGAAGTACTGTCTTATTTTGCGTTGATTTCTAGGCCAACCCGAGCGCTCGCGTCAATTATTTTCTTCAGCATTGAAATTAGTTCAGGTCGGGATTTTGCGATCAAAGCTATATCATCTGCATATTCGATATGTGAAATATTGACTCCGTTCACCCTGATTCCATTCTGATTCGACGTGAATGGCCTTACTCGAATCGTGGGGGAGACGTAACCACCGGATAAACACATAAAACACTTTTAGCTTCCAGGTTGTAAAATATCGCATCACGCAAATGGACTGCGGGCTATGGAGTTCGGTGACGAATGGGATAGACGTATCTTTATTTCGCACACTCCCTAACCTGATCGACCTTGTAAAAACAGGCAATGAAATGAAGGTTCATTCGGCGATAAACAGAAGCCAAACAACTAAATCTAGAAACACCGTGATGAAAGTACATGAGTAGATGTTTGTAAACCGCAGCAGGTAAAATAATCACAGCATATGCAACGCGTAATTTCAGAGAAAGTGAAAGATTGTGGTGAAGTTCGATGGATGCCTCTCCCATCTCTCAGTACGCTCTTGTTTTTCTGACTAACGAGAGATCAGACAGAGTAACGAGAGACGAGGACTGTATGTCGATGACGGATGTTGTCTGACGAAAGAGATTCGAATGAAAATGAATACTTTTCGCAGTGTCCCATTAGGCGAATCGGGGAGGAAGTACATGGAATTATACGTGTTCATTACTACAGCTGTCTGTCGACTATCCGAAACCGCTTATTCCAATAATTATCACCGGAAATGTAAAGAAAAATAGAAAAAGATCAGAAAACCAAATATGATTTATGATATATGATAAATATGATAAAACCAAATACAAATATAAAAAAAAATATAAAACCAACCTTAGAAGCATAATCTCATTACGGAAATGAAAAATGTCGTTGGAATTGCTTCGCCCGTTTTCGTTAATTCACACACATCCATGAAATATAACCAATTTATCCCAAGCCCTGTTATGAGAAGCATATCATACAGAAAGTGTGAGTTATTATCGAATAGTCCGAACGAGGACCGGGATGTCCGATCCGATAATTAGGTCGGACTATCGGCCGGAGGCACCATCACACTCTTCCTTCTATCCGTTCTCGTACGACGATTGCTCTGCTGACGAAGCTTCAGCTTCTCCTGAATATTACTTTATATTTAATCATTAATATATTCCGTGTGGAAGTCAATCTTTTTCGACAAAGCGCATGATTATTGACATCGTGAAACCTATTGTGCGGTTCGAAGTCGAAATGGAAAAAAATACAATAAAAACCTGCCTGCAAAGCCATCGCTTGCTTCTCCCTCTGAAGATTGTTACTGAAAATTATTTTTAGTAATTAAATTAATTATAATAATTAATTAATTAACAAACCGGCTCTCGAACGTCTTTCTCGTCTTATCGTATTCGTCCAATTTCTGCTTGACATCTCCTTTAATTAAATGAATTATTATTTATTTTAATATTCAGATATTGTCTTGGTTCAACTAGCATTACCGCAGCATTAGCACCTGTTTAGCTAGGGTTATTAATTTCATTTCACACATGCTGGACGTCTATTTACCCCTTCGTCAGACCCTTCCACCCTCATTTCGGACTGCTTTCTGTTTAACTCCCATGGTGTCACTTCCTATTCTGCCGGAAGAGAGGTCAGAGATGACGAGAGAACAGGGGAAAAGGAGAGAGGCAGATGACTGAAGCTTCCTTCCAATTCCATTTTCCACACACTCACACCCTCGCGAGATAACAGGCTACTCCGATTGCAAATGACCTTCTGATTCTAGGATGGGAGAGACTCTAGGAAGGGCTTTAGAAGAGTTTAGGAGACCGAAAATGAGCGTGTAATCAACAAACCGAATAGTGCATCCTTCGTGGGGAGTGGGGCGAGTTTGCCAGAGGGAAGAGGCGTCGGATCTCGGCCGTTCGGTTGAGAGAGATTGAGAATGTCCTGGAAAGATCAAAGATAAAAAATCGTAGATTAATTTGTACGATCTTTAATTAATTTCATGCAGCTACATCTCGAAAAACAGAGAAAACATGGACAGTAAAAAGCGCGAACAAATAAGGGAAAATTAGGGAGAAGCGCGTGTTTGGAATGGTTTTTGCGTGAAAAAACTGAGACAACACTAAAGAACGAAAGGGATACCGCGATGCCATTTCGCCGAGGATAGTTCTGAATTTTGTTTGTTGATTCTTGGAAATTTGAATTCCTGGAGGTAATAGCGAAAAAAAATTTCGTCTAAATTACGTATCAAATGTGAAACACATGGCGTTTCGAAAATCAAAGGGAAATTCCTTTTCGCTCACTTCTTTTTCATTGTAAGCATGATTTTTTGGAAAAAATCTAACAAACGATACTAAAATGAGACGAACAATTACGCGTATTTAGAAGTGTCCACCCAACTTACGGTGAGATTCTCTCCAGGAAGTTCGTTTTGGTCCTTGACTGCTTCGGCCTCGAGAGCCAGCAGTTCCTGCAATTCCTATCTACTGGAACGAAAAAAAGCAATTTTGAGATCTCTCATTTCCCAATCTTGTCAGAGATTCCGTGCGAGCATTTCGAAACGAGAGATCCCCGAGGTCCCCGAGGTACGAGGTATCAGCTAAAATACTCGAAGCAATAAATCCGCCAGACCTGCTCCAGATCATCATCGTCAACGTCGTCGTAGTCGAATTTCATCTCCTTGCCGGTGTCCTGTTTGACCTAAACGAAGCGTCGATTAGCGATGAAAATTCGGGGAGCTACTCTCCTCATTTTCGTAAAAATATTATTCCTGACCTTCTTCTTCATCAGTGCGAGTCTCTCCTCGCGAAGGGCTTTCTGCTTTTTGACGACCTTAAATTAAATTACTCCTTAAATTAACTTTAGACAGAATTATTTCCTCACCTTATTATTCGCCTTGTCCAGATCCTTCCGAATCGTGTCGTTGATGACCTTAAATTGCATTAATTCAATTAATTAGATGTTTACATATTTTTAGTAACCTTATCAAACCACTGAATGAGGGCGGCGATCTTCTTGTGCGTGTCCTGGTAGATCTTCAGGGCCTGAGAATTAGAGAAATGTATTTGAAATAGTCGTTCCATTTTTGGAAAGTGTCTAAGTGGAAAATATTGCATTTTCACATTTACTCCGCGTTTCCTACGCACAGTGAAACACACTCTAATTTTCAGAATCTTTTTTTTTTCTGTATATCCTATGGACTGCCGTAACCCAACTGAACCTTGTCCAGTGTCTCATCCGACTGGACATCCTTAAAGGATGAGTTGACCGTCGTCTCGAGCAGCGCCATCTCGTCTTCGGTTGCGTACGGGAACTGGACCTACAGTGATTCATAGGACTCTATTCTTGGAATTAAATTCGATTAGAAATCCATTTGAATTCCAATAGAGTTCCATTATCTCATCATTCTTCACACTCTCTCGCAACAAAAGCAGTAAAAACTTTTTGCTCTTCTTATTGGTATTCCTGAATCAATTCCATGAAGATAACACTAGTGATTTCTTGAGCTACAGTATCCCTGTTACCGTGTAATATACATAAAAATGATACCGTGAATCAGCTATAATAGCTCCCACAGTAATTCGGAGTGCCTTGCTCAGACACATATGGGCCATCGTAACCAAGCGTACCTTGCCCAGATACACCCTGCACGACTGCACGTTCTGTCCCGCTGCGATGAAGTTGTTGCGCGCCTCGGCCGCAGCGAAATACCGCATGCGGGTGTTGCTGCAAATTAAGGCAAAGTTGATTCCACAATCAGTCCGGTCAAACGACGGTGGTGTACTAGCACAGGGTACGGGTGCTGCAAATGAAGCACCCGTTCGACCGACTCTCTCCATTTATCACGCTCTCCCGCACGTTAGACTGATGGTGAAAATGGTTGGATTGTAACAGAGAAGTGTTGTTTCTATGAAAGAATATTACGAGATTGCAATGAAGTATGCAATCCAGACATTCTTCGAAGCATTTTTCCGGGGAAGAATAGAATAATCAAGTAATTGCGCGCCGGGAAATTATTATTAATTGCGCGAATAAACGTCCGTCTCGGGAGCGCTTTACGATGCATTCTTAAAAGTAAGCACGAAAGGGATGGAAGAACAATCAATACAATTAAGAAGGGATGGAATTGGGGACTCAAAAAGTCACTCGACAAACAAGGAAGCTTTGACATCATTGTGTGCCCATTCTCAGCTCACTTCCATTCCATTTTATCACCCTGCTGGAATATGCATGCTGTTTTGGCTCAAGATAGTCCCCATAAGGGTGATGTGCAGAGGGTCGAGTTGACTACAACCCATTCAGACAGGTATTTAACTTACGTCTTGTCAATGTGCTTCAACTCCTGCCATCTCGTGATTCCAAACGCCATCTGCGTGTTGGCATGCACTAGCAAGGCCCGGGCGTTCGTCCATCTTTATTTAATTAATTAATTTATTATATTTACTTAATTTTAATTTTGATGATCAATAAAATTACTTGAACATTGCCAGTGCGACGCGCTGCTGCCACTCGATTAGGTCATCGACCTACAATATTTATATTTTTCAATAAAAAAGAGAGTATGAAAAAATGAGAGAGTGCGAGGGTTCATTTGAAAATCAGAAAAGGTTGAAATACAGGTAATCGTCTCTTCATTTCATTTCACTTCTCTCTCCTCCGTCAGAATGACGAGACAGTGTGTGAAAAAGATACGATTAACTCTTAACGGGCTTCTTTTGGATGTTAGGGTGAATCACACGGGGATCAAACGGCTATTGTTGTTTTTATATTAGAAAATGGAGCGTATGGAATGATGGATAAATGAGCCAACCTCTCCTTCCAGCACGTTCTCTTTCTCGGAAGCGTACTCTGTACCGAAGATGCCCGCTGCAAATGACAAATATCAGGAATAGATGCACGGAATCTCGAAATGAAAAACACATTGTCTACTTGATGCTCACATTTCCCATTTTTCCACGAATGATTCTCATTCGAAACTTCTCAAATTGTTCTTACACAACATCTTGTCCTGCTGCTCATACAGCCCATTCAGATTGTCCACTTGCTGCTTGTATATCTCGGCAATCTTCGATGCGCGATGATGCTGGTCTCGAGCCATTTTAAGCTCCTGAAATTAATTTCAGGATGAGTAATTGTTCTGAATAAATTAACCTTCTCCGCGATCTCTTGCTTGTTGATGGCGTCCAGGTACTCTTGGCGCTCCTGGAAAATGTACAATTATCTACTAACGATTCAGTCGACTACATGACACAAAGGGGATCGGGGAGGATCGGGGTACATTATCGGGCGTTACCACCGATCGTTGGCGTACGACTGTAAAATCGAGAAAACACCGTCAGTTTGACCATCTTACAGTGGAGCAACTATCAAATGTAAGTACAGTTGATCTCCTAACCCGATTGAATCGTTGATCCCACATGTTCTGCTGCTTCAAGAACGTCTTCACGGAGGGCTGCTCGAGGTTCTCCACGTCTGTCTTCTCCTTCTCACTGAAGAGCATTTTTTCGCAACGAACTATTGATCATCTCAATAATTTCAACGACGACTTATCCCACTATTACTATGCACTCTCGTAGTCATTGTTGGCACCCACTATCCTTATACAAACCCCATCTCCCCCCCCCTATGAAACGCACGTTTGCTTTCTCAGCTCCTTGTACGTGGCCTCCAACTGATCGACCGTTTTCTTGATATCATCGGCGAAGATGGACTTGCTCTCGTACTTCTTGATCACATTCTTCCTTTCGTAGCGATAGATTGACTTCTCCAGATTGATATAGTCCTGGAATTGAGAAGGAATACAATGAGAATGAGGCTGTCTGGGTGACATCTCTTTATTGTTTCGTATTCAATCACCGGGCAGAGTGACTCATCCTGACTGCCCTAAACGACACTCAGACTGTGTATAGCTATGATACCAAATTTTGGGTCATGGATATCCTAATCAAAATTATGACATCAAAGTATGCAGTGTCATCACAGTGTTGGGTGTACACTCGTGATTTTTTTGTATTAGTTACCGCTGACCTGAATGACTCCATCCGTCAGCTGGATGCTCTTTCCGGTGACAGGGGCCTTCACAGGGGTCGAATCTCCCTTCGGCTCGGGCGTTGTCTCGCCGGGGCCGGGCACTAAGGGCACGGGAGTGACGCCGGGGGACTGCAATAAGGGTAATGGTGTATCCACGACAACACTAGGTGGAACCGGCTGTTAGCTCGGGGGTCGGGAAGATATAAACATAAATGGTTATTGAACGTAAAGGTTGTTTTCGTTATTGACATGAAAGAAGTGCGAAAATCAATCAATTGGTGTTCCACATGATGAAATCCAATCTGCGAAAGATCCTTCATTTGACATCTCCATACCCCTTTGCATGTTTTGATCAAATAAAGTCTGTGCATAATATTCAGTTGCTAACCTCCCCCTTCTTCTTTGTACCCTTCTTCTTCGGGCCTGCGCCGGGTGTCTTGTCCCTCTTGCTCTTCTTCCGAGGTTTCTTCACCGCGTCCTTCTCGGGCTCAGGAGGGATAACCACCTAGAAATGTCATAAAAAGTTGACTTTGTGCCTTCTTCGCTGTCGAAATTAAGCGTTCTCTAATTACTGGATGAAATACAGAATACACACATTCCCAATACGCCTCAACCGATCAATAATCGTGTGCAGTCAGAGAACAATGCAGAAGCGAAACCACGCGTGAAAAAAATAAAGTAAAAATGCTCGCTGACATCTCCGCCGTGGTCGAACTTCTTTTCCATGTACTCATCGCTCACATCGTGCTGAAAAGATCAAAGATCAAGATATTTGGAGATTGATCTTTTGATTTCTAGTTGGTGGGAAATTGCGATGGATGATCAGCTTGAACTTCGTACCATTGCCTGATTCGCCTTCTTACTCGCGTCTTTTACCGTCTCTTCAGCATGCGCCTTAAGGTTCTCCTTGTTCTCTGAAATACCCTCTCCTTTACATTGGCTCAATTACGAATTAGTAATCCACCGACAGCAGAGGGCGACGATAGTCAGTTCAAAATACGGGCAATGGTCTCTTCATTTCACGCCCTCTCTCATCGGTCTGATAGGCGAGAAAGTATATGAAACGAAGAGACAATTACCCCGTATTTCAACTCTAATAGTTAGAAACTTCGGCACGCTGAAGTCTTTTAGAATTGATTCCATAACACTGACCCGGTCCAAGAGGAGGCGGAGGCTGTACACCCTTCTTCGAAGCACCAGCGCCCATCGTGACTTGAAATATCAAATAATATCAAAATACGACACTATACAGAACACCGCAATGAATTAGACAGTGATAATCAAATGTGAATAATCATAAAAAATCCTTTCTTGCAGACATCAGTCTGGGATGATTCGATGAGGAGGGACTGCTGAGTGTGTTTGCTACTGTGTACACTTCTCTTTCCTCCCCCATCCCCTCCTTCCTCTCCCACTCGGTATCCATGGATGACCTACCCCTCTCCTTCTTCAATTGTTTCTTTCTTTCCCTGACTGTGGAGAGATGATGTGGAATGGAGAGAGACAGTCTCCATGGATTGGCCCTCCTTCAGTGGACCACATTCATCGACATCGCCTTGGATACAGCGGAAATCTCTTCCTTTGAAGTACTCTCTAGAGTCTCTAACGGAGGAGAGAGTAATCGGAATGAAGAGAAGTCTCCTGATGAGGAGGTGACTCCTCTTTCTCGAGGCCAGAGGATTGCCACAAAAAGCAGACTAACGTAAGAGGTGAGTCAGCACAGTAAGAAGGGAGCTGAATGGGGGGAGTGACTACTTTGGAGATTCGGCATTAGGGGTCATTTGGTTCACCTCATTTCGCGTGTTTTCTTACTTGTCTGAATGGTGGGTAGAGGTCGAGAAATGATACGACCCGATACCACGGGGCCCCGTGAATGACGAATGAGTGTGAAAAAAGCCCGATACCGGCTCGCCAAAGTCGCGAATGACCCGATACCAGCGCACGCAAATGCGCTCTTTTACATTTGTTCTTTTTTATCATTGCATATGATTTTTGATCTGAGCTCGTGAGATCAATGACTCTCCTCATTTCTCCCTCCTCCCTCACTGAGGAATGGTTGGCGGCGCTAGAAAGCGGAAGGCTCCGGCCTCTTCTCCCCCTGTCAGGTATTGCTTGTATTCATGAGTATTGTTCCGGGATTTGTACAGATCGTCAAAGCGGCTACAGAAGGCAGCAATCACCAGTAATGAGCCAGACGTCAAGTAAGATCATTGGCACAAAAATAGAATTGATGTGTTGATTCACATGTTCAGGCCGACTCCAAATCTAGCTTTGGCAGTTTCTAAGATGAGATCGCCCTCTCCACAATTGGATGAATCTGACGATGAGAGGGAAAGGTACTTAGAAATTTTAAATTCTCGTTGACGAAATGACGTTAAATAAATAAAGCTTTTATCGATGTCTTGTCGTTTTTTCACCTACATTCACTCTTCGGTATCGGGTCATTTAACGATACCACTCTCTGGTATCGGGTCATTTCATTCCTTGCATTTCGAGCGCGCGGCCCGGTGCAATACCGAATGACCCGACTCATTTCACGAGCTCTAATGGTGGGATAGTGTGCGAAATGAAGACATCATTTCTTACAGTATTATCTCGAACTTATTATTGCGTATTTTGTTCAGTTATTCTTTCGAATCTTCCACAGTCACGAAAGCGAATGTGCGACAATGAGAATATTCATAGACAAATTATATAGCTTTTGCACTGAAAATATCGAATCGCTCCAGTTCACAAAGACGTTATTTCTGCATAAAAGCAGTAATTTATAGAAGCATCGACTCACAGTAATATCTGGCTTTCGAGATGAAATTTGATTTGCAGAAGTCAACATTTCGATTCCAAGCACCTTTTGCGCGATATTCTCTGACGATAAACAATCTTTTCTCTACAATTCCCTTCAGCTAATGAAGCATTGATAATAATATCCATTCTACTAAAAATAGAAGCCATTCTTTCTCGAAGCCTTCGTGTTTATACCACGGGGATTCCCCGATCTTTATAAATCAGGCTTTCTTAATATCTGGTTTTTGATGACTTGACGACCATGAGAAATCGTCTTTCGTGAAGATAATAACAACCGCGCTCAAAATAATGCTGCAGAAAAAAAGTCTGATTGTGAGGCAAGAAGGCGATGAGACTCACGATTATCTGCTACGCGGCATTCCCTTCATTATAATTTGTGCGTCGACTGTTGAGTGGATATCTATGTCTGTGCTATTTTGATGGTTGCGATATTCTCCGATTTTTATACTCCACCATTTATTATTAGGTCCAGATTATTTTCAAAGAATGGATAACTATGACAAAATCGTTGATCTTATACCGAATAAAACACAGGAGAGAAAGTACTGAGAACGTGAATATTATATATATTTTTTATTCTACTGTTCGTTTTATTACAGTTATTAATTTTAAACTATTTTTTTTTGTGTAGCTTGTATAGTGCTCATGCGGTTTATTGCAGGGGATTAGGACGATCTGCAGTGCAGATTCTGCCCTTGAACGCACTGTGAAACATATTAGTGAGTTCATCTAATATTCTATTGATTGATTGATTAACTGTTTGGTCTCCTCGCTACAAGCTGCTAATCCGCCTTGTAACCGATGTAGAATGATGATTATTATTTCAGAAATCTTATGGCAAAAAATATTTTATTCTGAAGTATTGACCAGTCAATTATGTTCCCGATCTTGCGATCTTTTCATCTTTCCTGCATCAAAGATGAAAAGAGCAGCGACTGTCTGGCCAATCAGAGAGACGGAAAGGGAGAGAGAGGCACACTCTTTAGAGATCAAACATTCCCGCGAATAGAAGTCGCTTTTTTGTGACTTGCAGAGATCACGTTAGGGAGTTGCGTTTCCATTTTTTTGCTGTTGGATTCATTTCTGAAGCAATATTGTTGACGCCTGAAATTCCTCGCTCATCAATACGCTGTGAAACATTTCTAAAATATATAGACAATTGAAATCTGAATTTAGAGAGCGTGTGAAATATGAGGCGTCTATCGCAAAGATCCCATTTCCAGTAGCGAGTTGCTACTTTGTTGTCTGTATCTATCTTTAAAAATCACGTGAATAATTCCTGTAATATCTACTTCATTTCCTATCATCTTCTGGTCTTCTCTCGCTCTGTTTCCAGCTCGTAAAGAGCCTTTTATTTTTCCATTTCCTCTCCATTTCGAGACACGTATTTGGGCACTAGAGCATAAGCTGGCTTCCCTACAAATATAGCACGTGATCTTCCGATCTTTCAATCTTTCACTGATATCGGCCCTCTGATCAGCGCCGATTTGCTCGTGACAAAGAGGATTAGAGACATAGGACGAATATTTTCTACATTTTCATGAAATTGAAGAAAAAATACAAAAAATTGAAGAAAAAATACTCGCTTTCTCTGGATTTCACAAGTATTCCAACAAATGAAGCTCGAGATCTTCCAATTTTTCCTTCTTTCAATCGCATTAGTTCTTTGAACAGTGTCTCTTCCGATCAGCGCTCGAAAAAGGGCGAATCAAACTGGAACTTTATTCTGCAATTGTTGCGCTAGTCTATGCGTTCTCTAATTTCTGCTTCCCACTCCAATGTTCCCAAATCTGCTGAACAGGGAGTGAAATAGTCATTTCTTGCCAAGCCATTCCTACTCGGAACTCTTGAATGGAAGAGTGATCTGTGCTGCAACTGCTATCTAACCTCACCATCTCCACACTGTCTATATCTCCGTGCGATATCTGAACAATACAATCGGGTGCGTTTTATTCATTTCTGTTCTCTAGTCTAGAGGAGAATGGAATGAAGGAGAAAGTTGGACACACTCCTTAATTCACCTTGACTCTCTCCACGGATCTCCAACACATCCCGAGCACATTCATTCCAGCACTATTCGCTAAATTCGAAATGGAAGTTAACACTTTTTTCGCTATCTCATTCATCAAGCATGCGCAATCATTGATCAATGATGTCCCATGATCCTTCCTATCTCCACTGCTATCTTTCCACCCCATCAAACCAGCGATCCCGCGCAGCTACAGTGTACCGCACAGTGTGCCCTCGTTACGGTTACGGAATTAATATTACTTTGAGCATGGTTTGGGCAGAAAATGTACGCTGTGAGATTCTACCATGTAATAACGATGCTACTTGTGTGCCAACTTTTTGGTCTTTGTATCTTACACGATTTAAAAGGTTCTCTAACCGAAGAAACAGCGCAAGTATACTTTCCAGTTGAAATAGTTTTCCCGGTGGCTTGTACCATGGGCGTATGATCATACCCTTAGAAGGTGATACTGAACATTTCACCTCCGCTCATTTTACGGCCAAACTCGAGACATACGCACATGAGAAAAGGGAGCCGTTTCTAGCCTATGGAGACCAAACGTCCACCAGGCCAAACGGTGCTCGCTGCACCCTCTCCATATCCCACGATATTTCATCGGTTAGAGAACCTCAGAAAGCGTGTCTCAGGTGGAGAGACCAAAAAGTCGTCCCGCCCCCATGACTTTCCGATCTCTTCCTCACCAATAAAGACACACACTTGATCGTGGGTAATCTTCTTTGCGGGAGGAGGAATGTCTCCATCTCTTGGGTCAGACAAGAGGGGATAGTGTGCGAAATTGATAAAGTTTTGTCTTTGAGAAGGAGAAAATGAGCCGGAACTCTTGGTGGTTTGACCTCATCTTGAGAAAGAAGAGGGAAGTGAATGATGCAAAGCGATGCTGCTCGTGAGAGATTGCTTGTCCTTTGAAAGTCACGTATAAGCGGAGAAAAGATCTCGTTCGAACCGGGAAAGAGCAGGATCTTTCCTTTCTCTATGTTAAGTTTAGACTACATTTTCGCTTCATTTGCACAATCCCCGGATTTAATCTTCTTGGTTGACCATGATGAGATATGCTTGCAGTTCTAAAACGACAAACATTCTTCTTAGTATGGCACGTTATCCGCGTTTAATTGACTCCAAGGTGCCCTTTTACTGATTTGCATTTGCCGATCGCTTGAACAATGGCGGAAATGTCAGGGCGATCTCAAATCCTTCACAAATCACGTATAACGCACTATAAAAAACATATTTTATATGCGAACGCACAGTCGTTATCCACGTGCATGCCTCCCTTTAAAGCCTGTATACACACAATTCACATGAGCTTCACATGCATTCCTCTCGTTCCCCATCTTTGCTGACAGCCGCTGGCTATAACGAGAGACCAACGTGGATTTCCTCTTTCTCCTCTTTATGTTACAAGGTTTCCAAGACTCCAGACGATTAGAATCTATCACTCACCGTCTACGCCTACAGGAAGATCTCTCCTATAGGCTAGGACTTCCAAATCGGCCTTAGCTTGGACGCTTGCTCATAGCATAGGCGGACGTGCTTTGCGGACCTCTGTTCGTCTTTCTCTTCATTCTCCTCAATTCGTCGCTGATAAGAATCTTCGCGATTTCTGGTGCAGTTCTCCTATGTATCTTGTGCCCCGTTGCAGTTATTTAGCTCCTTGTGATTTCAGCCTCCCATTCTGAGCGAGATCTCTGATATCTGCAAGGCTTACAAGAGGGGCCTAACAACATGTGATGCGAATTGTCACACATCGCGCGGAAGCGTGCTCCCACCTCCGCTGTCTCTCCTCCCCTCCTCCCTCTACCTCCTCCCTTTTCACCACCTCCCCTCCCCTCCCAACCTCCCCCACTCCCCGTTGGTCTCTTGGATGTTTGGCCGTCACCCCCTCCTCCCCTTTCCCTCTTTCTCTTTTCTCTTTCTTTTCCCGTTTCTGCCCCCTCTCCACTCTATCTCGCTCTTCTCGCCACTCTCGTTTCTCATCGTGATGTTTCCCCCTATACCCAACACTCACTCGCCGCCTCGCGGGAACAAAATGTTGCCTCGCCTTAGTTTTCGCGCAATCCAGCCCATTTCAGGCCATTTTAACCAGTTTTCAAGCAACATTTAGTGGTTTTTACCTTCTTAGATCGATATTCCACTCGGCGAGCGATAACAATCACTCGCCAACTCGAACCGTCGCTTGTTTTTCGCCTACTTTGTGCCTTTACGTGGATATTTCTACCTTTTTCTCGTTCGATTTACTGTTATGCGGGATTGTTTTCGCTCTTGGGGAATTCCCCGTGTGAACATGGAGAGAATAGAGGGATACAATCCGTATAGTGTTCGATTGCGCACCTTTGCACCTGGAAAGGCACTATTATATGCGAATAGATATTTACAAAGAAACGGCTGATAATGGCCTGGTATTGTTTTTTTAGTGTGTGTGTGTGAAATAATAACTAGCTCTTTGATTATTTACTACTCGTTACTGGGCGTTGTGCTTCCGTGTATCGTGTTTCTGTGGTCTTTTGGTTTCAACCAAATCCGAGATTGCACGCGCAAATGCTTCTTTTGTTCCGGAAGTATATTTCCGGAATTCTTTCATCGTTCACTTAAAAAATCATGTTATTCCTAGATCAAAGTGCACCATCGAGAGCAAGTAATTGAAAAAAGGGGTGACGACCTCGCGGTACAATCATGACTAACGCAAAGGGCGTAGAACAGAAAAACAAGGAATAATATCCTCGACTCACACTATTTTCCGCTCTAGAACTCTCTCATGACAAAACGGAAGCACTAAATCCCGATGGGATTGCCTGGTTTTCAAACCACACAAAATCGCACGCTTCCTCATTGCCCCGTTCGCGGTCGATTAGTTAGATAATCTGACGAAGGGATGACATCGTAAGAAAAGGCCTCTTCATTTCGCACACCCGGTCAGGGGGCTTGGAAAACGATTACTAGACTAAGATTTTTCCCTTTAGTTACACAGAGTCGTGCCTTAAAAGTTCAGCCAGTTAAAATAGGATTCGTTTCCGGGCTTCCAAAGGCCACGAAATCGCACGATTTCTCTGTCGTACTCTGGCGTTTCCTCATTATTTGTAGTCTGGCTCTCTTAAATTGCCACGTTCTCTCACATTGCACATCCGATTGCGGGGTTACCTCGAATATTTGTACTAAGAATCCCCTCTTTTCCGTTTCCGAGTCTACAATTTCGCTCGTCGGAATAATTCATTGCGTATCAGCCCACCCAGTCAACGCGAAAAGTCTGGCGCGTCAGTTTCCTCCTCCACTTGATTAGACGGCATCACAGACACATCACTCGAATAATGAGCTCATCCTGTTCTATTCTGAGTAATTCCTGCTCGTCATTCTGTCTAAGTGAATCGGCCACGTTGCTCAGTCTCATTTCCGCCCACTTTTGGCTACATTTTGATCGCTTTTGGCCCCTCTTTCCGCTACGAGAATAGACGTTTCCGCAGTACTCGAGCATATTTTGATCACAGATTCGTTCCAAAAATAGTAATTTCAAAATAGATTTGTTACAATGCACCACTTCGTTGCGCTATCGTACTTTTCTCTTTACTGTCGTTTTCGCATTATTCGAAATTTAAATATTTCAGAAAATTACCGTCCACATGCAGCAGCTCTACTCGAGCGCGCCCTCGAGCAGCAATGGTTTGATTTTGTTATTTATTTTTGCCTTCGCCCAATTCAATCATTATCTTCATCGTTGACTGCCCGGTTCCCTGCCTCTTGAAACGTGGCTGAAACATATTTCACTGAACGACATAATTTACCTCCAAACGTTCTTCAGTAATAAATAAGCATTGGCGTATGAAAGAAAATCTCTGCAGACATCAAGCTCGAGCCGTCGTCAACGCCGGGACCAGGAGGAGGCGACGCCACCGGCTCAACGCCATCTAAGAGGGGAAGAGGCGCGGCGGCGGCGGCGGCGGCAGGAGCAGGCACGGTCCTCGTATGCGTCGTGTGCAGTGACCAGGTACGGTAGGGGTGCAGTGGTGGTGTAAATGAGGCTCGGGATATTAGGATAGGCTAACAAGGATCAGACAAGGTAGTGTACGGTAGAGTTCGAAATACGGGTCGCCGTCCCTTCATTTCACTCTCTCTCTCTATGATCGGTGATCGAGCACGTGAGCGACGGTGACCCATTTTACGAACTCTAGCGTACGGTATCGTCATATTTGCATTCAAAAAGAAAGCTGCCTCATGAACACTATGAGCTAGATTGTACGCTTCGTCAATAGTGACTGTAGTTTCTGTAAAGAAATAATCCGAAAATCCTGCACAAAGCAGAACCGATTCCATAAGTGATGGCTTCCTGAGCAATAACTATCCTTTTTTTTCTAGAAATACTGCAGATTTGCACGCGTGCTTTATGCGAGAAAAGTGCCTTATTTATGCTCATGATATAAGTTGTATGGCTATGCGCTCTGCTTTCTTGTAGTGTTTACTGTTTTCGCTTCACAGTCACTTTTTGATCTATCGTAGATCTACCGCGGTTGTCTCTACATGCCTCCCATTGTGCCTCTAGATGAAAATATTTTATAGCTATGCTCTGCCGCTTATCTACTGACAAGAATCTTGGAAGATAACGAGGTTATCTAACTCGATGTCATTGCTCGTCAATAACTCATCTTCTTCTTGAAACTGAGCAACTGTCCCTTCTTTACTTGCTCCCATCGCCACAAGCTGATCTTCCTCCAAGTCTCCAAGTAATTTCACGTACTTCCATCTGACGCATCTCCATTGACAATGCTTAGCTTCAGAAAGAAACTTGACCGAGCACGAAACAAATACGATAGGGCAACTCTATTCCGCATTTACACTTTTAGGACCTTCCTGATTTGGTGCAGATCTGTCTTTCTACTTTTGGCAATTCTCCTCCTTGTATGTTTGATATCTGAACAACCAGCGAAGCGTTTGCCTATTTGTTTCAATTTACTTCAACTTTCTTGTCTGCATGTTGCAAGCCGCCCCTTGTTCTTACCGGTTTGACCTTTCGTCTTTGGTTCTTGAATTCTTCCATTTCCGCACGTTCAATCAGGGAAGGAGGAGAGAGAGAGAGAGAGAGAGAGAGAGAATACACTGTATCTCCTTTGCAAGTTTGAGCAGCTTGCTCTCAAGAGGGTACACTATTCTGCAAACTCTACGAATTTTTTCGAAAAGAGACACATTCCTTCACACATCATTGTCCACTTAATCGAGCTTCCTAATGCGCATTTCGAAGTACGTTTTCCTACTCGATCTCGTAGAAATTAAGATGATCGGAATCAGGGAGCTCGATAGAAATACTATGCTTCTCTCTATTCGAAGTGCTCACCTTTAGAACCCAATGATCTGTCCTTCCGTCCGGTGTCTCTTGACGGGTCTACCCTTGACTGTATGATCTCGGCAAAGTGAACCTAATGGGCTTCCCTTGTCTCCGCAATGGTGCCTCTTGAAGAAGGAAAAGAGCAGGGGGTTCGCACGTTGGGGGGTGGAATATGCGGAGGGTGGGCCGATTCTGTAGTGGTGTCGGCCTGTTCATGCGCTATACTTCAAGTACGCTTTCGTGCGGCGTGGATTGGAGGCACAAAATGGCACTCTGGGGGAACAAAAGTGGATGGGGGTAGTGGACAACACTTCCAATCGTCTCGCGAAGTCTTTGCAAGAGGGAAGACAAAGAACAGAGTGAGGAGATAGCGGTGAGCTAACAACCCCGGGGAAACATCAAAAACGTTTCCCTGTCGCGTAGACATCGTGGTCAGAAGAAAAAGTGATCAACGCGTGAGGTTGGACGTGAGAAGTGAGAGATCCCCATTTTTGTAGTGAGATCAGTCTGTGAACCGTAACGGAGTCCCTACAGCTCCTGTGCCGTGATAAGTGTTGGAGTAGGTTCACATGGAAGCCGGACTGTATGGCGTACCAAATTGCTCTGTACTGTAAAAACGCACCTATGAATCACGTGTTAACAAAGGTGGCCTGAAAGGATGCACTGTTTGAACCTCGCGGTCCTTTCGGATAAACGGGAGGAAGTTCGCTTGGATGAGGAGAATTGAACGCGGTCACTTTCATTCATTCATTATTTATTCCGTCAGGTTAATGTACATGGAATATGCGATAGAGTTGTTTGCTAGAGACGGATGTACGTCGACGTTGTCGAATTGTAGTGGGATCCGTGCGTCCTTAGAAGTTTGGTTTCATTATCGTTCGATCTCTTTTTTGATATGTCACAGACAGATCATGAACAATGCATTAATGCTTCTGCATAAATGTAGGGGATCTTTGCGTTCACGTGGCGGCTAGGAGAGAAAATCAGAAAAAATGTCAGGAACATTTTGGAAATGACTCAGCCTAATTTGTGCAAAATCATAGACTGATAGGTTTTGAAGGTGGCGCTAGTGGTCGAGACCAATGCATGGTTAAAGGAGGAGTGACAGGAAAGAATGTTAGAGACTCTCACAACGAAATGTCGGCCATGGGAAGTGACCGTAGTTAGCAGTTGGCACTTTGCCAAGACCCTATTCCTTTCTCACGTCCTCTGATAGGGAGAGGGAGGAAGGCGATCGATGGGAAGAGACAAGGGGAGACTGGGGTAGATCAGTGCGCAGTCCCTTCCCAGTGAAATCAACAGTTCAAAATCCCCGCCCTTTCCTGCCATGAGGGAAGCTTTGGCACAAGGCCAACTCGCTGTATCTCGGTTCAGAGATGAGATACAAATATGGGGACTTCAGAATTCTGATATGGCTGTCGATAGCTACAGCACTACGTTGTCAACTTAGTGACTCAAACTTTCATGTTACTCCTCCTTTAATCTGATCCAACTGTTTCATAAAATGTTGATCTTATGTTTCCCTTTCTCATTCCAATCATTCAGATAACAAAATCTAGCATTGAGAAGAGGTGATAAGGTGATCTTGAACACGTGCTAATTATGACTAGGCTCTGATTGCTGAAGGTCTTCTCAGAATCGCTTTATGTTAGTGTGTGTTGTGCATCCTTGAACTGATGCGAATTAATGGGCATTTATAGCAATCAGCTGTAGCCGAGAAGAGCCATTCCTTCAAAGTGGAATACCACACTCAGTTTATCTGATGAGCTTTGCGGGACCCAATCAACAATTGATCTAACAATTGGTAACTTGGCCTTGTGCAGTTTCTCTCACAGATCAGAGAACCAACCCAACTGAGAGAGAGAAAGAGAGAGAGAGAGATGTCTCAGATATCTCGCTCAATTATTGGCGTATCTATCTCTCTTTTATCTCTTTCATACTCTGCCTCTCTCCATTTCCCATTATCTCTACTATTTTCACCCTGACCAGGAAGTGAATGCATTGGATATGAATTGTCAAGGGATCACTAAACTGGAACAACTAGGAGTCAGCGATCTAATGGAACAAATTTGAGTATAATGATCTCTCTCTCTGTTATTCAGAGATCGCCGAGCGAAGGCTGATGCAAAAATGAGTAAGCCCGCTGTTTGCTAGCTAACAAGCTGCTTTGTCTGCCAAAGATGTGACCTATTGGATATGGTCAATTAGTGAGACCATATGATGTACACGGATAACAATGATTATGCAGTGCGACTATCGTATCTAAACTTTAGTTGAACGGTATACGGATTGTGAATATGAAGAGATAAGAAAAATTAGATAAGAAAAATAAATTAGGAGGCTATGGCAAACTATGATTTCTGCAAGGATGGGTGGCAATTATTGTATCTCATTTTTTATTATTTTGTTCGTTTTCGTTACGACTTAGAATCGATATGTGAAGACGGAAAAATCTGATTATTGATCGGTTACATTATGGCCTTGCACTCTTGTGCTTATCATGATAGCCTTCGAGCGAGCCCCGATAAGTCTCTATTTCTCCCACAAATCTGAGCGCCCCGAAATGTGCGACGCTTCAAAGATCATGCACTTTCGTGCTTATCTTGATAGCAGTGATCAGTTTGTGATCACTGTGCCAGTCCAAAGAAAGACGAGTGAAAAAGGGAAACAGCAAAGATCCTGGATATTATGATAGGATATCCTGGATATGACCAAAGAAAGATCACGCACTTTCGTCCTGATCTTGATAACCATCGACAGATTATTGATCAGTTTCACCATTCCTTCACCTGTATCCTCTTCATGTTTCAAAACTGAAGCTTGTAGACAAGCGAAAGAGTGAAGTTTTAAAGATTCTGTACTGAGAGAAAGATTTTGCACTTTTTCGTTATCTTGTTAGCGATCAAAGGCGATTCTCAGTTTCTCATGCTATCTTTCTTTGCCCGATTATTGAGAGGCCAGTGAAACATCAAAGATGTTGCTCTCTTTTCCTGAGCAAATTGTCCCTGTTCTTTCAATTACGATTGTAGCCCAGTCCGTGGAAACTTCATTCTTCGAATAGAATGAGCGAGATGTTTCGTCCTTGACGGTTTCTGAGCATTGGAATGCGTGTTACAGTTGGGAGGAGTGAGAGAAGAGGAATAAGAGGGAGAGCAAAGGGTGATCTTTCCATCTTATCCGAGTGATGTCCGTTTCTCTGCTCTTGATGTTTCACTCGGTCGGAGCGGGGTCGCCTGAGTGAGATATTGGAGGGTGGAGTGAGATTGGGAGCAATCTTTCGCAGCGTTGAACAAAAGCCAAGAGTGTGCAGAATTAAGATGTTGCAAATGCCAAATATAGTGCACATTACCTAAATGATGCGAAAAGATCCGATCGTTTCACAATTTCCTGGACAAAACGATGGAATGTGTTTCAGAGCCTCATAGATAAAAGCAAAAATGGCGTCTTTAGTTAGTTTGTCAAGCATGGTCGTTAAAAAAATTCCTTGATTACTTATTTAGAAAATTAATTGCAGGCCTTCGGGAAGCACTACGGCGTGAATGCGTGCAATGGCTGCAAGGGATTCTTCCGAAGATCGTCAGTTTAATAATTAATTTAAATTATATTTTAAATTGTTTAAAAATATCATATATCTGTCGATGTGCAGCTTCCTATAAACACTTTTCAATATTTTGTAGTTAGGCAAGCTGCTCAAAAGTGTTGTAGTTCTTTCATTTCTAACTCTGTACTCTGGCTGCGCTTTCTCTTTCTCAAGTTCTTGGATGATATTTCAATTTATTTGATTTTGAAACGACTTCCGTGTATGGATCTCGTTCGGCCCAAATCAGTGTTTAGTGAGATTTGACAGATTTCTGTGGCCATTTCATGAACGGGACTCTTTTGCTTGACATTCCTAATCAACTTCATTATAGTGTCTGGAATAACAGAACGTACCTCTGCCGATTCGAGGGTAACTGCGCTATTGCTAAAGGTGCGACATTTTCTGCAAATTGTTGATTATTCACAGTTACTTTTGATTTTTAAAAATATTGTTTCTATAATCAATTTATCATTCAGAACACCGTAACGTGTGTCGGGCGTGCCGTCTCAAGCAGTGCTTTCTGTCAGGCATGAACCCGAGAGGTACGATAAATTACCATATTATTCATATTTTTTCTGCTTTTTTTGATTCAGCAAGATCTTTTAGTTTTTAGATCCAAATATTTGTTTGCAATAATACATTTCAGCCGTGCAATCGGAGCGAGAACTGGCACAGAACCGCACGAAGGACGACGATGATGGTGGTTAATTTATATTTTTGATGTTGAAAATCTTCCGTAAGCTATAAATCAAGAGGATGCAAATAATATTAAAGTTAATTCTTTTATATTAATTAAATAATTGTAGAGGGACGAGGCGACTCGGAATCTCCCCAACCAGAAATGCACTCGATCGAGGTTTGTGCGAACTTTGATATTTTTTTGATGAATTTAAGAAATATCCAAACTATCATATCGAAAAAATATTTTAGGTGCAAACAGACTGCATCAAGAGCGAGTGCGAGGACACGACACAAGCGATAGAGGACGCGGAGAATCACGGAAAAATGCTCGAGTGAGTTCATTTTATTTTAAATTCGATGCGTTCGATTTCGTGTGATATTCTAGTGATAGTAATTCTTTCGGAAATCTTGTATTGTTTGCGTATGTTTCACGGCGCTGCCAAAAGCCACAGCAAGCAGCTCGCAAGTTATGAGAAAAATGGAGATTTCAACATCTAAACAAAACTTCAGCACTCATATTTTTACCGTGCATTTTGAATTACCACTGTAAAATGACGAAAGGGTAATTACGAAATAAATTCGTATTTCAGTGTGGCCAATCGTGTATACCTGCACAATCTGCGGACGCTCGCTCGCGTAGAAGCTACACTCGAAGCAGCGTATTCGGGTATCTATTCTGATCCTAATCAATTCAAGATCAAATTAAGCTCAAATATTCCGTACCAATTGGCTAAAACAATCTGTTAGAGAAATCAAAATGTGTTTTTTTCTTTCTTCCATATGTCGCTAAAACAAACTGTTATCTTTTTCAACGCTTTTAACACCTCATCGTAGCCCATACATTCCATTCCAACCCATGTCCCAATACAGCCTACGCAGGTCCCAATCGGCACTCGGGCGGAGGCGGAGTGCCCACGCAAGTCTCGTTCACGGACGCCTTCTTCAGCCCGACGCTAATCTCCATCCGGACGCCGGTGAGCACTTGCCGGCTCTCGAAATTCCCGGAACCAGCTTTTTTCCGGTCGCGCTAATTCCCGGTTTGCAGATAACGCCGACGGGTGTGAAGGTGGCCGAGATGCCGGATGTCCTGCAGGATTGGCGGAGGTAAGCTCTGTCTATATTTTACTGGCTTTTAATGGACTTTTCAAAATGATTATATTGAAATAGTAGATATTAACCACGACAAAATTTTCAAATTCCTAAGAAAACATTTTGCAGATGCTTCGTTTTGTTCGCCGACTGGTGCCAAGGACTATTGGAGTTTGGCAGAATGTGTGCCGAGGATCAGGTATGCCGAATAAATTTTGAAAGGATATGTTTCAACTTAGAGAGATAATACCGGGTATTTAGCCAAAATCACTCATAATCGAAAGGGGGGTATCCATTGGGAGGAAAATAGAGTAAAAGTTATCGCATTATCTCATCTACAGTCAAAATGACATAATGTGAACCGTTTATGATAACTTATGATAACTTATCATAAGATGTCATAAAACCATGATTGCTCAGCGGAGACTGAACGGATCAGGCTGAAATTTTGCATGGTAACTTAGTTCGTGTGCCCCGTCAAACTGACACTCTCGAAAAATCGATATTTCGCACGCGTCGCGGTCACGCGTTGCGTGTGCGATGACCCAAAGTGGGCGGAGCCTCGACGATAATTCGTGTTGAGTCAAAAATCGCATTCTCAAGAATTCAGAATGCCGGAATATTCATAAAAATAAAAATTTTGGCGAGTTCGACTAATTAATGAGCAAATTCGACTAAGCTCCGCCCACTTTGGGTCATCGCACACGCAACGCGCGACCGCGACGCGTGCGAAATATCGATTTTTCGAGAGTGTCAGTTTGACGGGGCACACGAACTGAGTTACCATGCAAAATTTCAGCCTGATCCGTTCAGTCTCCGCTGAGCAATCATGGTTTTATGACATCTTATGATAAGTTATCATAAGTTATCATAAACGGTTCACATTATGTCATTTTGACTGTACACCGGGTGTTTTCTCTATTTTCCTCCCAATGGATACCCCCCTTTCGATTATGAGTCATTTTGGCTAAATACCCGGTATTATCTCTCTCAACTTCAGTCACCAGAAAATTTTCTAGAATTTGAAAACGGCTTTTGCTAAAAAGTATCACGAAAAACCCTGCGAATTTCCTGATCAATCAAGTAGAACTAATGTTATAGATTGTCGTGGCGAAGAATCGCTTCGGCCCGTTCTACTGGTGGATCTGCGCGGAGTGGAGCGCGCGAGCGGGCTGTGACGGCGTGTGCTACGCGAACGGCACCTACTTCCCGGCTGACAAGGTAAATGCCGGCTCTGAAGGGATTCTGACGGCTCTGAGTGGACTAGGAAACACCGGCTCTATGATCCGGGACTGCGAAAAGACATTTGTTTATTTAACAAAAGCCATCTGCAGGCCCTCCAATGTCTGCCCGACGTCTCGCAAGTAGCGGAGAGAATGATGACGTCAATCGTTCGGCCCCTTCTCGATCTGAAGATCGACGACGTTGAGAAGTCATTGATGTGCGGCATCATCGTATTCCAGGACGGTAAGTACACTTATATCAGTTTTGTTCAAGGCCAACTTGCTCGCTCAGAGTAAAAGGCAAAAAAAGGTAAAGATGTATCCACGGCAAGCGATTTTACAGTCGTCAAACAGCGCTAGGTGGGACCCACTGGTAAAGCCAGCTGTTAGGCGAGCTGCTCGCGCAGAGTGCTTCCTCCTACACGTTAATCAGACTCAGAATCTTTATCAGTATCATGCACGGTTTAACGTACGAGCAATGGTTGCATGAAAGAATAATAAAATGAAAATAAAAAAAATATTTTTTCCAGAACTGACAGCTCTAACAGAGGAAGGCAAGGCGGCGGTGAGAGACGCTCGAGCACTCTTCGTCAAGGCACTTCATCATTACGTTCAGTCCAAAATCAAGGTACTTCGTTTCTCCAATGGTTATTTTCATTAAAAGGATGTGTGTTTTCTGAGATAGGCCTGTTTGGCAGGTAACATGTGATATGAGGAGAGTGTGATCGTAAAACAGTGACCATTTTAAATTTAGGACGCTACCCTATCAGCGATGCGCATTGGCAACCTAACTCTGCTGCTCGCAGCAGCCACGGTAAGTGATTATCGATTTATCATTTAGTGTGGTGCGGTCTGTCATTTCCGAAATTGCAGAACCTCGTGCACCTCACGAACGACAACGTCGAGCTCAACGACGTGCTCCATTTGGTGGACTGGGGCGATTGGTCGGCCGACATCCGCAGGCACTCCTACAGCGAGTTTTGATCTACCGTATCCTAATCGATTATCGATTTCCTTCTTGCATTAGTAGTGTTTTTTGTATAGCGAAGAGATGTTGCACAACAACAACCACGCACTGTGATAGAGATACTCGTGCAATACCAGATCGCGTGATTGGCATTTTCTGTGAAACCCCGCTTGCAGCTCCGGCGATCTGGCATTGTCGTAGAGACGGCGTTTGGCAGCGAATTTGCTAGAGACGGAAATTCTTAAATTGAAGTATTCGAGAGAGGTTCCTAGCAAATTCGTTGTTTTTATAGATACAAAATAGCGCAGTTCACAGTGGAAACATTGCAGATGACTCGCAGACTAATTCCCCCTGTCTCGAGTCGGCGGAATGGTAACAACCGTAACTGTGATTGTGTCACGCACAAAACGGCCAATATGTTGTTGCACCCTATCTTTCTTGTTGGTTATACTTGCATTGTATGATAAAAAATTCTATGAATATAAAGATGAGCATCTAAGATGTAATAGTATTGTTATATAAAGACATGTTTGTGTATAGTATCAGACTCAGTTGTCGCACATCCAATCACAATGAAATTCGAAGAGGCGAAGAAACTATTCACCGTAAAAACTTTATTCGATTTTTAGAATCAGTAAAACAGCCCAGATGTATCCTACACACATGTAGAAAACATGACAAACATATCATTACGATTCAGTATAAATTATTTTTTTGAGACTTTAGTTCTCGCACCATGCATTCTCCTTGATTATCTGCTCCTCTTCTTCGGGGGTGAAATCGTTCTCGATATTGAAGATCTTTCTCAGCTCATCGCGCGATTTGTCCTGAATCAATATTTATAATTTTTTAGAACCATAACCAAAGACCCAATCCCTCAGAATCCGCGGCTAGTGTGATATTTTGGTGTTTTAGTGAATATTAAGTAAATGAAGATGAATGCACCTTGATCATATTAGCAGTCGTCTTGATGCAGTACTCGAGCAGGGCCTTGATGTCCAAGTAGTTGGCCGCGAGCAGAATGGCGAGCACATCAGAGGTTTCGAACTTCTGGAAATGACACAAATCAGTTACAAAATGGACATAAATGGAAACGAATCAACAGCTACCGTAATCACATTGACCGGCCTACCGTAGCCGAGCCACCGTAACCTACCGCGAGGAAGTCCTGATCCCACTGGGGAACGTCGTCCGTACGCTTCTCCACCTTATCGTCCTTTTCGACGTAAGGAGCGTCGTCCTTATGGCGATCGAGCCACGAGATCACCTGAGATATCGGAGTCAGATAATTATTTAGTCATGTTATGAGATATCTTGGATTCGATAAATAATGCTTCTGAATAATTCGATATTAATGGAATAGTAGAGCTATAAACAAGTGATGAGCCCGCTCACATTCTGGAGTACAGCTCCGGAGACGTTGGGCAGCGGAATGGGCATGGGCACTTCGTCATCGTCGAGGCCCATCGACTGCAATGGGGGATATTAGAGATCGCGGGACAGATTCGAAATTGAGAAAAATGAAAAATGTCTTGCTAATGGGCTAAATCATACTTGCATAGTGTTTTTTTAAATAATCAGTTCGTATAATCCTACCAGGTACACTCACCATAATGAGATTCTCGATTGTGCCCGAGTGGCTGATCGCCTTGCGATCCACAGTGAACGATTTGCTGTCGGAGGAGGTGAGGGTAACGGACATGACAAGGTGCAACCACTCTGAAAATGAAGGAGTAGAAAAGGTTAGTGCGGGTAAATTTGAGTTCACAATCAAAGTGATTCTAGTAAAAATCGGTACTCAGCGAGAAAAAACAAGGTGCACAGATCGGGATCGAGAGAAGTAGGCGAATGAATAGCGAAAAGTAGGGATCGGAGGGGCGGAGCAGGGAGACGCCTAGTCTTACCTATTCAGAGGATGGGCAGGAATGCCTGGGGTAGCGAAGATTTTTCGGGAAAGTGAAGAGCCGCCAGAGGACAATTCAGATGGCAACTTGTTAGCGATATTGTAATTACGGGAAAAAATGTCTGCAAACAATACGTCACAAGGATTTAGGCAATTTGTTGTTTGTAAATGTGTAATGTATGCTTTCTGTGACCTTAGGAAACTTGTTCTTGATGTTTATCCAAGCATATAAACAAATTAACTGCACAATCACGAGAAACTTTCTTTCTTCTTAAAAATATCGCGATGGCGAAAAAATGACCATTTTCTTGCCTTCGTATTGCGATGTGTAAGACCTGATGACATATTCTCCGACATTAACCTCGAATTCCTCTGCGTCCGTGGACATTCGAAGATAGCACACTTTCGATAAGTGATTGAATAACTTAAATTTTGAGCATATATTTATGCATGACACCCCGTATTCAAGGCACAAGGGCCCCCATAGGTCAGTGGCGGTCTTCTTTTGAATGATTCAAATACCTGAGCGAAATTTTCCGCCTCTTCCAGCGACAATATGGCAGTGTCGATCACGATATGACTACACTTTCTTCTGATAATCTCTTTGAGTGTAGAAACTGGCACAGGCGGTGGTTCAATGAGATCGTACCTAGCGGCGTCGCTAATTTTGATTACCTCCACAAGATTGGCCAGCGGAAAGAGAAAGTCTTCCGCCTCTGAAAAAAGTGCCGATCCTCACAGAAAACTCGCTGATGTTTACCACGCTCATCACCCAAACGGAAAAAGTACACACTACACGGTTGAACTTTTCGAACGAAATCAAGCCAAGGCTGACTGGAAGATAAGATATGTATCTGACTATGCATTTGCGAGACTCACAATTGGGAATTATTTCTATCAAAGAGCTCAGCTTCGATCACCGAGCCGCTTTTGATGAGCTTAGAAGCGTAGTTTATGATGACGGGGCTCACATCATACAAGCCCATTCCACCAAAACGAAATCTAAGCGATAACAGTTTGACAGCATCGAGAAGCTTCTCGACGTCTTCACTGTTTATGGTAACACTCGTAAATTCGCCCTGAAAATATGACAACAACTTACTCGGAACCTTGCAATGGCTAACGATATTTTCTGAAGTCGAGAACGCAGCAATATTTAGCTTCGTGAGAATCGAACTGACGCAGGTACTCCAAAAGATTGTTTCTTTCGATAAATTGGAGGATTCCATCCAAATCTCAACCAAGCCTTCATCTTCGCGCATTCCCTGCAGCATACTGTTGAAAATTAGTTTTTTTAAATAAGGTCCCGGAGCAGTCTCACAATTCAACCTCATAATCTAACCGGTCAGAAACTACATGTCAGCATTGGATCTGTACGAACTTACATTTCTACCTATGCTAAATCCAATTCTTTCTGCCGCCAACGTTTCGCCTTCACCCATCTTCAATATGTCCCAGCAAGCGATTACATGAGCTGTCCATTCGCTCTGTATTTCGATCACGGAATTTAAGACTTGTTGCAAATTCTACAAAAATCGAGGAACAATAAGTATGCAACATTCACACTCACATTCGCTGTTGGAGTGCAAAGAGAGGAGAAATTGTCATCAACGTGTTCGTTTATGCATTGCATTCTTTGCACAAGCGGATGTAGGAACTCGATTACTTTTTCGAAGTCGTCGGGACCCAAGGTTAATGAAATGCACTGAAAATTAGTGGGATTGTCATCGAAAACAGAATAAATAACGTACGTTCTTCTCAATATCGATTGATGTAGGGCTCAAATTGTTTTTCTGAAACGCAGCAAACAAGCTTAGCTTCCACAAATTTTGAACAACTTCGGAATCGCTTTTGATTACGAGTTCTTTTCCGCGGTTCGCAAATGAGCTGTGGCCCTAACATATCACAAGTATAAAATGAAAGTAAAGCAGAATTACTTTAATTTGAAAGTCAGATAAAAACAAGCATTCGTTTTGGTTAATTTCCAGCTGTTCACAGAGATTTTCCAACTGTTCACATTCTTCTTGTCGGTGAGCGATTACGAACTCGACTATCCGGCGGAGCTAAATGATATTAAAATTAATATCAATGAAAATAAATAATTCAAAATATCACTGATACGAAGAACTCACTTCTGAATCATTGCCAACATTCCATGAAGAATTCAATTCTGCACCAGCCATGGCTCCAAGACTGTGAATTCGAGAAAGCGAAGAGTTTATGTTCACAAAAAATGGCTAACTTAGCCAATACATGTAATAAATATTCTTAGAAGGTATGGTTATAACGCGTGCAAAGTCGAATATCGGTTCCGTTATCCGTTATCACGCTTGATATTCGGGATCCAGCAAGCGTTTATTGGTTGAAATATAGCATTACCACAAACATAATAGAGAAGAGATGTGATGTGTGAAAGAAAAATCGCTTCCACTGGGGGCATTTCTCAGATTATGCAATATCACATTATTTTATCCAGGTTGACAATTACGGTCTTTTAGGACAAGACGATAATGAAAGTGGAAATCAAACTCTTTGTTTCCTCCATCGTAAATTTCCTTGTTCGACGGGTCAGGATGCACTCTATTCACACTTCTGCTATGAAAAATAAATTAAAAAAGAAAAAAGGATGCAACTGCGCTTTTGCAAGCCATAGCGCTTACTATTGAAAAATGTGTAAAAATGGGTTTACAACTGAAAAACGTATCTATGCTCTTTGTAACGGTGAGCAACTTGTTGTTGGCGTTTATACGGGCAAAGTAACTGCACAATCATCAGATTCTTTCATCTTCTTACACAATATTGGGACGGTGAAAAAATGACCATTTTAGCCTCATCATATTGCGATATGAAAGAGCTGATGACATATTCTCCGACATTGACATCGAATTCGTCAGCATCAGTGGACATACGAAGGTAGCAGACTTTAGATAAGTGATTGAATAACTGAAATTGTCGTAACTGACATACAATTATTCATGACATGCAACATAAACAATAAGGAGAACAATAAGGCATACAAAGTCCTGCAGGAGCCCACTGCTATATTTCTGAATAAAAGAAGTACCTGGGCGAAATTCTCCGCATCTTCGAGCGACAACATGGCATCTTCGAGTATGAGCTTTCTGCATTTTCTTCTAAGAATCTCTTTGAGGGTAGACATTGGCACAGGCGGAGGATCAACTAAATTGTCTGTTGTAGCATCGCCAATTTTGATTGTCTCCACAAGGTTGGCCAGCGGAAATAGAAACTCTTCCGCCTCTGAAAAAAATGCCGATCCTCACAGAAAAATCACAGAAGTTCACCTCGCTCATCACCCAAACGGAAAAAGTACACTCTCCACGGCTGAACTTTTCGAATGAAATCAAGCCAAGGCTGACTGGAACATAAGATACGTATCTGACTATGCATTTGCGAAACTTACAATTGGGAATTCTTGTTATCAAATAGCGTAACTTCATGTGTCGAGCCGCTTGTGATGAGCTCAGAAGCGTAATTTATGATGACGGGGTTTACACCGTACAAGCTCACTTCTCCGAAACGAAATCTCTGCGATAACGGCTTGAGTGCCTGGAGAAGTTTCTCATAGTTTTCTTTGTTTACGGTGACACTCGTGTGTTTGCCCTGAAAATATGTCAATAATGCACACGGAATCCTTGAGCTGCTTACGATAATTTCCCAAATAGAACATTCGACAATATTCAGCTCCGTGAGAAGCGAACTGACGCAGGTACTCCAAAAGAACGCCTCCTTTGATTTTTCGTTTGAGGAGGATTCCAACGAGACCTTATACAAGCCTTGGTCTTCGCGCATTCCCTGCAACAGACAATGCGATTTTTGGCTTGCTGTGCATTCTTTAAATATTGCCAAACACTATAACATGTTTGAGACTACTATTTCTCATTCCAAAATGTATCACATGTCACAATCTCATGAGGCCTACTACATATTAGGGATGCCAATAGAGATGTCGCGCCTTCTTCGCTTTCCCGCGCGCAATAGCGATGTCATCGTATCGGGGGGGGGGGGAGATCCCAAATTAGAGTGCCCGAAACAAGCGAGTACTAGAACACGAATACTCGTCTGTGGAAAGGAGTCGAGTAAAAAGGAATCGGTTTTGATTGAAAAGATATGTTCGAATTGTCCCACTGGCCGCTACGCGACACTATCTAATGTTGTCAAGTATCGTAAAATTAAAATGCTCAACAGAGGCTTTTTATTCGCTAGCTCATTATTGGTTATTTCTAAAATTCTCATTTTCTGCTGCCATTGCCTCATTGTCACGATTAGTAACAAGAGATAAGGCCAGTGACCCTCTCGTTAAATTTTTGAATGAACGCTAGGAATCGGATTACGCGAAACGTTTTTTTTTCACTTTTGGTATTGATTCAGCACACTCCGTCACTGATCGCACTCTTTCCTTCACACGATGAAATCGTGAGTGTGAGATGGTACGCAGGTAAGGGGGAAGGAAAGAGCGAACGATGGTATCATCATCGAAACTGCACGTTGCAGATCAATACGAAGTTAACTTACGCCTATGCTTATTCCAATGAAGTCAGCAGCTAAGAATTCACCAATCTTCAGTGTGTCCCAGCAAGCAATGACATGAGCTGTCCATTCGCTCTGTATTTCCATCACGGAATTTAAGACTTGTTGTAAATTCTGTAAAAACTTGAGGAACAATAAGTATGTAACATTCACACTTACATTCTCTGTTGGAGGGTCTAGAGATGAGAAATAGTCATTCACGTGGTCTTTTATGCACTGCATTTTTTGCGCTAGCGGATGTAGAAATTCGATTACTTTTTCGAAGTGATCTTGGTCCAAGGATAATGAAATGAGCTGAAAATTGATGGAATTGTTAGCGAATGAAGAGCGAATAACGTACACTTTCCTTAATATGGATTGAACTAGGGAACACATCGTTTTTCTGAAACGCGGCTAACAAGCTTAGCTTCCACATGTTTAGAACAATTTTGGAATCGCTTTTGATTACGAGTTTTTTTTTTGTTCACAAAAGAGCTGTGGTTCTGAAATATCACAAATTTGAACAGAAAGTAAAGCATAATTACTTTGATTTCTAAGTGACACACAAACAAGCATTCGCTTTGGTTATTCTCCAGCTGTTTGCATAGTGTTTCTAACTGTTCACATTCTTCTTGCCGTTGAACGATTGCGAACTCGACTAACCGGCGCAGCTGAATAGTGTAAATACGTTAAATTTTAAAGGAGCATTGAAAATAAAGAACTCACTTCAGAATCATTGTCAAAATCCGTCAAAGAATCCAATTCTGAATCAGCCATGTCTCTAAAATTTAAACTTAGCAAAATAACGAACAATTGTAGCAAACGAAGAGATTTTTGACAAAAAAAAATATTTATGGGTGACTATTTTGTCAGAGGTTAAGACGCGTTTAAAGCCGATGACGATTGCAACCACTTTTTTCATTAGTATCACAATTTTATTCAAATTACATAGTGTAAAGAAGAAAACCACAGCACGATAAAAAGACATTTTTCAATTCGCTTGCAGGAGCCTACAAAGTGAGTGTGCTCTCTTTCTTCCTTCGCCATTATCCCTTCTCCACCCTATTAATTTCAAATCATTGCCTCTGTTTACGTTTTCTTTTCGGGTGATGTGAGAATTTACTGTGATTCATGGACTTCCCCTAACTTTTCTTGCTGACTTGATTATAGGATTGAGTGTGTAGCATGCATTGTACACTCGCAAATATCGTGATTCCATGTTATTTGAACTGCTAATATTAGGTCAAAATATAGCAATGCCGGTCTCCCTCACTTCCTCCGATGGCCGATCGTTTACTGTCGATTTGAATATAGTGAAGCACTCGGGAACAATACGAGGCCTGATTGAGGTGACCCATAAAAGTAATTTTTGTGATATTCGAAACAAGTTTTGTGGACAGACCCAAGGCAATTGTAATTTCGATAATATTTGAACACGCGCAGAATTTGGACGAATCCTCGTTGTCCGAGCATCCCATTCCACTTATGAATGTGACTGGTGACATACTCGAAAAGGTCAGTTCGGCTATCATTAACAATGATACGTCCTGAAAACACGACCATTGACCATTAGAGCACGGTAAATGTGTTTTATAGTCTATGTAAAGTGACAAAAAATTAGGAAAAAAATCAAAAAGTTTTTCGAAAAAAAAAACAATAAATTTGCTCTAGAAATGGCCAAGAACACCAACATCCTCGAAAATGGCATCTTCACAGGTAATCGAGTGGCTCACGCACCACCAGAATGATGCCGTCGTCGTGGAAATGGACGAACGGATTGAGGAAACATCCAAAAATATCGCGCAATGGAACGAGGACTTTATGAAGGCAAGTTTGGTATCGTTTCACTACCACCCTGAAGAAATACAGTCCTGGTTGTTTCCCCCGGGAACACGGACCGTCCCGGACGGTCCCGGACGGTCCCTCGCGGTCCCTGGACATTTTTTTACTCAAAGTAGAGCGAAATTTGATATGAACTTGGTAGCATTAGAAAGCTCTTGTGTTACACTATCGACATGTCTTTCAAAATTTTTAATAAATCCTCAAATTATGAGCAAATTAAACGAGAGGGGGACGGTCCGTGTTCCCGGGGGAAACAACCATGACTGTACATCTAAGAGAGAAATAGGGAAGTGATAAAATGATTTTGCAGCGATTGGACATGACCGGCCACTGTGACTTGCTCAAGGCAGCCGACTATCTCGATATCAAGAACCTTATGGACATTTGCGTTGATTTAATCGGGGCTTTGCTAAAGGTCCGTTATTTTTAGACTCAAAATAAACGTTCAATTACAACAATGCCATTCCAATGAACCTTTATTTTTCTTTGAAATGAAAGAGAACAAAGTCAGAGTAACAGCATCATTTTTTCAGGACAAAGATTCCGAGCAGCTGCGCGCCCATTTTGGAATTATCAATGACTTCACGCCCGAGGAAGAGGAGGAAAACAGGAAGGTCGAAGAGTGGTGCAGAAATGAAAACTACTAGCTAGAATTGAAATAATTCCGATTACAGCCATTCCCAGACCATACTGTTGTGTTTTGCGTTGCCATGACATTCAATATGAGGCCGTTTGCGAGAGAATCAAGCAGATCCAAGAGGATTTGGCACAGGCCAAAAATATAAATTCTCTGAAACTTTGTGATTTGGGGTTCTTGAGGGTGCTGCTGACGATGGACATATTCTTTTTTCATGTCGACGTCCCATTGGCTCCAGACGACGTCACGTCGAAATCAGATTTTGTTCGATATCTCAGCCCCCGTTTTCGCTAAAATTAAGTGAGTATGGCTACCTGGGTAGAATTTCATGCCGATAACGCCTGTCTACTTCATTTTTCATTTATTTTAAAATTAAAAATGTAAAATGGAACTTTTGATTGAGCCATGGGCATATGGTGCAACATACACAGATCGGACCGGAATGTCGAGTAGATTCAGATTCCAAAATTTCATCAAATTTCCGCATTACCTGTTCGAGAAAATCAACTTATAGTGATTCTGTATTGTAAGTAAATCATCCATACTTCCTCTTGCTGGCTTCCGATCTTTTGATCTACCCGAGTCTCTCTACCTTGGCCTCTTCCCAGTCTCTGCGCTCTCTCTATTCCCCCTGCTCTCTCGCCTCTATCAGGAGGAGATCGATAAGAGGAAGGTAGTAAACAAGCGGAAAGATAGTCGGATTTACTTACAAGTCAGTAACACTATAAGTTGATTTTCTCGAACAGGTAATGCGGAAATTTGATGAAATTTTGGAATCTGAATCTACTCGACATTCCGGTCCGATCTGTGTATGTTGCACCAAATGCCCATGGCTCAATCAAAAGTTCCATTTACATTTTTATTTTTAAAATAAATGAAAAATGAAGTAGACAGGCGTTATCGGCATGAAATTCTACCCAGGTAGCCATACTCACTTAATTTTAGCGAAAACGGGGGCTGAGATATCGAACAAAATCTGATTTCGACGTGACGTCGTCTGGAGCCAACGGATGCATTACGAGCAAAATGAAAGTGCCCATCGTCATCAGCACCCTCAAGAACCCGAATGGCACTGTTTCAGAGGATTCACATTTTCGACCTGTGCCAGCCCTTGCTCGATTCTTACGCAAACGGCCTCATATGCATTTGAATAAATGATTTTCGTCAGTAAATTCTCATTTGAAGCGAGACACATTTGCCTGGTGCCCCTTTAAAGGAGCATCGGCACATGAAGATTACGAAGAGCGAAAACAATGTAGCAGTGAGAGAATACAACATCTATTCTACAAAAAGTATATCTACAGTATCCCTAACCTAGACTCTAGATTTTGCTTGTGTGTAGGCATTACCAGTACCCCAGTTTGCATTTATTGTTAGCATCATCTTCTTATTTTTCTTTAAAATTACTGAAAAAGCAACACGAAAGGACATTATTTCAAATATTGTGCCTTCTGGCAGAGATCATGTGGAAACTGGAATTAAAAAAAAATATCCTCGTCATACCCCGCGGCGCCTCTTCAAATGCAATGAATAAGTGATAAGAGGCGTCCAAATAAGCGTCGGCCCCGCCCATCCAATCTCGAGCCTATAAAAGTCCTATCCAGTCCTCAGCAAACCATTCTTGTTCACTCAACAAGTCGCCATGCCCATCACCCTCACCTCTTCCGACGACAGATCGTTCTCCGTGGATCGACAGGTTATCAAGCACGCTGGAACCATCGAGACCCTTATATCGGTAAGTCACTCACCAAGACCTTCTTTCCTATTCCTATACCAATATTCAATTCAATCTTTTCAGACCATGGGACTCGAGGATTCCGACACTGAGCCTTCCATGCCGATTCCTCTTCCCAACGTCACTGGTTCTGTTCTTGAACTGGTTATCGAGTGGCTTAACCAACACAAAGATGACCCCGTTAAAGAAGATAAGGAGGATGATGGAGAAAGAAGAACTGATGATATTCCTCAGTGGGATCAGGATTTCTTGAAGGTACAGAGATTAATGGTTATCGTGATAAGGAGAAACGGTAGATCAGAATGCAGTATTTTATCAATTAATTTCAGGATAAGCCTCAGTCGGTGCTCTTCGATATTCTTCTCGCTGCAAACTACCTTGACATCAAGGGACTTCTGCAGACTTGCTGCAAAACGGTCGCCAATATGATCAAAGTTTGTTATTATAGTCGTTCAAGCATTGTAAAATAGTGATCTGAAGTGTTTTAAATTAACAAAAATGTTTGCAGGGAAAGTCACCGGATGAAATTCGCAAGCATTTCAATATCAAGAACGATTTCACTCCTGAGGAAGAGGAGCAAATCAGAAAGGAAAACGCGTGGTGCGAGAACTAGAAGCGTAACTAGGCCGATATCATTTCCTTACAAACAATTCGTGTCCTAAATTCATCTTTTGCTTTAAATTGTCATAATATTTTTTGCATTGAAATAAACCATTTCGAACCCGTACGAATTGTTCTTAACTATTGCACACCGTCGGGAAAGGGCAGAAAAGGCGGACGGGGCGGGGGGGGGGGGGCGGAAATAGATATGAAAGATGAATGCTAATGCTAGTTAAGTGATTCATTAGAAACATAATGAAATTCATTGCTTGTAGCACCTTTCTGCTAAACAAAGAGCGTCTTCGAACGATTGAAGTGTAAATCATTGGCGTCGATATAATTAATGTGAGACTGAAGCGAATATGGAATCGCATCATTCGAGGATCAGATTGAAGGCAGACTTATTACAATAGCCCATCATAAATTTCTTGCTAATGAGGATTCCTAATTAGTCGCTTCATATCAGCCTTGTTTCAACACTTCATCGGAATTATTCTATTTATTTTTCTTTTGTTTTTATTATTAAGATATTTTCCTTTCAAATTCTCGTGAGAAGTTTCGAAACACTCTCAAAACCAGTGGAATCGATTCATCTTCGGCATTCTTCTTGACCGAATTGCACATCCCTCAGGCGTTGCTCGTACTTTGATGAATAGGTGAAAATGAGCGAAAAAATCCAAGCTCCACCTCTTCGGTTGTATAACTCTACCAGCGGAATCCCCAGTGCACTCTGATCTCCTGAGCCTCCCGCGGACCACCCACGAAGCTCTCCGATATTTGAAATGTCCCTGACCCTCGTCTCGTCCGATGCGCAATCCTTCGCCGTTGAGAGAGCAGTGATCAAGCACGCTGGAACAATTGAAACGCTTGTTTCGGTAAGCCAGAAAATTCAAATATTGATGAACTTCGCCATTGCGGAACAATCCCCCCCCGCCCGATTGCTACCATCATCCCAATTAATTGACTTTTTCTGTTGATATTGGGTGAAGCTGAAATACAATGAAACCGATCAGTCATCTCACAGTTGCTTCCTCTTGTATGGTCAAATGAACCAGATAACATTAACTCCCATAATCGACAAAAAATATTCAGAATATGGGCCTTGACGATGAGGAGACGAAAGCGATGCCCATCCCTCTGCCCAATGTCACTGGACGGATTCTCGGATTGGTAAGCATAGGATTGCTAGTGCCGCCTGCATTAAATTCGGATCAATCATGCAAAAAATATTTCTAAAATTCGGACTTTTTTTACATTGATCCCATAGGTTCCGTACATTTCCTCGTTTCCGTAGCCAGAATAAGCATTGCCCTTTCCAGGTGATCAAATGGCTCGAGCAACACAAGGACGATCCTGTCGTTGAGGAAACGGACGAGGCGATTGAGAGAAAGAGCGAGGAGATCCCCGTGTGGGACAGCCAATTCATTGGGGTTAGTACGATAAAGTCCAGCTGACTAACGGTCGAACCGCAAAAAAACATCCTTGGGACTATGATGTATTGTCGAAAACAATGAAATTCCGGAAAGAAACCGTAGAAAAAAGAAACCGTCGAAAAGCATTGCAAGAAACTGCGGTATCTACTAGGCAAATTGCAGGCACTCCCTGATCAATCAACGCTGTTCGCTGTGGTCCTTGCGGCAAACTATCTCGATATCAAGCGCCTTCTGGACTACACGTGCAAATCGATCTCTAATCAGATCAAGGTTGGTAGATAACGTTGGGCTGCGTCCTCCATAAGCGCGCTTCCATTTGATTCAGTAAGCCAGTATCACGGGTTAAATCACAATATCGTGAGATTATTTTCCGTTCCACTCGTAGTTGACCTTTGACTACCGTTCGAGGGGAGGAGTTAGGAAGAGGCCGGGAGGAGGCGAGTGATCTACCTGCTCTCCTTCCCCCTAACTCTTCCCTTCCTCTCTCTCCCAGACAATCAATACGCTAACCAGCACATTGAGTTTGCTGAGCGTTTGAAACGCACGATACATAGTGAATTAAATATTAAAATATATCAGGGCAAGAAAACAGAGGAGCTTCGCGCGCACTTCAACATCGAGAATGATTTCACACCCGAGGAAGAGGAACAGATCAGAAAGGAAAATGCGTGGTGCGAGGACTAAATAAGTGGAAACCATCACATTCACCACTATGCCGCGCAGTTCCTACTCGATTCCTCATCTATCTTCTCATGTTATTGCAATTGTGAACTAAGTTTTGTGATGATTTTTTTGTGTTGAATCTCAAGATTCGCATCAATTAAATTTGCGCACGCTCAACAATGCAAGGTCTTCATTACCATGCGAGGAAAATAAGATTTACACATTTTATTTATCTCAAACGTGCAATTTCGACGTAAACATCGAAAACAGGACAATTTATGTACAAATTCAATTATCGAACAATGGCTAGTCTTCTCTCACCCCCATGCTCTCCTCTTCTCTTTCTCATTCCTCTCGTCATTCGACTACTCGTTACTCGTCTCTGGCGGCTGTCGCCATGGGAAAGGTGAGGAATTGGCTGTTTTTGTTGTATTTTCACCAATTATGGCTGTTTTTCTCCGTTTTTTGTGCATGGGTTGTACAGTTTTTGAGTGATATTCCCTTGCTTGCCTCGTTAGCGTGGGACAAGGTTCTCCCCTCGCCTAATCGCATAGCACGGGTCTCCTGTAATAATGTAGGAAGGCGTTCTGGCTCTGTTTTTGAGCTATCAAGTTCTAACCGGTGCAGATCGATCGGTAATCAGCCTATTTACATATTACTCAATTGTGATCACATTCTAAAATGCGATCTTCCATGTGTAATTCCTGGAAAAATGAATTTTCGAGTACATTATGCAAATTTTCTCGAAATTTTTGTTCAGTGATCACGAATTTTATTATTGGGATCGATTCCCCATACCCGAATCTACATGACCTAATATTTCATTAGTCCCAACTCGTGTCGCGCGATACTGCTACTGTACAGGAGATCTGGACTTGCATTATTTTCGCTAAAATCACGTTTTTTCATATCTCAAAAACGGCCGTATTTGAGCACTCGGGCTACTAGACCTTTCTTATAGAGCTAGCTGAGATGATCGATAAATGTGTTTAAATTTTTGAATTTACATAAGTTTGAACCGAGGTACACTCAAAAACGTGATTTTAGCGAAAATAATGCAAGTCCAGATCTCCTGTACAGTAGCACTATCGCGCGACACGAGTTGGGGCTAATGAAATATTAGGTCATGTAGATTCGGGTATGGGGAATCGATCCCAAAAATAAAATTCGTGATCACTGAACAAAAATTTCGTGAAAATTTGCAAAATGTACTTGAAAAATCATTTTTCCAGGAATTACACATGTAAGATCGCATTTTAGAATGTGATCACAATTGAGTAATATGTAAATAGGCTGATTACCGATCGATCTGCACCGGTTAGAACTTGATAGCTAAAAAACAGAGCCAGATACAGCCTCTCAAAGTCCGAGGTCCAAAATTTGCATAATATGCAAATTTCGTCGAACAAAGTGGATCAACGTTTTCCAGACCCTCACCCCAACAAGTATACTAAGTTTCAACGAAATCGGTGAAAAATTATTTTTTCCTGTCGCTAAAGGCTCTCATTCTCCTACGTTTTTACAGGAGACCCGTGATAACATTTTAGAATTTAGACACTCTTTGGATGTAACAACACCACCTTATCTTAGTGCACTTTTTTGCAGGGAAAGGATAATTCGCAACGGTCGCAAGCGGAGTCGTCGGTGAAGAGATTCATTAAGAGACTGAAAAGGAAGGACAAGGACAAATCGCCGACTGTCGAGCCGAAGAAGCCTCTCGAGCCGCAGAAACCGGGTATTTACCACCAACCGGGAATTAGTCGGGGCTGGAAAATAAAGTAAATCTGGAAAAATAAAATCGTCGGATCCCGGTTTGATCCGTAGCCGAGAAAGAGGTCCTACCATGTAAAAATAAAATGCCAAAAACGGGTAATAAAATGGTAAAAAGGTAAGCGCTAGCCCGCGCAGTTGTGCCGTAATCTCTTTATAACGGGGTCGACGAATTAAACTACTTAACACAAAAAGTCTAACCCGCTTTCAGTTGTTACTCCGGCCGCTCCTGTCGTCTCTAACGTCAAGTCCAAAAGACGTCGCAGACGTGACATGGAGTACGGCGAACGTGATGTGGAAGACACATGGGTCAAGGCAAGGAAATCCCGACTGTCTCGTGATTGTATACCCCTCATCCTCCTTCTCGTCAGGATTTTTGATTTTAATTTTTTTTTTTTTTTGATTTTGACACTGGCTCAGTAAGAATCGAGGATAAGCCGGACATTGTGTTGGAATTTCTCTCTGATCCGGACCAAACTTTTTTTTGGGGTAGCCCCAGGTATGGTAAGAATTATCCGCGGTATAATTTGTCGGTAAGACCAAAGATCAAATTACGGTAGATCATTGAAAATCGGAAAATGATTTTTTAAATTTTTCTGGAGAAATTTTTTTTGACCAATGTTAGTGTGGATTATCGATAGGTATGATAAGTGTATGAAAAAATGATATTGGGTGATTTTCTATCTCAATCGCAAACTGACTTTTTAGTCAAAAAATTTCTAAAATATTTTATTTCTTTTTAAATGGAAAAACCGCTACAAATGGCATACACCAGCGTGTAGAGCGTGAAATTCCAGTACGACGAGTTATTTTCACGAGTAATTCCAGGTAGACTACACTATCGAAAATTATGCCAGTTTGCGATCGCGAAAAATAAATATTTTCAAATCCCCTCATGTTTGTGCTCAAATTACTCCCCACATCATACTGATCATTTTTCATATTGATCACTTTTCACCAAAATGTCTCTGTCGTCCGATATGACCTCGTAAAAGACAATAATCCACCAAATTTGACGTATTTTATTTTTAATATTTTTCAATCACGTTTTCGGGAGAAATGACATACACCAGCGTGTAGAGCATGAAATTCCACTACTTTCAGCTATTTTCAAGAAAAATTTCAGGTAGACTACAATATCGAAAATATAGTTTGACTGCGATCGCAAAAAATAAAAATGTTCGAAATATCGATATTTTTAGTGCATCGTGTAGAGCTCGATGAGCTGATCATTTTTGTGGAACATCATTTTTCACCATTTTGTCACTGTGAGAAGTTATGATCGCTAGAAAAGATCCTTTGCCTAGCGGTCACCCTCTTCCCATCCCCTTCCCGACCCCGACACCGATCGTTGGGAAGAGACTCCAAGGGAAGGGAAGAGGGTAACCGCTTGGCAAACGCTCTTTTCTAGCGATCATAACTTCTCACAGTGACAAAATGGTGAAAAATGATGTTCCACAAAAATGATCAGCTCATCGAGCTCTACACGATGCACTAAAAATATCGATATTTCGAACATTTTTATTTTTTGCGATCGCAGTCAAACTATATTTTCGATATTGTAGTCTACCTGAAATTTTTCTTGAAAATAGCTGAAAGTAGTGGAATTTCATGCTTTACACGCTGGTGTATGTCATTTCTCCCGAAAACGTGATTAAATAATATTAAAAATAAAATACGTCAAATTTTGTGGATTATTGTCTTTTACGAGGTCATATCGGACGACAGAGACATTTTGGTGAAAAGTGATCAATATGAAAAATGATCAGTATGACGTGGGGAGTAATTTGAGCACAAACATGAGGGGATTTGAAAATATTTATTTTTCGCGATCGCAAACTGGCATAATTTTCGATAGTGTAGTCTACTTGGAATTACTCGTGAAAATAACTCGTCGTACTGGAATTTCACGCTCAACACGCTGGTGTATGTCATTTGTAGCGGTTTTTCCATTTAAAAAAGAAATAAAATATTTTAGAAATTTTTTGACTAAAAAGTCAGTTTGCGATTGAGATAGAAAATCACCCAATATCATTTTTCATACACTTATCATACCTATCGATAATCCACACTAACATTGGTCAAAAAAAATTTCTCCAGAAAAATTTAAAAAATCATTTTCCGATTTTCAATGATCTACCGTAATTTGATCTTTGGTCTTACCGACAAATTATACCGCGGATAATTCTTACCATACCTGGAGCTACCCCAAAAAAAAGTTTGGTCCGGATCAGAGAGAAATTCCAACACAATGTCCGGCCCTAACGGGCAGGTCCTCGATTCTTACAGAGCCACTGTCTTAAGGGAACCAGATTCTCCCGTCTTCAAGAGCACGTGCTCGAGAGAGAGAGAGAGAGAGAGAGAGAGAGAGAGAGAGAGAGAGAGCGAGAAGGGAAGGACTCATGCTGTGGAAAAAGTCAAAGAGAAGAGGAAAGATTTGAATTCCCGCAATTTCATATCTCAGCTTCCAGTTTAGGTATCGACTTGAAATTTGGATTCTGGGGTGGAAATTGAAAAACCACCCCAGAATCCAAATTTCAAGTGCCGGCTCTGTACGGAAACGGGGGTCCCATCAGAAAACGGGGGTCCCATCAGAATACGGGAGTCCCATCGGGTCCCATCAGAAAACGGGGGTCCCAAAAAAATACGGGGGTCTCATCAGAAAACGGGGGTCCCACCGGGTCCCAACAATTTTTTTTTAAGTCGACTGGCAAGTCGGTATCCACCTCTCCCGATCCCACAGTCGCGCCTACTACTACCTCTCCGCGCGCGACCAGTAAAACCGTCAAGCCGGATTCTGCTTCAACTGCGGTAACCAGACCGAAACGCTGTGGAGCTTCGACCGTAATCACTACTCCCAAGCCCACTGTCAAGTCCACTACTACCAAGTCTTCTCGTACCACCGGCTCAACTGGCATCCCCGATTCGATGGGCAAGTCGGTTTCCACGACTCCCAAGCCTACAACCGCTCCTACCACCAAATCTCGTGAACCCAGTAGGACCATCAAGCCCACAACATCGAAGGCCGCTACCAAGCCGACTACAAAAGCTGTTACCAAGTCAACTACGAGACCCCCTACGAAATCCGCTACTAAGCCGACTACGAAGCTCATAACGAAATCAAGTACAAAATCTTCCACCCGAACCATTACCAAGGCATCTACCAATTCGCCTATCAGACCTAAGAACAACCCTCCCAAGCCAGCCTCTACTCCCAAACTCCCAAGTTCTCCTCCAAAGACGAAACCTCGTCCACGACCCAAACCACGCTAGGGGAAAAAGGATCGCTTATTCTCAATCCAGCTTATTATTAATCACTCAATCCAATAATCACTTTATCTTTCTATTTTCTGTATTCTCTCTTCTTATTTTGCTCCTCTACAATTCAGTAATAATTATTTAAATTCGCCATTATTATATATTTTGATATTTCTCTTCGTATGTACACTTTAATTGATTTGCATCTTCATATAAATATATTATTCAATGAAATGGACATATTACATTTGAAAATAATCTTTACGAAAGTGAGGCGAAAAATACGTCTAAAAACGCTGATGTGATAACTGAAATTAGCAAGGAAAAATAAAAATAAAATTAAAGGACCCCCGTTTTCTGATGGGACCCGATGGAACCCCCGTTTTCTGATGGGACCCCATGGGACCCCCGTTTTCTAATGGGACCCCATGGGACCCCCGTTTTCTGATGGGACCCCCGTTTCCGTACAGAGCCCAAGTGCCTAGCACCACTGGGAGCCGAGATATGAAATAGCGGGAATTCAAATCTGTGCTTTCCTCTTTGACTTTTTCCACAGCATAAGATTCATGTTATGTGTTCTCTCAGCTGCGCGAGGGGGGGGGGGGGATAAGTGTGCACAATGAAGCTTGCGATGCTTGCTTCCTTGCTTGTGATGATCATTGCGATGCTGACCCTGTTTACTATTGAAATGCCAAAAAATGAAATATAAATGAAAAATGATTGAGCAAATTGGCAGCAATTACAATGGGTTATGCGAAGAAACTGGTCACATTCCGGATTTTACAATTAGTCTAATGATAGATCCCTTTTTTTAGCCAAGCGGGTATATCGCGCCCCAGAAAACATGGTCAACGGTCCACTATTGGTCGCCAGCGGCAATAGCTGTCGCGGATGAGTTCTTCGGACGATACGCTGAAATGGGTAAGCTTTAGAGCTCGAGAAATGATACCGTCGTCTCTTCATTTCACACACTCTCTCTCTCGTCGACTGAGAGGGCGAGAGAGTGTGCAAAATGAAGAGACGTAGGTATCATTTATCGAGCTCTAGTAATATGGTGTCTATGCGTAGAGGAAGGAAGAGGCCGCGGTAGAAGCTAGTGAAATCTACCTGACCTTTCCCTACCTTCTCCCGAGGAAATAGGGTGCTCTCTAACCCGCATATTCTGTTCGCTGAACATTTCAAACAACATTTCAAAATCTACCGTAACCCTGCTTTCATCAAGACAAATGCATGCGTAATTTGCATAATTATGGCAACATTCACATATGTTTTGAACCTTACGACAATAGAGAATCCCAATTTCGACGCGACGTCTTTGTTATGAGATAAAAGGAGGCGAATTTCAGGCGTCGAAGGCATTAAGGAAGAGTTCAAGAAGGAAATTGAGGGCTACAAAAGTCCCGAATACGCAGATACTATGTGGAAGCACAATGTTTCTATGCAAATGCAACTTGTTCGGCTAGCGAGAATTGACATTTGAATTGCCACTTTCCCGCGCAGCCGGAAAATAGCTCCGGATGCGTGCGCGGGACGGGATTCTGCGAGGGCATTTTTGATGACAAATCATATTTATTTTTTATTGTTTTAATTGTTTATTGTATGAATTTTGTGTTTATTTTCATATCTAAAACGTTCCTAAATATCGATATATTGAATCACTGTGGAATTTTTATCATAATATTCTCAAATTACTTTGAAGTCGTTGTCGCTGCGTCTTTTGCTCTCATTCTTCCTAGTTTTCGAGTTTTCGCTTTTGTTTTATATTGTGATCTACTATATAACGTGTTCATTGCAGAAAGATACCCGATAGAAAAGACAGTGAGAGCAGCTCCTTCAGCTCTGTCGGCGATGAGCCCAATCACATCCTCGCTAATGACCTGGTTGTCACCAAGTATGGAATGGCTGCTCATATGTTAATGCAACCCTGAAGGTACGTTCTTTCTGTTTCGTCCCGGGTTTTTTTGTTGATGGGCTGTGTAAAGTGCTGAGGTTTGCATCTATGAATTTACGTTTTCAATATGAATTATTTCATTTTAGGCTGTCATTGCTGAGATCAAGGAAGGTATCGAAGTTGGATATCTGTGCGATTTCGGTGAAAAATGTTGACGGAGAAAACTGCCAAGATTTTCAAGAAGGAAAAAGATCTGCAGAAGGTAGTATTTGAAATGTCATACATCAAATGAAATATGTTATTTTCATTTGAAATATTAGTCATTTTTCAGACGTATTGCATGTCAAATAATAATTACTTCGTAGTAATTGTTATTTATAGTTGTTAAATTTTGTTATTATCAGTACTTTCAGGGAATCGCAATGCCCACCTGCATCTCCATCGATAACACAATTTGTCATTTTTTCTTCTTCGATCTGACCTCCAGTAAAAACTAGAGAAAAGCCAGCTTGTGAAAATCGATCTTGGAGCTCATGTAGATGGATTTATTGCAACCGCTGCTCACTCCGTTGTCGTTGGAGCATCAGCCGTATGTTTTATTTTTTATTACTCTGGAACGATTTTTCTCAGGACAATAAAGTTGATGAGAAGAGATCAAATCTGCTCAAGGGAGCTTATGATGCACTTGAAATCGCTATACGCTCGCTTAGACCAGGAACCAAAAATATGGATATCACTACGAACATTGGAAGGTATTTTTGTCATTTTCTTGCATTTTTCGTGATGGTTGTCTTAATTGACATTGGGGTTTTTTTTTCAGGTTGCTGACAGTGGTGCGATACTGAGAAATGGTTTCCCATCAGCTTGAGAGAAACAAGATCGACGGTGAGAAGCAGATTGTGCAAAACCGCGGAGAGAAGCTAAAGGGCGAAGTGGAAATTTTTTTTTGTCATTATTGTATATTGTATAAAGTATGTTTAAAGTGTTCAAAGGTTTTAATCCTCCCCCTTGAGGGGTTATCAATCCTTAATGCTCTCTTCTTCATAGGTTTCACGTCAATCTACATCTACATCTGCCAATTTTTTAATGCGATTTGTATTTTGTATTGTACTCTTTTTATTATAATGAGTATAAAAATATTCGATATTTGCGGAAACAGTCTGAAAGTAAGTAAGACTGTTTTGCACGCCTTTATGACTTTTTGTATGATGAATAAAGTTTTTTTTTTCACGGAAGTTGCAGTTGTTGCTAAACTCTGGACGATCCGTTGTGATCGCACCACTTCCTGTATTTAGCGACCAAAATGGCGGACGGGATCTTATTCTGGCACTAGGGAAATTCGCTAGCCGAACGTCTTGAACATTGTGGAAGGCCAATCCCAACAAGAATCGTGACAAGGTAGAGCAGTAAAATCCGAGGAGTTCAAAATGGTTCATGGGTTTCGCAAACTTGAACTACTTTAGCCAATATTATAAAAATCGCAAAAGGGAATCTTTGTTTAATATTAAGCTCGAATATCAAAAAAAACTGACATCAATATCAAGTGCCTCTGATCATCTCTATGAAAATTCTGTTACAGAGTACATTACACATATACGGCTAATCTAGCGAGCTCTTTGTATCGTGAGCAAGTGTAGTATCGGCACGTGATAGCCGCGTTGAGTCAGGGCTGGTCTCGGTGTCAAATAAAGTGACCCGAAAGGCCTCTAGACAGTGGACGAAATGCATTACACAGCATATCGAACTCCTTTGTTCTCCCCAGCTAAGGGTGTATAGATGCAAATGTTACGCCAAAATAGCCTCTAACCCCTACCCCTCTGACACGAGGGGAGTCGCGGTAGCCGAACGTCCAATCCTATTGGCTATCGTTTCGTTCAGGATCAGATGACGTGTCTCGACGGCACTCGTGTCGAATTCTCCTCCGACAAGAAGAGATACATCAACGCGAGTTGGCTGTACGACACACAGCTGATCACGCAAAAGTATATTCTCACTCAGGTACGTAGCCTAAAGTTTTACTATGTATTATATTTGCACTCCCTTCGAAGCTTGGCCTAGTCTTTTCACCCACTTCTTGCCCTCACACATGTTCGGTATTACCGTAAGCGATAATCAACAGCGCATTCCATCCACTTCATGCTCATGCGAGGTTTTGCGTTTACATGCGATTATTAAAGGAGGTGTCCCACGAATATCTGACTAACTGAGCTCTCGATGTGAGATGGTGGGTCGTGGCTACCCGATAACACTTTCGAAACTCCTATCTTTCTTTTGAACTAAGATATGATCATTTGGCTGCGTTCCGAGAGCGCGTACGAAATAAAGAGAACGTGCCCTTATTCCTCACTTTGCAAAACCGCCCGCGCTGTTAGTGGGACGCCTCCCTTAAACGTACCACGAAAATGACTTCTGAGTATAACCTAGAAAAAATTCCTCTGAACAAACGTGGGCTCTATTGACACTACCGAACCACTGCAACGTAACAGCTTCTTGAAAACATTTCAGAATCTATTGTAGCTAGTGTTTACTTATTGAATAATTTTTCGAATTCTGAATACCACTTAGAATCTAAACTTCTCACAAAATCTAAAATTCTAAGAGCGGTCAACTGCAATAAGAGCTCTACAACGTACTGAGTACAGTAACTTCCGACCTCTCTCTCTCAGGAGCCAATCGTTCCTCTGGCGAAGGGCGACGATTCGACACTCGATGAGTTCTGGGAGATGGTGCACGCAGAGAATTGTGCATTCGTAATCACGTTCAGCAAGGTCTGATAACATTCCAACCCCCCGAAGGGGTGGCACGAATATCTGGCAAACCGAGTTATCGATGTCAGACGATGTGGCATGAGCACCCCATATCGCTTTCGAAACTCCTATGTTTTCAATTTTCGTCTAAACCGAGATATACTCGATTGGCTGATTGCCAGTATATCTCGCCACCTGAAGCGCAGGCAACGAGTTAGAGAGCATTCAAAACGAGGAAAGCGCTGTGCCTCACTTTGCATATCAGCGCTATTCGTGTCCTCTCCTTCTTTAAAGAAATTCGAAATTTCATATAGACGACGCCGATACGCGGGGACCGTGGCAAAGGTATCTTCAGTCAGGTAATAATACCTTTATAATACTTATTATAATATTTTTAATGATAAAGCCAACTATGCTTCTTCTACCAATTGTTAGTATTCTCATTATCGCAAACATTAAATTAAAAATACAAATGATTTAGTCCTTGGGCCGCTCATTCTATCCAAATCGCATGCCCGCCGAACTTGCCGATTTCTTCATCCAGATGATGGAGGTTTGAACGAATATTCGCATTTAATGAATTATACACAGCTAGGAAATTGAGCACACTTTTCTGCATATTCTGGCCCAGATCAAGCGGGTGATGCGAGGTGAACGTAAACTAGCGAACTAGGTTCCCTAATGTCGCCGAGTACTTTGTTAAGGTGCTAACTGTGTCAAGGTGATAACATTAACACACCGACTCTGCTCCTGACGCTCACAAATTGCTCGTGAAGCCTCGCGCGACCCTAACGGGCTTCGCCCCGTCCCAACTTTATGGGATCACTCTCGGACTCACGAGTCTTTAGCGAGCGTGCTTCGGGTTTTTTTTTAAATATAACTCCCTTTGTTCACCCTTATCTGGAAAAACAATGGGGGTCAGAACGCTGTGAGAGGCGCTTCCCTCCATTGCCGTATGTCTCTTCATTTGTCTGCCTTTTTGCGCGCACCTCCGGCGTTCTCCCCTTACCTCCTCGCTACAAGTGGTTATCAAAAATTAAAAACTTCAATTGAAAACCAACTGAGTTTCACAGAAATATGTAACATAATCAAACAATGTGAATAGCTGCATTTTACTTGCGGAACTCGAGAACGCTTGAATTCAAAACCATAGATATAGAACATTTTCTGTTAGCTTTCGAGTGGCACGGAATGGAAAATAGCTAAACATAATAAAAAATTATAAAAAAATCGTATTTCGTAGGCGCCTATGTGTATAATACCTAACTAAGCGAACTCAACTGTAAGCGATTAATTACGCTGTGCTAGAGAGTTATGTGCTGTCGTATCTTCATTTCGCCCATTCTCTAAACTGTTCGAGTGACGAGAGAGTATGCGAAATTAAGAGACAGCGGCTCATAGATAGTATCTACAAGCTCTACAGTGTACATTATTATTCAGCCGACTTCGATAGAAGGACTGAGGATAATTCCTTCCTATGTGAATGTGTCGCCAAAGCTCTGCCCCGTGGAAGCCAATCACGAACACAAGAATAAGACGATTAAAATAGGATGCTCCAACCTAACTCGGGTATTGTGATCACTTTAATCGTATTAGACCATTACGATTTTAATAATAATAGTAATATTAATATGTAAAATATGTCAGGATACAAGAGTCTTCCATGAGAATGATTCGTCATGGTCGTATTCGGGGGTGCTCGAAGTCTTCCACACCCTTGCTCAGGCAAGTATAGCATTACTCCCCGAAAATCAAAAACTTCGCTTGCTTATAATTATTAAGATTTTAGCTCAAAAAGGAAAATGAAGGACGAACATGGGTAATCATGGACGAGTGCTCGGTGCGGAAACTATTCTTATCTTTTTTCATTAATTGTGATTTAATTGTGGTATGCACATATATTTTTAAAAACTGGAAATATGCAAAAAAAATAGTTTAAAATTATGTTTATCAGTTACATTATTTATTAAACATTTATTACATTATTTACATTTTAATGTTTAAAAACATTACTATCGTGAGATTATTTTCCGTTCCACTCGTAGTTGACCTTTGACTACCGTTCGAGGAGCGGAGTTAGGAAGAGGCCGGGAGGAGGCGAGTGATCTACCTGCTATCCTCCCCCCCACCTCTTCCCTTCCTCTCTTTCTCAGACAGACAATCAATACGCTAACCAGCACATTGAGTTTGCTGAGCATTTGAAACGCACGATAAACATTTATTACATTATTTATTTATTTATCAGTTAGATACATTATTAAATACAGGGCACGTCCCGTGCGGCGATTTTCGTTGCGATCGATGTGCTGGGAAATCTTCTCTATCGTGCACAGAAAGACGTCACGGTACGGAATAATTAATATTTAAATCTCTTATCCTGACGTAAAGGCAGTGTGCCTGTAAGAGGAGGCCTCATTCGGGGAAGGGTTTGGGATCTTCGCAGAACTGAGAGAAATATCTTTCCATTAGACAATGCTAGTGTTTAATATGTCTCGAAATATCCATCACGGAATACTCTATTTTCCTTTTTTTCCCTGCTCGCAGTGATGAGAGATTCATGATCATTCCATCGATTCGTCCTTTTCAGCTGGCCTCTATCGTCAAGTGGATTCGACGGTGCAGAAACGGTGCCATTCGCACCCCGGAGGAGTACGTCTTCATTATCATGGTCCTCATTCGCAAAATCTACGAGGTCAGTCTTTCCGTTCCTACATTCCTTCTGCCTTTTCTACCCCCCCCTTCATCAGCTTTTCTCTCTTTTTGCAATTCCAGCTATTTATTGATGATATTCATTTATACTTTTTTCCAGAGTACATCGCTGAAGAAGACGGAAAAGTTGACCGAAATGTTCAATGAAACGATTTATGCTGATAATAGAAAGATGGAAGCGGAGGCAGCAGAACGCGCGAAGAAAATGGAGCTTGCCGCCGCGGAAGCTGCTAAGAAATAGATTGACGAAGATGAGAAGAGAATTTCTTCCGAGTTTCTCTGCAGCACAGCGTAACGTATAGGTTACCGTCCCGTGGTAGAGAACCCCTCGTAGATAAAACAATGATGTGCCTTGTTGTCACTCGACCCGAAAGACCCGAAAGACCCGAAAGGCGACCCGAAAGGCGTATTTTCGGGTTTTTTTTCTGAAAATATTTTACCGATTTATTATATTTTGCGAACTTGTTCTTATTCCCCTCATTGTGCCAACAATGTATTTGTTCGCTGTCGTCCTTGAGGCACTGTATCTCGATATCAATGACCTTGTGAATTTCACGTGCAAATCTATCATGAATCAGATCAAGGTTAGACGGGTTATGGAAAATTATGAAAGAAAAAATACGAAAACAAAATTGAGTACTGGGGTAGATAGTATCAGAACACTCAGAACACGGTTTGTATACGATACTCCAAGACCGTTTGCGTTTTGAGTTATTTGCCCTTTCTCCCATGTGCATAAATCACAAGCAAATTTACCTGCTAATTCAATTACGAGGAACAATAGCTAGTTTACATGTCCATGGTCTCACGTCGCGAGGGCTCCCTTCGAATCTCCTCTTCTCATTCGCGTACTCGTCACTCCTCGCGGGCGGTTGGCTGCGATGGGAAAGGTGAGGAATCGCGCTTGTTTTCCCACTGATTTCGCCCGATGACCATACTATTTGAGCATCGGAAGCATGTGCGTTTGACGCTTTCCCATGTGTACTGATCTCCTCATCCCTTGATGAATGCAATTCGTGGGAATACTCTTTTTTTTGCAATTTCGTCGGACGCGCCCCTACCTGTGTGTGCCCCAAGACGCGGTTGTCTCATGGCAACTGTAAAATCGCCTTGATTGTGGAAGCAACTTTAACCTCATCATTTCAGAAGGGAAGTTCCCGCTCATCGCAAGGCGAATCGTCGGTGAAGAGACTCGTGCAGAAACTGCAAAGGAAGAAAAAATCGAAAGCATCCGCTGCCGAGCCGAAATCCGAGTATCATGGGATGTGCAGGAGACCAAAAATGCCGGAAACAGGTATTTTTTTGGAAAATTGATGGGTTCCGCGAAAAAAATGTATGAATAGGTACAGTCGAGGTAACGAAGCAAGGAAAGCTGTAAACGATATGCCCAAGGTCTCGCAATATATTCGGTTTCAGCAACATCCTACGAGCGGCGCGAAAAGAGACTGAGAATGCGTGGTCTGCGTGATCCAAACGAGGCATACGGTGGCAGGGTACGGTGAAACGAATACGGTATCCAATGCACGATGCCCGGACAATGATATTCCCAAAACATGGGCATATCTGATTGTGATAAACTTGATTTGTCGTCGGCATCAAACATGCAACTACTCTTAGCAGCTTGAGATTGGCTGATAAGGCTGTGAACGATCAATCATTTCAGTTTCCTGAACTCCGCACCGGACATACGTGGGTCGCTAACGTATGGTCCCAGGCTGCGCTCACTACCGCGCACGAATTCCTCAATCGTTACGCGGTGATGGGTACGGAAAATAGAGTTCGAAATACGGGTAATCGTCTCTTCATTTTACACACTCTCTCGTCACTCTAACCAGAGTGCAAGGAATGAAGAAACGATTATCCGTATTTCGAACTCTACTCATTAGACAGAGCATGCGAAAAGCAACAAAAAAACTTGAGCCAATGACGTTGCTTTCTGGTAAAACTCTGGTTTCTGGTGGTAAACCCGTTTTATCATAAAAACAAGATCCTAACTGTTGTCGGAGCACTTTGTCTCTACGTTCAAACCATTGAACACGTCGTGAAAATAATATTAGCGTAATCGATGTCGCTCATTTCAGGCATCGAAGGAATTAAAGCGGAATTTGAGAAGGAGATTGAGGGTTATAAGAGTGCTAATTGCGGGGATACTGCATGGAAGGCCAATCCGACCAAGAATCGTGACAAGGTACTGCCAATGGGAGAATCAGTGTATTTCAAGTACTGATGTCAATTTAATACACAATACTCGGAGAAAATATCGAATAATGGCTGACCAATATTTTGACTTTTATTCCTCATTTTCCGAGGGAGTGAGCGGCAGCCAAGTCAATTAATTGGGTATTGAAATTGGTTGGGCATCCCCAATTTCGAGGGAAGGATGTGGACATATCGTTATATTATCTCATGATCATTATTTCAATTTTACTTCCTAATCTTGATATAATAGAGTGACGCATCCTTCGTTAGCTGACCGGTGGGTACAACCTAGAGTTGTCTTACGACAGTCAAATCGCCTGACGTGGATAGATACACCTACATCTTACATTCGTTAGACATTGTATTCATTCGAACAGCAGGGAAAATTGCGGTATGACGGGCTGAGAGATCGGCACTGCTTTACCTTCCCGGGCCAGCTCAAAATGAAATAATGTTCGCGTTCCTATGCCTTAGTATGCCCCTAAGCACTAAATATAAGTCCTATCATGGCTCTCTTCAGGATCAGATGACGTGTCCCGACGGAAGCCGCGTGGAATTCGAGGATAAATCGAGATACATCAACGCGAGTTGGCTGTACGACCATCAATTGATCGCACGCAAGTACATTCTCACACAGGTAAGGTGCTACCGAACGACACAGCTTTACTCCGGCATGATGTATACTAGGGTTAACCGTTCGGAAATCGGAAAGGCCGAAACTCAACTGGCAAAATCACTCTCTTTCCGGAATGAGAGTCGAACAATGGACAATGGAGTTTCGGACAAAGGAATAGTTTCGAAAGAGTTTCGGAAAGTCCATTGTCCGACTCTTATTCCGGAAAGAGAGTGATTTTGCCAGTTGAGTTTCGGCCTTTCCGATTTCCGAACGGTTGACCCTAATATATACCCCCTCCAAAAAGCGATACGAAAAATGCATGCCATCGAAAGCCCCTATCATTTTTTTATTCCGAAACCCTTTGTTCTCTGCAATTATGAAAGAACAAGGGAGCAAATTTTGCGACAAAAGTTTGACTTGAAAAAAAGAATTCCGTAAAAAAGGGACTAGTTAATAATAATTTGCTCCCAGATTCCGATCGAATCTCCGGCTAAAGACGAAGAGTCGACGATCGATGACTTCTGGCAGATGGTCTACAATCACAAGTGCTCCTCCGTTCTCGTTTGCACCCAGGTGAGTTGGAATGACGGAAAAATCTCCTTTTAAGAAAATAAAATTTGGTTTATATAAGATACTACGTTTAAATATATATATTTTTAAGAAATACTCGTCCTCTTCTCTCGACCACTCGACGAACTTCCACATCAACCATATGGTTAGGCAGCGTGACGAATAGAGCTCGAATTATGAGCGAAGCCCCTTTTTCGTTTTGCACACAATCTCGTCCGCAATGATGACGAGAAAGTGCACGAAATGAAGAGACAACGCGGCCTGAGAGATTTCTTAATTCACCTCCCTATAAAAATAGCAACATAAATGTATATTTATATTGTAATTTCATTGTTTCTCTTTTTTATGAATTTTTATAATTGCGCTTATTTGTACTAACTTTTTAGGAAGACTGGCTCGGGAGCCAGCTGAAGCGTGGTGCGAGTTTGATGTATATTACGCCGAGAAATTGTCCACCGGGAACACAGCACTACCACTCTGGATGGATTGAGGGATGTTATTTTACGGAAGAGGTAATGTTATTATTTAGAAAAACATTCATGAATACATTTGAATTCATTTGGCCTTTTCGTGGGTTAGGTATTGGGCAATTTTTTTATTAAAAAATCTGAATTAAATACCGATTGTTTGCTAATTTAGGTATGAATTAACAGAGCCAGCAGTGTTTGGAAAATGCTTGCCTCATTTAATCCTGTTTCCAGCCTTTTCGTCTAATGATCGAAACTGATTTGCGATGGTCGGAGATGGATGTCACTGAAGTTCTCTTCACCATCGCTCAGGTATTTACTCTTTTTTTAAACAATTTTTACTCAAATATTTAAAATAGATATAATTATTTTTTAGATAGAAGCGAACTACAATAAAAGCGGACCTATCGTGCTCATGGACGATTATTCGGTACGAAATTAATTATTTTATCGTATATGTATATTATATTTTATATTTGTAAATTATCGTGCGTTTCAAATGCTCAGCAAACTCAATGTGCTGGTTAGCGTATTGATTGTCTTGGAAATGATTGTCTTGGATTTTGAATATTATCATTATTTTAAAAATTTAAATAAATTAAATATTTTTTCAGGGCACTTCCCGTGCCGCGATCGTCATTGCCGTCGACGTACTCGGAACTTTGCTGTTTCGAGCGAAGAAGAATGTCTCGGTAAGAGTCGAAATTGTAAATTCGGATTTTCTTGCCTTCAAATCGGGTTCTCAAAAGGCATTTGCCAGTGTACTGCAGCATGACTCTATACATATTATCATTGCAATTCCGTGGATGCGTCGATGCGTCTTTTACAGATGGCCATGGTCGTCAAATGGCTTCGTCGCTGCCGCAACGGAGCCATTCGAACCGGAGAGGAGTACCTCTTCATCTATATGTGCCTCCTCCGCAAGATCTTTGAAGTCAGTTTACGATCCATTCCTATATCAGAATAATGAAAAATTATAATTAACAATGTGTTTGATGAAATCATCTGAAAAAGTTTTGATATTACAATTTGGGTTGTAAAAATATTGTATTAATAAATTACAGTGTATTCAAATCTCGATAATAGGAGAACACTATTTTATTTTACCGTTATCATATATTACATTTTCAGTTCACACGGATGAAGAGAACGAGGGCAATGGAGAGAATGCACTCGCTTATCATCGAGGATGAGATGAAGAGGGAGGGACAAGAAGGACGGCCGAAAAGGCGTAGGAGGAGAATGTTGGAGTGGGAGTGGGAGGAGAAGAAGGCGAAGGATGAGATGGAAAAAGAAGAAAAGGAGAAGAAAGAAAAGGAGAAGGAAGAAAAGGAGAAGAAAGAAAAGGAGAAGGAAGAAAAGGAGAAGAAAGAAAAGGAAGAGAAAGAGAAGAAAGAACAAGGGGAAAAGAAGGGCAGGGAAGCGAAGAAATAATTCAAGATGTGATCCGCCCCCCGATTAGTCTACCGTATTCCGGAATACAGCAACCTGTCGATAAAGCGTTGATCAATTTCGCCAAAATAATATATTTAAATATATATTTCGCATAAGACCGTATATCGAACGTACAAATCAAGTAAAATGAATGAGAAAAATCCATATGCTTGATAATGAACAGTATGTGATTGCCTTTTCGAAAGGCGGATACCGTAGCCCAAATTCTCAAACTGTCTTCTTTTCGCCGGCTCCAATCAAATGACTAACATTACCGTAATTTGGGCTACGCATTATGTAGACAGTTCGAAGTATTTCAAGCTGACTTGGGGAGGAGCTGTATCTCACATAAAAGTATGTCGTGGGTGAATGAACTAATAACAATATTCCTCTGTGTTTGTCTATGTTTGAAATTATAATCAAATATTCAAGACCCAGTCCGGCACTATTTCACCGTTTGCATCGAACACGACACAGTGTCACAATCTACATTGAATTTATTCGGAACGTTATAGAGAAGTCGGCTTGTGTTCTACGCGTGGCACCTGAAAAATGGCCATTTTTAACAGAGCCGTAAATTCCCGAGCCAAAGCCGGGAATTAGCACACCTCATCATCACTTCTTTTCGCCGGCCTTGCCGTCCGGCTTGAACACGGCGTGTCCGCCGTCCTCTTCGATGGCCGTCTGGTCGTGCGAATCGCGGAACGTTTGATCTGACACGATTATCGATTGATTACCGTAACCCATGAATACCGTATTCGTCTACTGTACATGTCAGTTTGAAAGATTTATCGATTAATTGATTAGATAACTGTAACCCGCGAACCCGTACGCATCGTCTACGAATGGTTGAGATAATCAGCTTGATGATCCGAGCCTACCCACTAGATCTCGAGAAATGATACCGCCGCCTCTTCATTTCACACAGTCAGCGGTATCATTTCTCGAGCTCTTCTACCTACCTGTGCCTCCCTTGTTGGCTGGGTGGTCCTTGGGCAGGGGCGCGAAGGACTTGAACCCGATCCGGCCCTCCTTCGTCACGCACATCACCGCGCCCTTGTTCGGCTGCAAGGAATATAGTCGCGATTTGCGAAATAAATGGATTGACGATTATCGTCTGGCAATATTTTAATGACAGTCAGTGATAGTCAGTTTTTAGGAAATGTGGCGCCAGGCAAAAGGTAACAAATTCGTAGAAAAATCATTTAGTTGATCTATCAGATTGGCAATAGAACCGGAATTTTTGATATTTGATCTCTCATCGCTTAAAAAAGGATTCACCTTATCCGGGTAGTAGCTCGAGGCGGAGAATACGGTGGCCAGTTTGAAGCCGTTGAAGAAGTTGAAACCGTTTTGCATCATCTGAAATATCTTTGTTCTTTGGTCTTCAACCTTTCTTCCTATCTAACTGCCTCTATCCTTATGTTCACGGATTACACAGTTGCAGTTCATATCCTTCCTACAGTACCTCATCTACAGTAAAAAAAAGCAAAAGTGAATCCACGTCAATCGATTTTACGGTCAAAAGACAATGCTAGGTGGGACCCGCCGGTAAGGCCTCATCTACCGTATCCCCACCTGATGTCCCCGGACGACCAATTTGATGCCCAAATCGGCCATCGTCTTCTCCAGTTGATCCTCGCCAAAGTACACGCTCACGCCGCGTACGTGATTCCGCTTCTCGCTGAGAAATCGATAATGAGGTGTACGGTATTCGATACTCTACTCTGCCCTAAATATCTATACTCTACTCTACTCAACGTATCTACCATACTGCACTATTCACAGTAATCGCAGTTGCTCGCAATCAGAGATAATCGAAAGGCTAGTTACATCAATTTCTCCTGAACCGTACGAAATACATCATCTTTATATGCAATCTATAACTCTAATACCATGTTTGTCTTAGAAATCAGTTGATAGTACACCGTACCCCACAGTTACCGTACCCCTTCAGTCCGATCATGGGGTCCGCCCACATGAGATCGCACGCGATCGGGTGGTCCTTCGAATCGCGCAGCGGCTTTGGCAACTGAAGAAATCGATAACTACATCTACCGTAATCAAGCCTGATCGATAACTGACTACATAATGAGCCACTGTATCAATTTTAGGACAGAAATGGATGACCATTGGCCTTTGATCTATCACCACTTCGAGCACAATTACTATCGGCAATTAATTACACTTGATCTTTGATCTCTTACTGTCTTGAAGACCTCCCGACTGGTCATCTTGCTCGAGATGCCGCCGTGCATGCACAGGATGTTGCCGGCTGCAAACATTATTATCATGTCGATGATCCTTGATCTTCGACGATTTCAAAGTCTGACATTTCACCATTGTTGTTTTTTTCAATATTTTATTAGTCCCAAGGAATATTTTATTAGTACCCTTTTTTCAACATTTTATTACTCCCCTCTTAAGATTTCCACCACTATCGATGTCGAGTAAATTCATTAGTTGTTGTTGTCAAATCTCAGCAAAAATATTCAAGAATTACATCGCATCGTAAATGCGATTTTTTTAAAAGATATAAATTTGTATTGTTGCCTCACCGACGAAGCAGCACAGAGGGAAGTGCATGAAGCAGTCGTTGAACTGCTCGAAGAGAACATCCGAGTGCATCTGGAGATTGGTCTTTGATCTTTAGTTGTTGATTGGTTGATCTTTGATGTCTTATTTCAAGTCGACCTAGTGAACATGAAGCGGCACTTTCGACGTATCCCAATAGTTGACCTTTGCTCTCTTAGTCCAGATAAAAGGTAAAGGTGTATCCACGTCAAGCGATTTTACAGTCATAAGACAACGCTAGGTGGGACCCACTGGTAAGGCCAGCTGTTATTGCCAGCGGCCAGCTAACACAACAGCTGCCAGCTGGCCAGCTGTTGTGTTAGCTGTTAGTCCAGATATAATATTTTATTTCTTTCGCTCACCCCCGGGAAGCGCGTCTTGAGCTCGCTGTAGAATCCGTACGTCCTGTTGATGGCGCGGAATTCGTGATTGCCGCGCAGCAGCATGAACTGGAAATGTGTTGTTTGGTCTTTGACCTTTCATCAGTGATCTTTGACCTTTACGTTTGGCAACAATTATACGTTTGCAGATTGATCTTTGATATTTGATCTCTACCTGTTTCGGGCACATAATCTTGAGCCACATCACGAGAATGACCACCTCCAGCGACTGCTTGCCGCTGGAATATTTGTTATGATACATTATTTGATCTTGCTATATCCATTAGTTCATTAAGGTACTAGATCTCGCACATTCCATTTCATCTCAAGCAATCGTGAAGTACAAACAAAACATACGAAGTAAGTATAATATTACTAATTATTGCTAATTTCCGTTACTGATAATTTAATTGAATCAATTCCCTCACCGATCCACATAGTCCCCGAGGAAGACGTAGCGGGACGTGTAATAGCCCGGCACGCCGCCCTCATTGAAGCAAGCAAAGATGCGAAGCAGGTCCGTGTACTGGAAAAGTGATCTTTGATCTCTGATCTCTAATCGTTGATCTCTTACTTGTCCGTGCAGATCTCCAATGATGACTGCGGGCGCCTTGCACGAGACGCTTGCCGGCTCCTTCATCAGGATGCTCTGGACAAGCAAACATTGATCTTTGATCTCTGATCTTTTGAATTTATCTTTGATCTTTCATGACTGTTTCAGGCATAATCACAGAACAATGCACTAAAAGGTCTCTTTGTATCTGACCTTGACCATCTTGATCGTTTTCGAGACGTCGTTGTAGCTGAACTTGTACTGAAGTTCGAATTGTTAGTCAGATCGTTGATCTTTGATCTTCGAGACCCGTCAATCACTTACAAAATTGCCAGCGTACTTCTTCTTGGTGAGGTTCTTGATGCAACGACCGAGCTTCTTCTTGATCGCCGATTCCTTCGCGTTCTTAGCGGCCACCTGGAAAAGATCAGAGATCAGAGGTCAAAGATCAAAGATCAACAATCAGAGATCAAAGATCAAACTTTTCCGGGCGACTCTCCATCCGGTGTATCGCGCGCCGAGTATTCTGGTACATCGAGTAGATCGCCCGAGATGAGTCTGGAAATTCAGGCAATGATCTTTGATCCCGTTCTTTTTTCGGATCTTATCGATACGTAATGATTTGAACATGGATACGGTAACTAGAAAATCAGAGTACGGTAAGTAAAAAGTTTATAGAAACGTCTGAGAAAAAGGCGATATGCCAACATGTCGCCGGTAAGTCATTCTGAACAGCTTCCTACTGTAAACCCATCTAGCAGGAATGTGGGGTAAGTGGTTAGCTCTGCCAGGAGCATAGTACATACGAGGGCGACGAGTCCACGTCCAGCGCGTCCTTCTCGAGCGTCCGCAAGTCGGGATCCTCGTACTCGAACGTCGACTCCTGCAGGATTGATCTTTGATCTTTGACCTCCGATCGTTGCTCTTTATCGTTGATCTTATAACAACGTTAATCCCATCACTACTGCAAAGCAGCATTTACTTTTACCCTATGTATATTCCAACAGCGAATTATCGAGAGAGCTGTTTGACCTTTGATCTTTCGCCTTTGACTTTTCTCAACACCCCTCTATGCAGCAATTTTAATCTATATTCTATATTGAATTATCAAGAGAGGTGCTTGATCTTTGATCTCTCGTTCTACCGTACCTTGGACATGTTCGTGGGGATCATCTCTTGCGAGCCGAACAGCTGCTCGGCCGAGGTGTTGAGAGGAGGCCTGGAGCAGAATATTGATTGATTACGGTATGTAATCGTCAATATACGGTAGGGTGTGAGTCATCGAATGATTACGGAATGATACGGCAGTCATAGAGTTATTACGAAGGGCAAAATAACTGATACAATGAAAATTCACTTATTGATTGATTTCGGTTGACTACTGTATAGAAACGAGTAAGATAGCGAGTTATCGATTGATTACTTTCAGTTATCGATCGACAACACGAGCTACAGTATCCCTCACAACTGCATCGACGCTTTCTTCTTTTTCGAGCTCTTCCGCTCCTTGTCTTTGTCCTCGGTCGTCTTCTCCGTCGTTTTCGAGTCCTGCACGGAGATTACGGTAGTATCGATTGATTTATTACGGTCATCCGGTATTAGCTAGTCAATACGGCCTAGACTTCTAGAGCGAATACAGTGTCGGATGAAAAACGTGAGAGTAGGTTATTGATTGAACACGGTAAGTGGAGGATACGGTAGGTAAGACATCTAGAAGGATAGCTACAGTAGTCCAGGCTGCGGAAGATTATAGATTGAATACGGAATGCAGAGGTGCGGTAGGTTGACGGTAAAAATCGATTGACTGTTACGGCATGAATAGATTCGAGGATACGATAGGTTATTGATTGAATACGGTTGGTCAGATACCGTACCTCGACGGTTTTCTTCTTCTTAGACGGCGTCTTCGCCTTGTTCTCCTCGACCGTCTTCACCATGACTGCGGCTGGAGAATACGGTAGGTTACGGTAGCACTATCGATTGGTCAAGTTAACAATGAAGCGAGAACACGGTAGGATACTGTGTGGCTATTGGAACGCCAAAGCAGGGTATTATTGTAAGGAAAAGGGAGCAAAACAAACACACCAAGGTGGAGGGAAGAGAAGAGGGCGGGAGACTGCTCGTGAAGGAGGGAAGAGGAGGGAGTGGAGGGAGGAGAGGGTAACGAGAGAGGAGAAGAATGGAGATTAACAAGGGACGGATGCAAAGTGAGATGTCTTTATTCAGCACGTGTTCTGATAGTCTATGTAAATTGACTAATGATATGAAGCATTTACGTGCGAATTTTGAGCAATCGAAACTTCAGCAAAATTCTCGAAAATTATGGTATAGAGACTGATAGTTTATCCTTCAGCTCGGGTATTGGAATACGATGCATTTATTATTTTTAACAATTTGTAAATATGCTATAAAAATATCACACAATTAACTGGCATACAACACTAATTAGCATCATGATTGATTACAATTGGCGATTCTCATCCTTCGAATCCTCCTCTTTTTCCTCTTCATCAGACCATGCATCTACTTTATTCTTTGACTCAACCTTTCCTTCCTTCCTCTCCGCTATATTATCGCTCCTCCTACTGTCAAGAGCCTGCAATAGCGTCGACGGTTTCGATAGTTTATCGAAGGTTAAACACGTCTTACATTATCTATTCCAGAAGCTTCTTTGTGGATATTTTTCATGTGTCTTCGCAAAGTATTCTGGTGTGCGAAGAACGTTCCACAGATATCACAGGCGCATCTCGCGTTGTAAGCTGCCTTCTTCTCCTTCTCCTTCCAAGTTCCATCTGAACAAAGAAGTTTATCACAACGAGTGGCGTTTTATACATTTTAATAAAAAAACTGACTCAAATGCAATTTCTTGTGCCGTTTCAGATAATCTTGATGAGAGAAACGCTTTTCACATATGCCGCACTCATATGGTTTTCTGGCAATATCAACTGAATCAATCGTATCATAATTTGTAAATACATAATAATGATTCAATAGCGATCTCAGAGATAATATGATGCTCACCCTTGTGGAGGTTCATGTGATCGCGCAAACTATCTGTTCTTGCCAAGAACTTTCCACATACTTCGCATTTTAGGCTGACGTTTTCGCCCGGTTTTCTCTTCAGTTTGATCTTCTCGGGATCATCATCGTCTGAACACTTGGCATTAACTTATTTTATTAAAAAAAATTGTGATTCGAGATTCATAAAATCATATTCTCTTGCTTACCAAGGTGCTGTAGTTTGTGTCTTCTCAGATTTTTCGGGGTAGATATTACCATTCCACAAATATCACATTCGAATTTCTTATTGCGAGAGTCGGTTGCGGCTAGGAAGGAACAGAGTTTATAATGAGAAACAAAAACCAATGAAGCAAGATCATAGAAGTATGAATTTAACTGAAAAGAATATCCAAATTTTAAAAAAAACTAACGCAAATGAAGAGGTTTGTGCTTTGCCAGTGTCCCGGGATGTGTAAAACGTTTGCCACAAATATCACATACATGCGGTTTCTTTACAGTCTCATCAACTAAATAAATATCTACATTAGAAAATATTGCAGCGTGAATTTGTTGTTTTTCGTGAAATTTTTTCATTTTGTTGACGTTTTTAAGCTTACTTGAATGCGTATTCATGTGATGCTTCAAATTCTGGATCGATCGAAATCTGTTTCCACATTGCTCACACTTGAATCTGCGCAGCTCTGAGTCATTATTTCCTAAAAAAACGAAAAAAATAAATACTTTTCTTTCATCAGTTTCTCGCAACTCACCTAGTGTGTGCAATTGCTTGTGGTATGCGAGCCTCGTCAGTCCGGAAAGCAGTTTCCCACAAATATCACATCCCACCTTCTTCTTTCGAGGGTCGTCATCCGCTAAGCAAATATACATTGTCAGGAATTTGCATTCGATAAACTAACCTAAATGCGTTCGCTTGTGCTGAGTTAGCGCCCCCGATTTATTGAATCCTTGCCCGCACTCATCACATTTGAACGGTAGTTGCTCGGAATCAAAATCTAAGTATTAAAAATTCATTAAAACTGAACATAATTATTCGCTTCCCCAGCGAAATTGATGAATATTTGCATAATTTTTCTTCTTCAATTTTTTTCTTCTTTTTGTCCATTTATGGATATGATCACAAAGCCATAACATATAAAGGTTTACCCTTGTGCGTTCTTCTGTGCTTTTTAAATGCACCCGAGGTTTCGAATTGTCTGCCACAAATATCACAGGGATATTTCCCGTGCACGTTCATGTGAATCGTCGATGCACTCTTTGCCCGACGATTGATCTTCTCCTTATTCTGGATTTCTTGAGATTCTGCTTCGCTATCTTTGTCGTTGTTAAAATTAGTCTCCGAGATTTCCTTCTCAAGGTCCGACGAAGTGGAAGTATTTTTAGATTCTATGTACTCGTATTCGTCTTCATTTTCAATCTTCACCGGTCGATACAGGTCATATGCACATGATTCTGTCATGTTTACTACTGTTTCCTACAACTCATATTTTTATTAAATTAAGGATAAATTTACAATAACTAATCACAACTGTGTACTTACCTGGGCATCGATACGTCTCTTTAGTATTTTCGCCCTTTCGTCAGACCATTTCAGATCTATTTGAAGTGAAAGTAATAGATTATGCACTTGATAGTATATTCTAGCATTTCTGAAAGGAACGTTGTTTTTATCTTCATGTTAAAATAAATAATTAGAATGATAGCACCTTTCATCACCAATTTTCTCAACGGCATATTGTTTCTTCGAGATTAATTTTATTGGAAGGACCATCTTCAGATAAGCATCATCCGGATAATCTTTATTACCGATAAATAATTGCAAGAGACCTGAAGCTTTCAGAAAGGCTCTGCTCATCTGGACATCGGAAAGTGCAAGTGCCTAAAAGTTAGAATTGATTTTAAATTCCTGTACTAATACTTACTTTCTGTCGCAGTTTCAGGATTGGATCAGAAGGTAGATCGAAATCTGCCATTGACCTAGTGTTGAGAAAAGCTGATCCAAATGAGGTGGAGAAGAGCAGAATAAGTTGAACGAATGCTGCTGAATGTTACTGCGAGAAAACAATGATCCAGCGGGCCCAGTGGGCGGCGGCTATAAATAATTTCTGCTAGACATCGTGTAAATATGTTAAAATTCAATCTCATTGAATGCGAGTCATGGGAAACGGTTTCATATTGTAATTCCAATCGTCAGAAATCGTAAACCTGACACATGTCGTTGTAAATAAAATCGTGGTTATAAAAATTGTGATGTTCAATGAATCAATACGCAATTTTTAAACAAAAAAATAAGGCTATTTATAAAACATTGATATTTGCATAAAAAAGAGGAAATAATATATCCAGAGAAATCCAAGACTTTAAGATCTGTACAGAAACAATTTTTAATTGCACTTTTTATGTAATCCATACGTTCAGTTTTCATCATTGGTTGCACAATTATATCATTTTTTTGGTAATATTTTGGCTTTTTTCCGGGCTTTGAATAAACTTTCCCTGCAAAACAATAGAAATATTTCTTGAAAGAGAACAACAATTGTAATACCTTCTCGTTATTATGCATTCTTCTCATGTGATCGATTACATATCTTGCTTGTTTAAATTTCGTTCCGCAAATGAGGCATTCGTTAGTGGCTACTGTAGTTAAAACTATTATAATAACAAACATAAGTACACATCCATATTTAAATTAATTTTGAATAAAAATATACCCATATTATGAGATTCTTTGTGCTTACTCTGCTTTCGAGACTGCTTCACAGGCTGGTCAGCTGAAACATATTTGATCATAATTGTATATTACAATAGCAAACTTACGAAAATGCACGAACATGTGCTCTTTGAGAGAAAATGCTTTTAAAAACGCTTTCCCGCATGTTTCGCATTTGAATGGTCTTTTCAGGGGGTCATTGTCATCTAAAAATGTAGAACAATTAATGAAAAATAATGAATTGAACACATCACCTAGATGCGTGAGCTTGTGTTCCCGGAGGTTTCTCGGAGTAGTTACGATTTTACCGCAAATATCGCAGTCAAACTTCTTTCTTCGAGGATGATCATCAGCTGAGTTTTAATTTTTTAAACAAAATTAAAAACTTAACAAAATTATTAAAAATTTAATTTAATTAAGTGAAGGGAGAATTCGATGAACATACGCAAATGAAGCGGTTTGTGCTTCGAAAGTGATCCGGGATGAGTAAATCGCCTGCCACAAATATCGCAAACATGAGGTCTCTTTGCTTTCTCATCGTCTGAACCAACAACGCATAAATTTTAATTTATCTTTTAGTTTATTTTTCCCTTCAAGTTTAACGATAACCTGCATGCATGTTCATATGATGTCTGAGATTATTAGCACCGCGGAAGCGATTTCCACACTGTTCACATTTGTATGGTCGTTTTTCGGCGTCATCTAGATGTTCATATTTGTCACTGTCCCATGATTAAATTAACACTAGAGAATACCGAGTAGATGCAACTCCATATGGCGTGCAAGTCCTGCGGCGCCAACAAGGAGCTTCTCACAGATATCACATTTGAGCATTCCTTTGCGAGGGTCGGTATCGGCTGTTGAATATAAATATTTGAAGATGAAAAAAAAAGTTTACCTAAATGAGTTCGCTTGTGAGGAAGAAGATTGTACGAATGTTCGAATGATTTGCCACACTCATCGCACTTATACGGAAGCAATTCATTACCACCTTCTGAATTAATATTAATCAAAATGTAAATAGGTGATATTCGGTTGCCTTCTATTATCAAGTCATACTTGATGATGTTTCCCTTTTTATATTACCTTGATGCGTTCGCCTATGTTTTTTGAAAGGTCCAGAAGCTTTGAATTCTCTGCCGCAGATATCACAGAGATATTCTCCTAACTTAGCGTGTCGATGCTTCATGGTGGTCGTTGATGTTTCCTTTCTCCGACGTGTAGCTTTGGAACTGGCTACATGTAATTTTCCACTAGATTCTTCCTTCGTTTGGTCAATATCTTCCATAGTGGCAGTTACCATCGAATCGTCACACACCTCTTCTTCAATCTTCATAGAGCGATTTGGATCATTTTTGCGGTCTTCCTTAATAAGTGGTTTGCTAATTTAAGACGCGCTAAAATATTTACACCTTTTTATGCTGTCTCTCGTTTATCGAATTCATTACACTTTCGATAGACTCAGAAAGTCGATAAACCAGATCGTGAAGTGCTGTTCTTAAAATGAACATCCATTGACGACTCAACATTCTGCAGGCTGACCTCTGATCTCCACCTTTTTCGAGGCCACGCCGTTCCTTATTGAGGGAAAGAATTCTAGATATGCCCTAAAAATATGCAGTGAACAATTTTTGATGACGATTCACAGCATTCTTCTCCGACAGAGAAGGGGGAGATCTTTACATATGTACTTGCGCACTTTGCATGAATTGAACTACAAGGCCTGGGCAGAGGGAGCGGCCGCTCTCCCCGCTCATTTTGAATTCTTGCAGTCCGATTACGGTGTGGCGGGAAAATTCAAAACTTAATCCCCTTGTTCACCCTTTTCTGGAGAGAACAATGGGGGTCAGAATGCTGTGATTGAACCTGATGAGAATCATTCTTAGTGAATTCTTCTAAGATGCCAGTGGATTTCAATACTTTACTCGCAATTGGATGGTCGCGTGCGACGACGGATGCCTGTAATTAATAATTTGTATTAAAAGTAAACACAATAACCCACTTTTCGTTGCAGATTCGTGATTGGCTCCAATGTTTTATCTGCAAAGACCATTCTATGAAAGTATGAGCAATGGAATGGTGAATACGAGCAGCCAGCGCATTAACAATACGACGCAACTTTTAGGGTGTGTGAGAACCATTATGATGAAGATCACAGATTGTAACTGTTCTCTAGATTGATGAGATTCTCTAAACATCTTCGCTAGATGTTAAGGAGCATCATAAAAGTGATATAATATTTTTGTTGAAACGAGCACTTCCATAGGGGGTGTATATCCAGAAGAAAAGGAAAATGATGTGAGAAGAAATTCTAACAGTCAATGAAATAATCAAAAAATATGTGCTCAATCACACAATACAAAAATATACTATGATAATCAAGTCACTTGATTCAAAATGATGACTTCAATATCCGACTTCAGTATTTCATTAGTATCAGTCAAAATGAAAGCAGTCAAAGTCTAAAGGGCGAAAAAGACGCATATGTTATTGGGCTGAAGACGCAGAACGATGATTGAATTATTTTGGGAGGGGAGAGTTAGGCTGTGCTCGCTCATATTTTTTGGCCCTAAATTGGGTACTTCTTTGATTTTTGGTCCAGTCCCTCCCTACCATTCTCAACGAGATCAATGCTCTTGTAGAGTGAGAAGACATGCGTCATCCGTAGCCAGTCGTTTCTTATCGCCAAATGGCTACTAGAACAAGCAAGAGCAAAAGACAGCAGAGAAAGAGACGGTGAGGGAAGCGTGAAAGGTGAGAGATGGAGAGGGGAGAAAAGAACAACCCGCTTTCGAAAGCGGTTTGTTGTGTTTTCTCTTGCTTTACTTTCATACGTACACATTTACAAATGCCTTCAAAATTGGATAAATCTGCTAAATGGACTACTAAATGGACTCATTCTCTCTGCACTTTGCTTCTCGTTCCATGTAAATGTGCTATTATAGAGCGCTAGGATAGCATGTTGAATATCGATTTTATCGTCTTCGCTTCTCCAACCACCCTCTAAAGAGTATTAGGAGGTAGAGAAAAGAATGCCATAGGGTTATATTGAGAGGGATTCAATCAGAGGAGAGAAATAAAATACCGCTCTCTCTCAATCTTGCACACTCTCTCGCATGTCAAACGATAGTGAGAAAAATCACCTCTCAAGACTAACAAGATTGTTAACACTATTGCACCCTCTGGAACCCCTTCCTTCTATTTTACAATACCTAATTTTTCCGCACAATCTTTCCGGAACTGAAACTGACATTCCAGCTTTCCGATACTCTCAGCATTCCATAAATCCGCATTTCTTTTACAGCGCAAGAGATAAGCTAATCATTTTCAATTCCATCGCGTCTCAACTTCAACTTTCCCGCAACGTAACGCCACGCTTAGAATCATCTGACTAATCTGTCCTTCTAGGCAATCATAAAGAATGTTGTTTCGCGATGATAACCAGCTACACAAACGTCCCCAATACTCGATGGATAAGAGCAATTATTCTGTACGGATCAAGGTTGGTGTAATTTTTTCTTAAATTGTGTTACAACTAAAAGAGCTGGAATTTTGGATAATTTTCTCTTAATTTCACTCATTTCCTCTTATCTCTGAGAGAATGCGTGAGCTGAAATGACGATTACCCACATATCGAACTTTACTGAATTTCAAAAGGAACTAGGAAACTCGATTCGACTAGTAGGAACTAAGTCGAAGTATGCTGAATGCCATTCATTTGCAGTGCACAATCCCTTCAACAGATGAGGCTGCGGCGAGGAACGTTTATATTGCGTTCCAGGTATGCCATTTACTACATCTATGGGTTCTTGAACGAGCGGTAGAACTTATGCATACATTTGCCCAGTCTTCAGAATTAGTCTACTCTGCTTATTCATAACACATTTCGCGTTGCGAAGTCGATAGGGGAGATTGTTCAAGGGTTTCATTCCGATGTTTTTCAGGATGCAATATCGCGTGATTTGCTCTCATTCTGCAATTCAATGTCCGAGCCGATGTTCGTAAAGCAGGCATACGAATTCACAGTTGAGGTAAATATTCATTGGTACTACGGCAATTTGCTTCTAAACGAACATTCACTTTTCAGGTGAAACCGTTATACGGCAGCTCAGCTCTGTTCAACCTAATGCAAACATTCTTCTTGACAGTCAAACAATAGTGAGTGCCACTTCCTCAAAATATAACTTCTGTAATCTATATTTCTAGCTTCCGTGCGTCTATCGCATTCCGTCGTGATTGTATGCCGGTGATCTTCATCGCGTCTCCTCTCTTCTTTGACGATGCACCCATGTTTGTTGCCTAATTTTATGTAAAATTTCTCATAAAATGTCTTTTTTCAGCCCCGATCACGCCAACATCCCCGTGCAATCCGTCTATTTTGGCAATATAATTAATTCTGGAACGTTTGGCGTGCACTGGACGGTAACCATTATTACTTTATTCACAAAATAAGTGATGCCTACATGACTTTGAAAATAACATTTTTTTCAGTTGGAATTCTACCGATTGAATACCATTGGAAAACGAGATCGAGATCTTGAGAAAATCAAAGTGAACTTTGAGCATGGTGAGACTTTTGTTCTAATTTATGTTTTCTTTGCTGTGTGTCAAGACATTGAATATCAAGTGATAATTTTTTCCAGATCGAGGCTCCGTTTCAATACAATTCGACACGCGAGAGAGAAGTAGGGAATCGAATGTGGTCCAAACCGTCGAATTTACGATCAAGGTATAAAAAAATAATCAATCAATCATTTATCAAGCATTACCTGTCAGTTACCTGCTGAAAGATGCTATTCTTCCACCGGATATCTTCTACATATTGAAAATAGTTATTTTCATAACGAATCAAAAATGTTTCCCGCGTTTTCAGTTCCATCTCAACGCGATTCGTCGAATCATAGTCGATCCTCTTTCTATTGACAAAAATTCCGGCGGAGGCGAAATCAAGTACAAGTTCCGATTCCATTTTGAGGTAAGTATGCGTTTCGAAATGTCTTTGAAGACAAATCAAAAAGAGCATCCGATTTGAGTCTGGCCCTTAACAACGCTAAACCATTCCAGCTCAACTGCCCGCCCGAGATCCACTCGTTCATTTTGGTCAGTGTGCTGATTGTGTTGTATTGACAATTTCATAAGAAATAATTATATTTAGAAAGGAGACAAAGATCAGAAGCGTTTTGGCGACGGCAATCGACTGCCCCGTCTGGGCCGAGGATGGGGACCAGTCGGCGATCTGAACAGCGTTCCGCCCCATACGAAATGCGTCGCAGAATGTGCCGTCGTGTCTCTGGAGTTTAACGAATCGATGGCAGTTGATACACTCTTCCAAATTGTATCGCGCCTTCGTGTCAGATCCGCGGTTCCCGTCGAATTCGCGTGCATGGACCTGATCAACATGCACATTGGTTGGTAATTTTTACTAAGAAGTATTGAGATCCTGATTAAGTTACGAAGCAAAGCCGAAACTTTAGCGCTTCCATTGCTATAGATTAGATTAACGTGATGTCCTTTTCCATCAGGCAATAAGAAGCAAGGAAATCCGTACGTGATGAGCCCTGTGCTGCCGTTCTACGACGACGAGCCACTGAATCCAGCGTACTTACAGCGAATTAAAGATGTATTTCCCACCCTAATCTATATTATTCTGTTGCAATCAATAACCTCAGGCTGCTCCCGACCCGCCATCAACCAAGCATGGACGGCATGAAGTGTATGCCGATCAATTCTCACTGCGGTACATGATCGAAGCTTTTCTTAGCAGAGGTGAGCAACAATTTTATCGAGCGTCGCATGAACGTTCTCATTACCATGCAAACAATATCTTCATTCCGAATGAAAATTTAATGTCATCGATAACGTTTTGATTCCCACCGTTCTCGAAACAAATTTTTGTGCTGCTTAAGGTGCGAAAGTGAAAGATCAGTTGCTGGTGAGTGTGAGTGCGTGGACAATGTTTCTGGACACGGTGTGCGCACAGTACAAGAAAGACAATAAGGTAGAGGTATTTTATAATATTGTGGGAGAAATAAGGAGGAATTTCACGATGAAGGAAATGCAAGAGGCGAACTCTAATGAGTTGCGAACTCTCAATGCTGCAGTTTTGGGAATTCATATTTTCCTCTTACTCATTAAACACACAAGAAAATCGAAAATCTTGCAGAAGACACTGGCGGTCATGGAGAATGTGCTGAATCGCGTGGACGAAATGACTTTCCCGGTTAGAATTTTGGAATGGTTCAAACTTTCTTAGAATTTTTTTTCTAGAAAATTAGCATCTTTCGAATCATGCTTGCGGAGTTTGCGGCCTATGACGAAATGAAGAAGCTGAATGATGCGCAGGTTCAACATAAACCTTATTTGTCAATTTATCGATAGTCCCTTTCATTTTCCAATATCGATACTTCAGATGGGCACAGAAGGCAGGTTCGGATCCATGGAGAGAGAGGGATACGTGAAAGTGAGAAAGGTAAGGCAGTCTAGCAAGTTTATCGATTGATCTTTGATCTTTCGGAGTTTAAGAACGAAAGAAACAATTCAGATCGTAATCACGCCCACACGCATGATCTACATTGCGCCCGAGCAGATTATGGGTAATCGAGTCTTGAGAAAGCACTACGCGACGCAAACGGAGATTCTGCGAGTCACGTTCAGGTTTGATGAATTCTGATTTCTAAAAAAATAACTCAATATTTCAAAGAATTATGTCTCTTGTTTGCAATTCGACGCTGAAGCTGAGGAGGGGCACAAAATGATTATCTAAATTAAAATCAAGAAATCGTCATTTGGGCTAACTTTTTATAGAGATGACGACGCGCAACCTCTGCGACCGAACACTGCGGGCGAGAAATTGACGGAGAAAACGGTCAAGAAGGCGCTCACTGATGGAATTATAGTGGGAGGTTCGTTTTCTGAGAAGAAAACATTTTCCATCAATTAATCGATTGTCATAGGGCGCAACTTTCGCTTTCTGGGGTCGTCCAACTCTCAGATGCGCGACAACGGATGCTACTTTGCCTACGATAAAGAGGACACATACGTGAGTTGGGGCGTACAACGTGTTTGCCCAAGCCGTTGCCGAGTTACCCTGCTCAAGAGTTTCATAATGATGATTTAGTTAATTTTGTCTTTCCAGTCCCCACCGGATCGCAACGGCAAGCGAGTTTGGAGGCCGTCGGAGAGGGTAAGTCACACTACTAGTGAGCCAGCAATTGTAATCAGATCTTGCTCGCTTCGCAAAAGGGTCATGTCTTGAATGGAAGTCATCTTTTTCGTCGACCGTGTTCCCTCGTTCTCCAATACTATTGTTCCATTGCAGATAGCGGATATTCGCCGGCGGATGGGTCGATTGGATGAACTGACGAACGTGGCGAAATTCATGGCGAGAATGGGCCAGTGCTTCACGCAGAGCAGGGTCGGTCACCTATTTATATGTTCACGTTCATTAGGTGACATAGTTGCTTTGAATTGAGGCTGATGATTGCTTCTTGTGCCTCTTCATCGATTAATGGCAGTATCCTAGGCGGTCAGCACGGGTCTCCCTCGAAACACTTCCAACTTCGTCTTCGACATCGCCGGAGGAAACAGCGAACAGAACGTAAAGATGCTTTATTCGCCTAGATTCATGGACTAGGCAAAAGCACTGAAGACATCACTTTAATGAGAACAAAAAGGAATAAACGATAAAAGCGATAGTACCACGAAATGGTTCCTTCAGGGTGACGAGATGTACACGTTCTCCGACGGTGTCGGGCAAATCTCGGTCGAGTACCTCAAGAAGATCACCAAGGACCTCAACCTGAGACATCATCCTTCCGTGATACAGGTATGTCCCGATTGCAACATTTTTTAGCCTGAAATTAACAGTAGGTCACCTCATAATAATCATAAACAAATCACTAGCTGTGCTCTTAGAAACATTGTGTAACCACCCCATAATGAGCTGATGATTTCTTGCAGTTCCGATACCGTGGCTATAAGGGCGTTCTCTCGCTCCATCCACAATTGGACGACGTCAATGAACTGAGGAAGAAGTTGGAGTACATCATAGAGGTGGAGACAGGAGAGGTGAGAAGAAATGCGTGATCACTTATGCCGTCGACACCGTGTCAAATCCCGGCGTCGGCTTAGTCGATTTCTCTATTCAGAATATGCACAGACACCGTTCTCAGCTTTATGGAGTGTGTGATACGTTTAAATAAAGCCGAAGTACAATGAAATGTTCATCTTTAGGGAGACAAAAAGAAGATTGAAGTAATTTCGACGGTGAAAGACGAGAATGGAGATAATTTCAAAAAGCTCAACTGCCGATTTCGACATTCTCAGATGAAGTATGACTAATATATTTCTCTTGATAGATATATCTCTGAAAGAACGCGCGGCATATCACATTGTCGATCATGCCGTGACGTGTCGAAATACTGCAATAACTCCTACAGATTCCACGCTGAGCCTAGCGCATTCGAGGTGGTCAAGTTCTCAGTGCCCACGCCCGTCTGTTTGAACAAACCGTTCATCAATATTCTCGACCAGGTACGCCTTTATTTATTTAAAAAAATAGGAATTGTATGCTTCTATGCGCAACATGGCTTTTAATGCGCATTTTTCCCTTGAGCTAAGAAGTTGAAGAGCAATACACATGGTCTTCATTTTGCAGGTCACCGAGATGCAATCGCGCGAGTCACATCTCCGCTTGTGTGACCGAGTTGAGGAATTGTTGCATCGGCAACTGCGAATGATCTCCGAGACGCTCGTGAGGGAGAAGTCGTGCAGGGACAAATTGAAGGTACAATTGTGGTATTCCATTCCAAACTTCCCTAATACCAAGGTTACGATATCGAACTGTCTATAAGGGCTGGAAAATGTGCAATCCCCGTCATAGCCGTCCCGTCATATCTTGAATGCTTACTTCTAAGAGATTCCAGTGAACTGTTAGGAACCATTGATCAATGTTCTCGTCTCTTCATTTCGAATTTTCTCTCGTCAGTTAAAGAAACGAGAGAGTGTTGAGAGATAACCGAGCCAGACCATTCATTGACCCATTGAAGGAGCTGCCCAGACGCGTTTCCATCGACACCCTCAGCCAACACAATGGATTCTCGCTCGTTACGGTATGCGATCGATTGATAACGGTAGTCAATGATTGTTTCAGGAACCCTTCTTCCGATCACTAATCAAGGCATCAGTCAGATTCATGATCAGTCAGTTTGTCCTCTCATTTGCATTTTTGACAAATTTGCTTCAGAGAAACAACTGAACAAGGAGCAGATCCAGATTCCGCTCGATCTTGGAAGGTAATGGGAGAGTAGGAGAGGCAAGTGATGTGATGATTTTGTAGATCGATGTTTGGAGTCGTGGACGAGACGGGGTTACTGCAGTATGGACAGGTAAGTTAGCTCTTAAAGAAGGTGTCCCACGAATATCTGGCTAATTGAGTTCTCGATGTGAGATGGCGGGCCGTGGCTACACGATAACACTTTCGAAACTCCCATGTTTTTAATTTTCGTTTGAGCTGAGATATGAGCATTTGGCTGCGTGCCAAATGACCCTGAAAAGCAGGCAACGAGCGAGAGAGTATGCAAAATGAGGAGAGCTCGCTCTGTCTGACCTCACTTTGCATAATCTCTCGCGCGGTTCGTGGGACGCCTTCTTTAATAATAGGTGGTGGCTGCGTGATATCCTCACGATCGATTAGTAGATGTTGATTAGTCTATGCGTAGCCGTAGTGATTCTAACGAGAAGCGACGGCAGCTCGTATTTCGAGCTCTAGTTCACACGTCGTTCGCAGATTTTCGTGCAATACCACGCGAACACCAAGTCGATCCGGGCATCGTCGACCAAGATCGTTCGGCAAGGTACTTTACGTTTCAGGACATCCTAGCCTTAGCTTCCACTTTTAAGGACCAACGCTGATCACGAAGAACCCATGCATCTCTGCCGGGGACGTGCGAATGTTCGAGGCGGTGGACATTCCGGCACTCAGGCATCTCGTCGATGTCGTTGTCTTCCCACAGCACGGTCCACGACCGCATCCTGATGAAATGGCCGGTGTGATCTTCATTTATTTGAATCTTTATCCGAGCAGTCTTTTGTAAAATAATTTCATTGGAGATCAAGGGGTTAGCTATCGCTAATGGCATTGTTATCCTTGAGCCTAAACGACTATCACTAGAGTGCACTCAGATGAAAATCATTGTCAACACTTCAAGTAGATCAGGCTAAGGATATCATGGGACAATGGTATTTAATGTTCTCAGGATCTGATCTGGACGGCGACGAGTACTCTGTCATCTGGGATCCCAAACTGTTTTTCGACCGGAACGAGCAGGCCATGATCTTTCCGAAGGGAGCTTCGCAAGCTGCCAAGCTGGACATGTCAAAGCTGGTGAGCGGAAAGGATCTCGATTGTTGTAGAACCTGCACTATATATGGATTTGGTCTCATAGAAAATAGCAATGTCTATTTAGGATGAAGATATTCGCGACTTCTTCGTCAAGTACGTCACGCAGGATTCGGTTGGAATGATCGCCAACGCGCATTTGAATAACTCGGATCTGTGGGGACTGGAATCGAAGGTATGAGGACTCATTATTGATTTACTTGTCAAAATGATTTTTGACGCTAGAGCTAATGAAAATAAAATGACGATTGAAGGTGGCTAAGGAATTGGCGTACAAGCACTCGCAGGCCGTTGATTTCCCGAAAACATCCGTCGCGCCGCTGCCGCTCACGAAGGAGTGGGATGAAGTGAGCTAAATTGCAAAAAAAAACCTACCATGCCGTCAAATTTCAACAATTGTATTTCCTTTACTTCTTTGTTTAATTTCACTTTATTTGCTGATGAAGATCATTTACAATTCTTCAGATCGAACCAACGGAAGATACGCCTGGAGAGAGCATTCCCCCGCAGCGCGCACTTCGCAAACCCGATTTCATGCAGTCAAATAGAGATCCGGTCTATGCTTCGAGCAGATTGATCGGACGGGTGTATCGGTGAGACAAATTAGAAGAAGGAATGGAAAATAATCATTTCAGGGAGATTAGCAATGTCGACAATGTGCTCGCAATATCGGAAGAGATGGATCAGCAAGTAAGGGTTGATAAAAGTTTGTTCCCGTTCAAAGCTCTGAAATTTGTTTTTGAGAATGGAAGGAATTTTCAGGAAGAAGTGAAGATGGATGTGATGATCCACGAAGAGGGATGGGAGAGGTACAAGGACGTGGCTCTCGCTCAGATGACCGTGTATAATAACGAGATCAAGGTGAGATGCCATTTCCTTTCTCACAATTTTGACTAGAGAGATCCCATGAGGCGAAAAAAACATTGCCACCTGTGCAGACGCTCTTGGAGCGATACGGCATCGCCTCGGAGAGTGAACTCATGTCCGGCTGCATGATCTCCATTCGCAATGCCATCTCGGACAGGGAAGCGGACGATATGTCATTCTTCAACACGAATCAGGTATTGAAAAATTGTCTTCTAGCTCCTGCCCTCCCATGAATATTATTATGTTGCTAGAAGCGAGGTTGTGAGCGTATAATAAAATTGTTTTAAATGATGCCTCGGATTCCTTACAGGTCATCGAGACTCAAGTGACGGCCATTGTCCGAGCGCATCGAGAGAGCTTCATCAAGGTATAAAAGAATAATTCATGCAATTTCAACCAGAGTCGCTGAAACAATGTATTCCATACCCTCGTTCCAGGAGTTTGGCGAAATAAAGAAGCTAACTAAAGTCTCATCCGAATGGAAGTACGCAAGTGACGAGACGGAGAACGTCTTCGAACGTGAAGTAATATTTCTGAAACTATAAAAAAAAGATTTTCATTACTTCCAAATGAACATTCTACTAAATTTGGAGTGGCCTAGAGAAGATTAGCATGGACCCTGCGCAATGATGACGCGCAAATGATCTCTACGTGCCTCGGGCGTAGATAAATTATTATCACTTCTTTGATGATAACGTAATCGTTTCCAGGTATACAGTCCATCTGTGGCGATGCGCCAGAAAGCGGTTGCCCTGTACAAAGTAACGTACGGTGAGTCTACGGTCCTCGAACTATTCTTCCAATCCGCTCCGCCTTTGCAGACTTCGTCTCGAAGCAGAACGACTCTTCTCCTCGTCTTCTGTCCTATCCATGGATCGCCTATGATGTGCTGGCGATTGTGAGAGGCGAAAATGTGAGTGTGGAGAAAATCCTATATCTTGTTGCCCTATATAAAGAGGAATGGAAAATGAGAAAATATTTTAATATTTTAAAATTATTTTTTCAGCAGCGAAAGCAGACTGATTTCGTCGCCGGGCTTGATGCTGTTAATGAAGTGAGAATGAATCTTTACTCCTGGACTATTTTAACACTTTTCTTCAGGATCAATGAGGCACTATGCCGAATAACTTGTTTTCAGATGCTTACAACCCAAGTTCTTCAATACGCTCGTACTAATCAGCGGGAGATGCGCGAAAAGATAGGCTCGTGGACGGGCGATGATGGACGAGGAAATGGAGTGGAGGCTATTCAGAGATATCTCAGTTACTATGATGGTGGGTTTTTTTACACTTTCTGCATTTTTCACTAAGATCGTATGGGTTTTTAGCGTTGTTCTACTATGATGGCATTGGTTTTGTCCATCTTGTGAATATTGGCATTGAGAGCTAATATCGATTCTTGATTAAAGGACTCGGCGAATTGGCCTTCTTCTTCGTCAAGTGGGCAGAGAAGGAGAAGGTGTTGGCGAGAGGATTTAAAGAGGTACTATATATGTGAGTTGTGTTCGACGAAAATACGATCAATTCAGATTCACATCATCCTTCTCGTCATTCAATTCTGCCTGGGGTGCTACGATGAGCTGGAGGCCGTGATCACACCGGTAATGAATTTCATACAGAGTAGAGCTCTTAAAAGTAGCTGCGATTTCTTCATTCCTCACAATGAGAGCAGTTTTCTCGCTTTTTTTCTTTTTTTTAAAATTCGCCACTCGAGAGCAGACGATATAGAGTGAGAAGAAAGTTTATATTTTGATTTCTATTATGCAATCTATGTCATAGATCAAGACAATGTAACTTCACGGAAAGTGAGACACCCCTAAAGACAATTCAATCATTCCGCACTAAATTTATCCTCTATCTAGATTAGCTTAAGAACTCGATCTATTTCAGATTGAGCGCAAGAACACCCCTTCACTTGCCTCTAGAGTCTACATCACGGAACCTGGCCGAGTCGTGCTCAACTTCCTACGATGGGCCTCCTCAAGATCCTTCAAACGGGTGATTTTCATTGCTTGATCACGATTTCTGTTACTATCATCTCATCTGTTTTACACCAAAATTGTTTGGTTGCAGATGAGCAGTATGTCATTCGACAAGCCGGACCTTGGAGTGGAAGGATGCTTCTTGAGGGGCGAGTGGATGCCGATGCAAATGGTTCGTTAGGGGGGGGGTGGAGCGAGATTGGGACTCTACGACGAGGGGTGGAGCAAATCGGGGACATCTCAGGCAGCCACCAAGTCCTTCTATGACCTCATCTTCTCCCTTCGATTCGACCTTCCTTCCGAGGGAGGGCACATCGTCGATCCGCCCAGTGCGATTCGCGAGATGAACCCATTCGTGTTCGAATTGCCCAGTGAGCTGTCACTTTTATGTAGATTATTTGGATTACAGCGTGCAATACGAGTCGCCGACTCTTCATTTCGCACGCTCACTAGAGTGCTGAGATAGTATAGGAAATGAAGCGACCCATATTGTGCACAAAAAATTAGCCTTGAATTATGACAAAATTGAATGACGACAGAAATATGAGAATGATATCTCAATATCGACTGCAATAACAGATAAAGTGTCGCTGTGGGAGGTGGAAAATGAAATCCGAAGGAAGACGGGAGCGAGTGCGGTAAGACTGAGGAGGCTCGAGACAGGAGAGAAAAGTGAGTGCATTCAAGGGTATACCGTGAAATTCGATACAATCGCTATCTACTTATGAAACAATTTTCGCTAAACTGTTCTCTTTTCCTAGACATTTTTTTTATTCCCTGATCAGCCTGATATGTTGTCACATTCCAGCGAAAGTGGTCATTTCTGCTACGGGCAGTTTGCAGTCTCACGCAAAGATCAGGCATCTACTGATCCTGCCCCTTAACATCAAGACCTCCAGCAACGCCAAAGATGTATGGTTTCGTTTTTTCGTTCTGTTCTCTTTTTTTCGTTCGCTCTGTTAAATTAGAGTATTCATTTCAGATGTCCAATCAATTTCCCGACTTCATCTACTCGAAAATAATGGATGGAGTGAGGGCCGGATGGCTGTAGTAATGAAAAGTTATTTAACACTGTTTTTGTTAATTTTTGTAATTAGCGCAGTTTTTCCTGATCAATTGAAATACGAGTTTCTTGTTGTTTGAATATTACCGCATCGTCTTGGCCTTTCAAATAAAATAAAGGATTATTAGATATTGTGATGAGAAGAAACTAGTTATTTGAAAGAAAAAAATGAGCAATCGAGATAAAAGAGCGAGAATCCTAAATTTTTCAAATTCCTAGCATGAAGAGAGATGAGCAAAAATGGCAAATCATAAGGAAGCTGTATTATCGATGGCTAACAAGCGAGAAAGTGGGCTACTGAAATAACTATGTTGTCAATATCTAAATATTATGTATTATCACTGTAATCAACAAGTATTCTATGAGAATCACATTTGCAAAGTACCTGTATTTGTTCACCTCAAGGCATATTCATGACACAACTCACACAAATTTCGATATTTTGCATCGCGTAGAGAGCTTCGCGCGCGTTTTCACACGCTTTTTTTTCTTGCGGCTGTCAGTATTAGTCAGTATCGTTTTGTACTGTTCCGATGAATTCAGGTGTGGATTTTTAGGTAGACTTTCGCAGCCAGCGATGAATTCCGATGCTAACATTGCTTCGCGTGTCTAACTCCAAATCTCAAAATGAACACCAGAACTTCACTCTACTACGATTGAAAAATACAGAATACACATTTCAAACACTTTATCAAGGACAAACATCATTCGTAATATGCACATTATCTTTTCCGAGCTTCCTCGATATCATTCAGAATCACCATGTCATATGAAACATACTGCCTTCCCCCGGCCTGATGCCACTTCGGCAGGGCACAATTGGCGTATTCTCTCTCCAGTTTCATCTCGATCTCTGTGGACATTGACGCGGTTCTTTGGGGATGACGAAGGACGAATTCACGTAGCTTAATTGATGAGTTTACTCAAGTTTTGCCGAATTCGGACTCTAGTGTGCAATCGAAATGAGAGAGGCGCGAGCCACATATCATCACTACGTTGCCTTTGCAGCTGCTTTCGTACCTCTTTCACATAGTCTTTGCGAATGTCCTTTTCGGGATAATACCGAGAATCTCGATCATCCGGGCCTTTCCCTTGCGTTAGCACTTCATGAGCAAGTAGATTGAAACGACTGCGCATGCTAATACATGTTAAGTGTGTGAAAAAAACACTAACTGATCGGTAGTGTTGGCCACATGTTGGAAGAAGAATCTGTGCAAGTCCCTCCAGTGGTCATGATACGAGGGGATACGCGAGGCGAGATACTGCATGCTGTCAGGACGAATCGCTGTGTTCTCATTCAGGAAGTTTTTGGCGAGGAAACTGAACGAACTTAGTTGAAGTATGTCACGTTTTCTTCATTCTGAACTAGGTGTCATGATCTGGAGAAATAGCCTATCGAGATGAAAAGTACAAAGTCAGCACCTCTGATAAGAGGATGAATTAATCCATTCCGCGGCGCAATTAATTTTGTTCGACATTATCTCGGAATAAAAGGCAGGACGCTGCCAGTAAGCCGTCTCATTGTTGGACAGACCATCCCAATTGGACCTCCAGAGTTTGAAATAAAAGCTCCAATTTTCACTCATATCGCATCGATCGGTACTGAAAAATTGAAGAGGTACATATTACAAAGTGATTATTTAACTCCCATTTTCGAGGATTTTTGAAACTAACGCAAATTAGAACAGTTATAAGTATATTTATGAGAAAAAATGCAAAGAAAGGAAACGGAAAAATAGATTGCGTACTCTCCTGTCACAACATCATAGTGTTCTTGCTCTGCACAACTGAAGTAATTACTCAAAGAATTGACAATATAATTCTTAAATCGTATACACATTGAATTCATTAATTAATGTGCTCGCTTACGGCATACCGGCTGGTTACAACGCGATTTTCCACATATTTTTGAACATGCTCAAAAATACGGACGTAGTACAAATATCCCATGTTGTACGCGGCAACCATAGATTTTCGAATTGCAGAATACTTAAGCAGTGTACTTGATGTATCTTCAATAATTTTCTGTACCATTCTCATTTGTTCTTCATCGGTGTAATTTCTCTTCGGCACAATTAGTGGATCCTCGTAAAACACAAAATACAAGTGGTCGAATTCGTGATCAATCAAGAAGAACGACGCATCTGGTACCGATAGAATCAGTGAAGTCTCTGGAAAAGATTGATATCTTAATGCTTGAAGCATCGTCGGTCACCATTTTTTGAGAAAATTGTTGATTGATTTTTTCCATCGATTTCGAAGTGGATCGGGATAGTGTATCGCGTTCTAAAAAAGCAAATATTATTGAAAATATGCGCTTTAAAAGTTTACTTGTTATCTCGTAGATTCTTATCGAAATATGTTGTATGATATCGTGTTTGTGTAATTGTTACTGTATTATTTGCCCTCTTCACCATAAGGAACGCTTTTCCAGGCTGGAAATTCGATATTTTTCAAATGTTTTGTTCTGTCAACTACCTGATCAATGAAATCTTTAAGGAATTCTCTTGCTGATGTGGCATCACGGCATGGCTCGGAAACGGTTTCGATAAAATCGTCAATATCAGCATAGCTTCCGATATGATCAGTTAGATATTTCTGAAAGGCTGTCAAAAATTAACAACCAAAAAAATCGAATTAATCTCACCATCATGGCATTAGCCGAATCCGGACAAACTCGGGCCAGTAATCTAATTATGTGCGCAGCCTGCATAGGTTTTTAATGATCTTTCAATGTATGCAAAAAGTAACTTTTTCTGAGCGCATTTCATTTGTTGCCGTTAAGTATTGCTTAGTCGTACTAGGATACGATAATTGCTCGCGAAGTGATTTTTCGTGAAGTGACGAAAAGATTATCTTGTAAGATAGGGGATGATGGTAAACTTGCTGAAAGAAATCGCATTTGGAAGTTTGACTGCATAACTCGTACGGGCGCCGGAGTTTCCTTTATGAGCACACTTGAACACAACTCGTTTAGCCATGCGTGTTCGGTATGTCGCAAAGAAATTTGATCTCCAACGAGCTTAAAAATCTGGTAAAAAGGAGGGACTAGAAACAGAGCTGACTATCTGCGCCAAATTTCGAATTTCGAATGCGAGGTTATCGTAATAAGGAATACTCCAGAAATTTTTTCTGCCGACGGTTATCAAACCCGGTTGAACGCTCAGCGAACTCGTTCCTTCCAATATTACGATGTCTAGAAAGCTAGACTTTGGCTGGTAATCTGGAGATCATGAAGATACCTAGCTTTTCTTTCGGAATCTCGAGAGTTGTGTTTCTTAACAATTCCAGATTTCGTTTGAGAAATGCTGCAATGTCCACGCGCCATGACTTGGCCAAATTGTCCTCCTCCACGAAGGGATAGGCGTAATAATCGTGTGAATTAGCCGAGTTGATCAGTCGAACCTGAAACCAGGTACCTATTTATGTGAAAACAAAAAGAAATGTAGATAATTTCACCTTTCCAAATCCTTTCACATCAATCCGCTTGCTAGCTAGATGGTTTACTGATAGAGCAACTTGGTAGGTTGCGAGCGGACGAGTTGGCTCGAATTCGGTTAGGGTTCGACTACAATATGAGATTCAGAAAATGTCCAAATTGATCTCTTTGAAATGTAAAAAATAGAGATTGGCTTACTCATTCCTGCTCTCTGTTCTTCTTACATTCGTGTTCGAATAAACATTCATCCCTCGGGGATGATTCAATTGCAGTTGGAAGGGAGCCTAATTGTAAACATTATTGAGTGTGTGATTCACCCGGAATACATTAAATTTCGGATCGTCAAAACAGGGAAACCAGAATCGAGCTCCGGTCGGGAAATTATTAGATGCGAGAATGAATGGCCCATTGGAATCCCAAGTTTTATTCAATTTTGGATCCCTACAAAAGAGGTTCGTTTTATTCTCGACGGTAAAATATACCAGTTCTCATAGAGGCCGTATCCATCCATTTTCGCTACACCACGGTACCATATCTGCAATACTTTATGTGGAAAAGGCTGTATTATTTTGTACCTGAAGGATGAATTTCTCGTCATTTTGAATGGTTCGGTTGGCATAAATAGAAATTGATTCTCGTTCGAAATTTGTAGATATTCGAGAGACTTCTACATCATTGGACATTATCAATTTATTTACTAAGATTGCCTGAATTTTTTTATTTATTCATATTTTTATTTTATTTTTTCACCTTTTCAATTGCCAATCCATTCGAATGAAGTTCGATGCTGCTAATTGCCCTTTTGATATCAAGGTCTATGGAAACGGTTCCTAAATGTTCATTTTGTTTTAACATCAAATATAAAGGTTTAATCGCCATTAAAATCAGATTTCTCCGCTTCCGCATGTCCTCTAACATTCACAGCCAAGTCAATGGCGTAGTTTAAAGGAACGACTGCATCCGAAAGTCGCAAATCGTTTCTGATTCAAGAGTTACTTTGAATATTATAGATATATCTTCTTACTTGAGATGTTTCTCTACTTCGTTCCATTTGAGCCCTCTCTTATAGACGGGAAGCGAATCATCTGGATTAGCCGAAATTGCAAGCCCAGTGAGAAAAATCAGAAGAAGGATGGCGGAAGAACCCATGTCTTCGAATGAATTGTTGATGGTACCTGGGGGCTTTATAGTAGCTTGTTAATCTAAACATCTAAACACAATGATGATTCATTATTCCTCCATTGACTGGATGTTTCTCTGATCGATTATCAAAGGAGACCAATACAGTTATTCTTTCCTATTATTATTATCTGCTCATTGCGAGTAAAAATGTGGTAAGCTTTTCCTGGTTAGGTTTGCCTCTACAAGACAAAACACACCAATTTAATAAGACTGCAACGAACTATGCATGAGGATGTGTTGCGGATAGGCCCTTCCCTTCGCGTGGTTCTAAATTTCTCAACCACCTTGGTCATTGGTGAAACGGAGGCCGTAGAGAGGAGAAATAGCGAATCGCATCGACAGCGCCCTCCCAAAATGTCTGCAAATACTGTTAACCAATACAACACCAGTGCATCGGTCTAGATTTCTGTCCTGGATCATATTTCTTCCTGGGTGCTGCTTTATTCATCCCATTTCTCACCTCTCTTTCGTTCGCGGGAGCCTCGTGATATCGTTTCTCGCACTTTAATGGGTGGTAGAGTTCGAGATACGGGGTGCTCGTCTCTTCGTTTTACACGCTCTCTAAGCGGTCTGACGGTAGAGAGAATATGCCAAACGAAGAGACAAATATCCGTATTTCGCATTTTAATGTGAAAAAATGGCTGGAAGATGTGCTTATAACGTGAGGTATGTATGTGATTACTTTCAGCCGCTCATGAGCTCGAACTAGGATAATTTCTGGTTGCAAAAAGTCTTGTATGCAGATATCTCATTGCTAGAAGAGTTTTTACACGTAGCTTCATCTCGTATTACTTTCTTTCATCGTAGAAATGTGTTTAGGATGGACACTACTCTTACCATCGTTACCGACGTCATTATTCTCGTCACTTTCCCTCTTCACTGTCGATATTTGTACGTTATGCTGACAAAAGATGACACAGTATCTGCGCTGGACTTTGCATTTCGTACCTCGCTTACGAGCATTGGTAAGACACACAAATAGCTATTTTAAAATCCGCCAAGTCTTAGTCGTGGCAAATCTGATCTTCTCCACTGTCTTCATTTTCATTCAAGAACCAGCGGCATATGGAATATTCCCTGAATTCTACAAGGCCAGTACATACTAAACATAAACAATTGCAATAATTTAAAAGCATCATTTTTTCAGTCTCAATCCTGGTGGTTGGGCAAAATATCTATAATGCAAGCCGTACCGATCACTTTGCTCACAGGAATCTTGCATGCAATGATTGCACTAAACCGATTGACTGCTCTCATATATCCAACGGTGCATGGAAAGGTTGTTGTTGTAATTGTTGTTTGTTGTTTTTATTGTTTTGTTCATTGTTCACTTTTGTTATTTCCAGTTCTGGTCAGAGAAGCGGGTTCTTCGCATTCTTATCGTTATCTGGGCTCTAACCATTCTCGAATGCACCCCGCTCGTTTATCCTATCGAGGTCTGATTATTTTTTTTGAAATAAATATTTTTAAAATACATTTTCAAGGGCGGTCACACCGAATTTATTTCGCCCATTCGATCTGTAGGAGTGAACTTGGAAGTGAAAGGCTCTGTCCCAAACCTTATTTATCAGGTTTCAATTATTACATCCATCATCGTTATCCGGCATGCATTTATGCTACGTAAAATCGCCACTTTTGCAAAATCCTTTCCCTGCAATTTTCAGCTAAAAATAAACAGAAGAAGTAAGAAGTTTTGAATCTGTGGTCTTTCTTTTTCTGATCTCACAGCACCAGTAAAACATATTTACAAAAGGTTTAGGTTATTGCCATGGCTGCGGGAGGTTTGCTGGAGATTTTCGTTATTTTTCTGTACGCATTTATTGGAATAAGAATAAGTCGGATGAAGGTGCGAAGTGTGATTACCTGTTTCAATAAAAAAATAACTATAGCTCACTCAGACTGTGGCACGATCGACAGTTAAGACAACCGTAGCTGCTATGCTGGTCTCGACTGGTAAATTTTTCGCGGAGTTAATTTTTCTTGTTTATCGTAGCATGAAATTGTGCTCATTGTCGACTTGGAGGATTTCACAAAATATGATATTATTATTTTCAGGAGGATGCGTAATCGTTTTCGTGTTTCTCCCGCACATGATATCAACAAAACTCTTCGGTGTTCATCTTTGGAGGTTCACTTGTACCTCACAATTAGTTACAAATTCGTTCATTTGATTGCAGCGACGCAGTGTTTAACAGTCTGTTCAAGCTCGCGTTTGCATACAATAACGCCGTCACACCATGGGTAATGCTGTTCTACTATCCGAATGTGAGGTCTTCCATACAATTCTATCCCTGACGGTGACGTACATAAAAATTTATAAACTTAGATTCGACGCCTTCTCCTTGGCGGTAAAACGCATAAGAATTCTACAACGAGAACAACTCCCTGGTTTCACAGCAGAAGAAGCACTCTGGGATAAATCGATATAATTGTATCTTTAATCACCGTCCAATAGATAGAGTATTCGAGTCTTTTTTTAATCGCCTTCGTGTGATTTTTATATGGTTTTATATTAGAACCAATAAAAACTAGCTAAAAATGTCCAATATCAATTTGGGAAGCTCTTGCAATTCGAATATCTATGCGCGTAAAACTAGATACTTTCAGTTTTAAACACACTTTGATTGTGATCCCGATAAAAGAGCCCTATTCGTAGCCTTCAATCTACCGAAGACACACTCCAATCTGTTTTCATAGAAGTCTCGTGCGCACTCTAATGAGAAGGGCTCATTATATGTGCACTCGAGTGGGAAGAGCTGTCTCAACGTTGCACATGAGCTCTAGTTTCGATGAGTATTGACAATTTTGACTTGGGCAAGCTCTATGACTTTGTAAATCTATCGCGGACTATCAGTTGTCTAAGGTGGTGTCACGCTTCCGATAGTTTCTGCTAGTAGGGCTCATCACTGTGCGGATCACTCTCCGTTCATCATAATTCAGAACGCACACGTTTCACGTTTTCACATGTTTACAACAGTTTCGTGACCTGTTCACGTTTCTTTTAGCGCGTTCATTGCCAAAAACATTTGCTCTATGTTGAGGTAATGATGAGACGTGTCGTTTGAGCTCTTCTTATCATTGTAAATATGTTAAGTAACCACAACATTGATAGCTGATTTTCAATGTTGTTAAATGAGTGTTCAAATAGTGTACGTCATTAGGACCTTGATGAACGCTCACTGAGAGCTGGGCATTCCTCAAGGTTCAAATAACGTCATAATTATTGACTTTTGGTGAAGTAGATACTTGCGCTACTCGACAGATTTCTTCAATGTGTTCTTGAGTGCTGATTTCCGTCGTAATATGATGCTAAACCGCCCAGCAAAAATTTCGAATATTCTCATTCCGATTCCCCATGTTTTTAAGCAAAAAACATTTCCCACGTCGACCAGGGAAACTTTAAACTCGAGTTATGCGTGTAAAACGACTCACGATTTTGATGTGCACGAATTTTAGATCAAATTTTGAACCTCAAGATGACAACATTCTTGATTTCCAAAATAAAATACTTCTTAACAAAGGGGAAAAATGGGAATATCCGATACACGATGTTATCTGGAGAAAGCAGAGGCTTCACGTAGTTTTCCTCAATAACCCGTAATCACAACGTATGAAGAAATCTGCATTTTGAGCAGGGCCAATTCTTCCGGATCTGCTAAATTCTCAGGCAAACGGCAAGGCTTACACGTAGAAACCGATGTTCAAGGTTCTCTGCGGACGTGAGAACATATTTGCGCTACAAACCTTCATAATCTAACGAGAATAGGCTTGAGAACATATATCGAAAAATTGCTGGGAAAGTGCAAAAAGTTTAGCTTGTCCCTGGAATGTAGGTTATCCCGTGAAAAGTATCCAAATAGATGTTGTTTATCGCCCCACGCAACGCGTTGAGCGATGATATCAATTTGTATTTTTTTGCCTCTGAAACCGCGGATGGCCAATTCAGAGTGGCTTCGACTGGCCATACTACTCAAACCTCCACATTACAAGATGCTTTTTCATGTTGATTATATGCATATTTTTACATTAAAAGTTGCAACGCTACTTTTATCTTGACGTCATTTCACGGGATAACCTACATTCTAGCAAGAACAAACTTCTGTGGCTTACAATTTTGAAAGTGTAGTGTGCAAGAGAAGTTATTCCCAGTCTCTCTCGCGAGCTCTCACTAGGGATAATTCGAGGTTGCACATTTTTTGTACGCGGATGTCTCACCGAAAAAAAAGAGTTTTTTAGGCATCACTTTAACTCGAAAAAAAATGGACATCGCTCTAACCATCGTTACGGACGTCATCATTGTCATTACCTTCCCTCTTCACTGTCGATATCTAATGGTCATGCTAAGAGGTGACATCACCATATCCTCGCTCGACATCGCATTCCGTGCCGCGTTAACGAGCATTGGTAAGCCAATCGGTTTCAGAAAAAAATATTTTTAAAAAATTTCAGTTGTGGCGAACCTTATTTACTCCATTGTCTTCATTCTCATACAAGAACCAGCGGCGTATGGATTATTCGCTGATTTCTACAGGGTCAGACTCAATACCGCATTTGCAAATGACATCACTATTTTTTAGTCTCAATCCTGGTGGTTGGGCAAGATTTCCATTATGCAAGCTGTGCCAATCACTATGCTTACTGGAATTTTGCATACTATGATTGCACTCAATCGAATGAGCGCCCTAATTTATCCCATGGGGCATACAAAGGTTGTTGTTGTTGTTGTTGTTGTTGTTGCTGCTGCTGTTGTTGTTGTTGTTGTTGTTGTTTTATTTTTGTTTGTTATTCATTCCAGTTCTGGTCGGAGGCCCGAGTTCATCGCATTTTGATCATCGTTTGGACGTTGACCATTGTCGAATGTTTTCCACTCATTTATCCCATCGAGGTTTTAACTAAAATCACAATTTGAAGTCTAAAAATCGAGCAGGGCCGCTATACCGAATTCGTATCGCCCATTCGCTCTGTAGGAGTGAACCTGGAAATAAATGGCTCCATTCCGAACCTCATCTATCAGGTGATCAAATACAACTTTATTTTCTCACGATATTCTTCGTTATACATTTATTCGTTATACATTCCCAGCAAGCAGAAATCCTGTCATGCTAAAAAAAGGGTTCATTGCGATTTTATAAAAAAAAAACAGTGGGAACCAGTGGGAACCTCTGTGAATGAGCACTGGGTTGAAGAAGGCGTCCCACGAACCGCGAGAGCGATTATGCAAAGTGAGGAATGAGAGGGCGCGCTCTCCTCATTTTGCATACTCTCTCGCTCGTTGCCTGCTTTTCAGGGTCATTTGGCACGCAGCCAAGTGTACATATCTCAGTTTAAACGAAAATTGAAAACATTTTTTTTTTTTTTTTTTTCGAAACTGTTATCGTGTTGCCACGACCCACCATCTCACATCGAGAACTCAGTTAGCCAGATATTCGTGGGACACCACCTTTAAGATAGAAAAAACGACATAAAGGGAATACTCTGCGAGCCAAAATGGACCCCAAAAAAAGGAGAAGACCCAAATTTTATGTCGGTAAAGAATGATGATGTGAAATGTAACAGGATAATGCTCACCTTGACTGCGAGGATAGGATGTTTGAACTTAAAATTGCACATGTATCATCTAGTTAGATGACGTTGGTAACGAAATTCTTTTCCAAACGCCTTCTTTTAAGACTTCGAATTTCGAATTGAAGTGGCCTTTAAGAAAAAAAAGATTTTAGGGTATTGCAATGGGCCTGGGTGGACTTCTCGAGATAATTGTATTTTTCCTCTACGCATTTATTGGATTGCGAATCAGCAGAATGAAGGTACGTTAAGTGGTTCCCTTTTTGAATAACCTACAACTGTAGCTCAAACAGAATGTTGCCCGATCGACAATAAAGACTACAATTGCTGCTGTTCTGGTGTCAACAGGTGATTTTTTCCACTATATTTTTTCTGGTTTATCGTTCGGACGTCTTCAATATCGTTATTGCTGAACTAAACAAATAACAAAAATTATTTTCCGGCGGAAGCGCAATCGTGATTGTGTTTCTCCCGCATATGATCACCAAGCAACTGTTCGGAATTCAAATTTGGAGGTTCATTGCCATCAAAAACGTGTGTTGTATCCATTCCATTCCAGCGATGCAGTGTTCAACGGCCTCTTCAAACTCGCGTTCGCCTACAACAACGCCGTCACTCCGTGGGTCATGCTGGTTTACTATCCGAACGTGAGTTTTTTAAAAAATAATTCAAGAAAAAAGAAAATTTCTTAAAAAAAACTCTTTCCTTTTTAAATTCAAAAAATTGTTTCAGATTCGACGACTCCTTCTTGGCAGGAAAGTGGATCTACAGCCTTCGACTACGATGAGAACGACTGTTTGGGTGTCATCGCCCAAGCACAACTCATTATCGTAAACAAATGTGATACACTAGTAATAAACAAGTTTTGAACAGTTCCAATTATTTTAGATGGCAATCTCATTAAATGTGCACGTGTGGCTACCACGGAGCATTTTCGTTTCCTCTCTTAACGGAAAATCACTGTGAGTGTGCTCGACTAGAGCCCGCAAGCAGAATCTCAAAAAGCTCATTAACCTTTCCTCATTTCCATAATAAAGTTGTATCCGTAATATAAAACGGAGCTGTGTTTAAAGAAGGGGTGGCACGAATATCTGGCTAACTGAGTTCTTGATGTCAGACGATGTGACATGATCACCCCATAACCCTTTCGAAACTCCCATGTTTTCAATTTTCGTAAACCGAGATATACTCGATTGGCTGATTGCCAAGTCACCCTGAAGCGCAGGCAACGAGCTAGAGAGCATGCAAAATGAGGAGAGCGCTCCGCCTCACTTTGCATATCGGTGCGATTCGTGCCTCTCCATCTTTAAGATCGATACAAAATATGAGTTCGATATGGTTGAATTTAACATCGATGACTAATTTATGGGGAAGCTTTTTTGCTATGAGTAATAGCAGATCTATTTTTCTGAACTTCCCCAATTAGCAACACCTTGGCTACTAACCTTTTGTCATCCTTACTCATTGAATAATACTCACCTGCGCAATGTATATAAGAGTGGACAGCTACATTCGTATTCAGTGGAAATGAGAGCTCTATAGAGCATCTCTTGGTCAGATCGATTTTTTTAAAAATTTGTTAATTTGATTTACGCATGAAATTTGAAAGAAGGAAATAATGATATCAGGTGACATCGATGAGTCAGTAGAGAAAAAAGAGAAGCAAAAAAGAGAGGGATTGAGCAAAAGGGAAACAGAAGAAAATGTGTATTCTTTCTTCAAAGGATTCAAGACGATGTTTACTCGTATTCGCTCATTAATCATTAAAAATTTTTGCATTTATCACTCAAATCAAGCGAACGGGAGAGGTTGTCAGAAAAACTCTGAAGATTTCCATGACCTTCCTCTGGTATTCCTCTCTGTCAGCGTAGGAGAAATGGAATTTACAAAGCGATGCGCAGATGTTGCCAGAATTTTCACGCTTGGACAAGAGGAGCACACATCTGAAAAGATATGATTAACACCATGCATTTATCGTTTAACAAACTCATTGACACAATCCTTCGGTGCCTTCAATATCGTTCCGAATTAAAATTCCGACGCGAGTGACAAGAACGTCAAATTGTGACAAATTTTTGTCACTTTTTTCAAATACGCTCAAAATACATTTAACTATGTCGTGTTTGTGCTTGTTCGACGGCAAAAATTCGACTTATTCGTGTTTTCGCTTTAGAAAAAAATAAAAATTTAAAATTAATCAATAAATTAAGTTTAAAGTTGTAAATTCGTTTCTGGGTTTAGCGAGGACGTGCTGTGCCAATTTGGGCCTAAAAATTTTAAGGACTTTTTCTTTTTACTCTATTTTCGGGATCGTTGTCTCGTTTATACCTGTTTTAAGCTTTTTTTTATTAAGTTTTTATGTTCAAACGCTGAAATGGGCAATGGGTGTTGATTAGAAGAGTGTTGCTTATACTTCGCATGATTTCATCGCCTATATTTGATGTGTTTGCGCGATACTTTTGCAATGGTTCCTTTTTCAGACCGAAGACTCGTTGAATTTACGAAGATGGCTAGAATGAGGTCGTCAAGCGCATCGCGCACTTCCTCAAGCAGACCGGAAAGGTTCGTTTCACTTTTTTCGTTCAGATTTTTCATTTTATTTTATTACTGTCATGTTTGCTTTCAAATGCACAATCAGGACTAATATTTAATGTGTATGGATGTTTTAGCTCTAGTTTAAACCTTGACTTGTCCAAATTGCATTAGTTTTAGCGTTTTTTTTTTCAGGTAAAGGTCCCCGACTGATCGGACCTCGTCAAGCTCGCCGTCACCAAGGACGTGGCCCCCGTCAACCCTGACTGGTACTACATCCGCGCCGCCTCTCTGGCTCGCCGCCTGTACATCCGCTCTCCCGTCGGTTCGTTTTATAAAGATTTTTTTCATTGAGAATCAGTCGGATAAGATTTTACTTAGCGAAATCCTTAAATATCCATTTGTGCTAACTCTTGCAGGAGTCAACACATTCCGCAACATCTGCGGAGGCAAGCTCCGCTGCGGAGTTCTGCCCAAAAGCTACGCCAAGGCTTCCGGAAGCGTCATCCGCAAGGCCCTCGAACGGGTCGACCAGAGCGAGGATTGCCAGGGCCGCATCCTCTCCAAGCAGGTTAGTAATTTCGTTATTATGATTATCATTTTGTCAATAACAGACTTCGCTCTGTATCCGTACCAACTGGCTCAAAATTTGGGCATATTCCGCCAAAGTCCCTAAAACACTCGGGGCTGAGCTCAAATGTTTATTTTTATTTAATTAAAATCTGCATTTTCAGGGACGCAAGGACCTCGACAGAGTCGCTGCCGGCCTCCGCTCAACCGCCGCTCCCGATGAGCTCTAAATTGTTATGTACTTTACTGTTGATTGGTTTTTTCGACAATGAAGTTACCATTGATAAATATTTTGCTAATGATTTCATTTGCATTGAGCTGAGAAGATCTGGAATTGGAGTTGTCAAATAGTCAATTGGAGTTGATTCGACGCTTCGCAAGACGCCTGAGAAGTCGATAATTTATGAAAGGGCAATCTAGTGGGAGCGGAGATGGAGACTATTTTGTGTTACCGAAGACGTCGCCAGTGACATTTTCACAGACTGGGGTGAACTGAATGTTCACTTCAGTCGTCTGTTTATCAGCCTTACTTCAGCAAATTGGGGAATAAGCTAATTGAAGGGACCTAGGCTTCGCCCCCTTTTGGGCTGACCCCCTACTTGTAAAGCAGTGCCGACCAAGATCACTCAACAGACAAATCGGAGTCATTTGTCATTTGACATTTAAACAATTTTAACAGCTGGTTATGGGTGGGATCTCAGCTGGATTGCCATAAGAGTTCTCCAGCGAGTGTGTTGAAGAAATTGAGGATCGGCGGCATTAACAAAGTCGTCTCTCCAACTTTTCTGTGGCCTCCCGCGATTTCTTATTCCTTGCGGAGTTCATGCGAGACTCCATCTTTCGTGTGAGAAGTTCGAGTCATTCAGCCCACATCCATTTATGCTTTTCTGCCTCTCGCACAACATCCTTCAGTTTTGTAATACTACGCAGGTGGTCATTACAAATGCGATTGAAGAGCATTTTTCGCTCAAGTTTGCGCTGGGCGACGGAAAGAATGAAAGAAAGTTTGTGTCGTTTACAAAGATACCATGTTTCGGCTCCGTATAGGAATGCGGGGAGGATTACATCATCGAATAGCCACTTTTTTAAATGCCATGGGACATCCTCTTTTCCTAAAGAACTCAGAATTCAGTAAAGAACAAATCGGAGTAAAAAATTCAAATGATCTTTTCAAATGATGCACCTGGCTTTGGACTAATAAGACCAGAATTACAGGATCAAGGTCGTATTAGTAGATTTGAACTAAACGGAGATATCTGATGAGCAGAACCCACCCAATTAACCTTCCAATCACGGAACATGAAAGTCTGCAACATTTTCCGACTAACAAGAAAAATAAAGTCGATTGAAATATTTCTACCCCAATGTGTATCCTTGAAAGTGTAATTGCAAAATTTAGATAAATGGTAACTTCATTGTCGAAAAAACCAATCAACAGTAAAGTACATAACAATTTAGAGCTCATCGGGAGCGGCGGTTGAGCGGAGGCCGGCAGCGACTCTGTCGAGGTCCTTGCGTCCCTGAAAATGCAGATTTTAATTAAATAAAAATAAACATTTGAGCTCAGCCCCGAGTGTTTTAGGGACTTTGGCGGAATATGCCCAAATTTTGAGCCAGTTGGTACGGATACAGAGCGAAGTCTGTTATTGACAAAATGATAATCATAATAACGAAATTACTAACCTGCTTGGAGAGGATGCGGCCCTGGCAATCCTCGCTCTGGTCGACCCGTTCGAGGGCCTTGCGGATGACGCTTCCGGAAGCCTTGGCGTAGCTTTTGGGCAGAACTCCGCAGCGGAGCTTGCCTCCGCAGATGTTGCGGAATGTGTTGACTCCTGCAAGAGTTAGCACAAATGGATATTTAAGGATTTCGCTAAGTAAAATCTTATCCGACTGATTCTCAATGAAAAAAATCTTTATAAAACGAACCGACGGGAGAGCGGATGTACAGGCGGCGAGCCAGAGAGGCGGCGCGGATGTAGTACCAGTCAGGGTTGACGGGGGCCACGTCCTTGGTGACGGCGAGCTTGACGAGGTCCGATCAGTCGGGGACCTTTACCTGAAAAAAAAACGCTAAAACTAATGCAATTTGGACAAGTCAAGGTTTAAACTAGAGCTAAAACATCCATACACATTAAATATTAGTCCTGATTGTGCATTTGAAAGCAAACATGACAGTAATAAAATAAAATGAAAAATCTGAACGAAAAAAGTGAAACGAACCTTTCCGGTCTGCTTGAGGAAGTGCGCGATGCGCTTGACGACCTCATTCTAGCCATCTTCGTAAATTCAACGAGTCTTCGGTCTGAAAAAGGAACCATTGCAAAAGTATCGCGCAAACACATCAAATATAGGCGATGAAATCATGCGAAGTATAAGCAACACTCTTCTAATCAACACCCATTGCCCATTTCAGCGTTTGAACATAAAAACTTAATAAAAAAAAGCTTAAAACAGGTATAAACGAGACAACGATCCCGAAAATAGAGTAAAAAGAAAAAGTCCTTAAAATTTTTAGGCCCAAATTGGCACAGCACGTCCTCGCTAAACCCAGAAACGAATTTACAACTTTAAACTTAATTTATTGATTAATTTTAAATTTTTATTTTTTTCTAAAGCGAAAACACGAATAAGTCGAATTTTTGCCGTCGAACAAGCACAAACACGACATAGTTAAATGTATTTTGAGCGTATTTGAAAAAAGTGACAAAAATTTGTCACAATTTGACGTTCTTGTCACTCGCGTCGGAATTTTAATTCGGAACGATAGCGCATTTTTCTTGGGGCGCAGCTGCAATTGTACATTTCTTGAATAATTGCGAGAATTGCAAAGAATCAGTGCAGCAACACACTACATACAAATTTGCATATCAATATATATTATTTGAGAAGAGAAGGGACCCTTTGAATGGATGCATCAAGAATGCGCAATTACAAACAACGAACATTCTGACGAGTGTAGATCTTCGAAAAGTATAAACACTGGCTTCTGCACTCGCACTCGTTATCCACAGTGCGCCACCTGTCGTGAATACACGAGTTGACATCGTCGATGTGACAGAACAGCAAGTAGCACCTTGAATTGTCGTTGTCATAGGTGGCATGATATGCCGTTACATAAAACACTTTTTGGTTTGAGAACGCTAGACACATTTTTTGCGAGAACTGTGCAAAAAAAGTAACAAACCCGACTCTGGCATGATCGATGTCTCTGCCGAGACCCTCACCAAACGTAAACTAAATGGCAAGAATACTCATTCCAACAATAATGAAAAAAACAAAAAACAAAATTAACACCCCCGCCCACTTAGTTTAAAGGGGGATAGGCATCAATATTTTCGTACATAAACTGGCACCGTGGAGTGATAGAGAATGGCTACCCGATCAGAGAACAGGTCATCCGAAGTTCTAGAAATGACTCTGAAGCTCGCTACGGAATTTTAAAGTTTCATTGACGTTTCAGGCTATTTTAGGCATACTGTACTCTGGTATTGATATATGTACATTGAAAGCCGAAAAATAGAGAATGGCAATAAATGAACTGCTCTTGGTGGGAGTCGAACCAAGGGGGTGAGTCATGACTAGGCCACAACACAACCCCTCGGCTATGCTCTCAGTTGAACACGACGTTTTGAAGTGGCTATGTCTGTGAAGAGCTTGTCAATATTTTTAACAGTGAATAACATCTTAATGTTAGAATAACTTCTTAAACAAAGATAGAGAGCTGGTCTCTCAATTTTCTCCTCATTGAGAGCTTTCTGGTCATCAACTCGGGCATTGAGTTCCTAGCTTACAAACTAGTTGGAGTCGAACTATGGCCTAGTAGGAGGGTATCAGTTACTAAGTGGTCTAGCAGGAGAAGATGGATTGTCGAATAGGAGAATTAGTAAGAAATAGCCAAGAGGAGAGGGGTAGCCAACTAAGAGGATTGCTGTAAGAAAAATCGTCTTTCGTATTTTCTGTTGCTCGATACACATTAGATTGATCATATTCGATTTTATTCGTTTAAAATCAATATGACTCAACATGAGACAGCAAGATAACACAAACAAAATTAGAAAAAAAGGTTTCAATTCCTATCGATGCGATAATTATGACATGAGCTTTAAAAAAATATACACAACTACCGAAATCATCAGTACATGTCAAATGAAATGTAAACAGTAATATGTACAGCAATTTACACTCAGTATCGAAGAAATTAGAGTAAAGAGGGTAGCGAACTACGGAGATGGGATAATAAATAAATATTGCGGGAATTAAATGGAAGAACAGTGGATTGGTCAGATCATACCCGTACTTGTCGTTACAATATAATAGAGAGCAGGATATCGTGACTAACGGAAGGGAAGAAGAGAGTTCTCATAGTTAAGCCCCCGCTTTGGCGTAGAGATCCTTGATTGAATCTTCGTACTTCTGAGTGATTGGTCTTCGCTTCAGCTTAAGCGCCTCTGTGAGCAGACCGCTGTCAGGCGTCCAAATCTATAATTTAATTTAATTAAAATCTATCAGTTTTAATCAATATTGAAAGTACATTTCAATAATTCAATTTAAGAATAAATTGGCAATCATTTCAACGTGTAGAACGAAAAAGAGAAAAAGAGTTCTTCGATATAAATATCTAACCTCAGAACAAAGATGAATGGCGCCCGGCTGCTCGACGCGAGACAACTTGTCTACAATGCACTTCATCATATTCAGTTAAATGAACCATAATATACATATACAATAAATTTACATTGCAGGAGACTTGCTGGTAGTTGAAGTCTTCCTGAAATATTCGAATAAGTATAATTTTTCAAATAATTGAAACTACAACTTCGACTTTGCATATTTTCAGCGGCAAAGACGAAGTAGTAGTTTCAATTACACGAACACAACTGTCACAATTGAAAGCTAACCTTGCTCTTGAACTGTCCGAGTGGCGTTGCGACTACTCCGGGGAATTCAGTGTCCATAGCGACGTATCTAAAGTATTATGAGATCATTACTTGGATAGTTGGGATAGTCGAAAAAGGAGTAATTATAGAGGAAGCCGTGCTCTATTTTATAACAAGCAATACAGAGCAGACGATTGGGCGGACTTACGGGTAATCTTTGATGAGACTGCGCATTTTGTTGAATTCGTCTTCGACGTTGGATGCCCAGCCATCGTGGATCTGATATTAGCAGTATATTTAAAACATATTATAAGCAAAGGATAGTCGAGGGAAGAATACGAGCACGAGCATACAAGAGAATAGCCTAGTTACATAATTGAAAACACGATTGAAACACGGCAATACTGAATTCCACCCCCGCACTTCCGACTACCATAGTTTCGGTCTAATTTCTAAACTTAATGCATTATTTAAACAACTGGAAATCGATGCAAACTAAAGGCGCTAAACTGACCTAAATAATCAGAGAATAAACAACTAGAACGGAGCAAAAAAGGAAAACCCAAAAGAACGATTTGAGAATAGCCGATATTTTAGAGCTATGGGGACTTTTAATGGCGCGGAACCATTTTACACGAGTATACCAATCGGTCAGGAAAACCTTGAATATCACACAAACAAATATAATCGAGTTAAACATTGAAAACTGATCGATAGCAGTTGAAACTTTCAAAGATTGAAAGGAAACCTGCGCAGAGACGCCGCACTTTACTAAAACTACAGTAGATTAATTTGTTTCAGGAATTTCGTGGTGGGAGTTTCCCTTCCCGATTGATGCCTATCCCCCTTTAACTAACGTTCATCATCATGTATCCAAATGGAGGCATCAAGATAATTTCATCAGAAGGAGTGGAGTTTGCCGACAAGAAGATAGCGAAGAGAAGGAGAAGAAACTTCATTTGTCAGTTGAATTTGCTCCATTCCCAAATGTTTTATAGAGAAACCTTGAGAAAATTTTCGAGCGCTGAAGCAGCTAAGATTTTGCAATTTATTATGGTTGTTTAGTTTGTATGTGAGTATTTATTAATCTAAATATGCCTCATTCAAAAAAAAGAACTTCATTTCCAGTGGGCAATTGCTTAGAAGTGATTCATTGTATTTTCATGATTATAATAGTCGTTGGTATCTATCTATCGGTAAATTGTCTAGCTCATTCCATTTTTGAATTTGCTCTTTGGATATGCATTTGAACGAACATTTTTTATCGGTTTTACATGCATCATACACAATAAGATTCGAAATCTTTCGAGATTAACAAATCAATTATTCTGATTATTCCACGTTCCAGTCCGATTCATCGTTACTCATCCAAGCATCGGAATTCCACTCTTCCCTGATCTGTGCTCCCGTCTTGCCCTTTAAAATTAACGTTGGACTATTTCGAAACCGGTTAATAACTGAAATGAAGAAGCAAGACGAACCTTGAACGTGTTAGCTATGGCTTTGCATCCCATGGACACTAGTTTCTTGATATCGAGATAGTTCGCAGCCACGATAATCTCCGGCAGCTTCATTGTGTATTGGAGGGGCTAAATTGGCTTTAAAATCTACTTTATTTGTCTTCAACCAGCTTTTGAAAAATGTATCAACCAAATGCGGAAGAAAAAAACAAAAACTAACCGCGAAAAATGCGCTGTCCCACTGCGGAATGATGATCTCAGCTGTGTCATCGATTTCTTCAACGGGATCATTTTTGTGATGCTCAAGCCACTCGATGACCAGCTGTAGAATTCCCCCAGTGACGTTGGGAAGTGAGATAGGCTCGGTGAAGGATTCGAACTGAAAATTAATTTGTTGGAAGGCAGCAGTTGTGATACAAATCGAAATGCGAAGAATATCACACGCGTCCCTAAACAGTAGGATAGATTTACTCACAGTGTTTAGCAAGGTGGAATGCTTGAGAATGGCAGGGTCGACCACGAAGACTTGCTCGTCCGAGGAGCAAAGAGTGGCGGGCATTACTGCAGAAGAACGGAGGAGAACTGTATGTGAATGATATTTTTGGGGAGTTTTTATAGCGATAGATCGGATGGGCGGAGTCCTTGGCAATCAGGAATTTGTCAGGCATGCCACAGGTCATCATAGATAGAATGAGACATACCAGCGGGTAGATTCGAGAATTTATTTTTCAAAGTTTCTTTAGACACATTTGTTTCTGCGCCTTAGTGAGTAGTTTATATTAAAAACGTATACAAGCAAGCGCAATTGTGAAATAGAGACAAGAGAAATTATTGAAATAGTCAAAACAATAAAATTCCAAATATGTGAATTGTGAAGCGACCTTATTTACAGACATATTGGAAACAGAGCGGTTCCTTTCGAAGTATATTATCACAGAACCCAATTACGCTTCGAGAAGTGCTAATTAAGATTTGTTTTTTCTTGTTAGTAGAGTCCAATAACTTTTTCACGAACTTGCGCCTATCTGAAAATTAACAGACGAGGATGAAAGCGGTGAGACGTTATTAAGTTAGAACCTACCTCTTTTATCGATTAATGTTGCGCAATCGTCTAGAATTATATGCTCAAATTTGTCAATTTTGAGAGATCCGCATTTTACAAGTTTATAGATGTGTAATGGAGTTCCGATAACAATGTTCGGGCAGTTCTGTGCCAGAATAATTTTATGACTTTCCTTCTCGGTGATTCCAGTGAAATTTCCGGTCTGAAATTTTTTTTATTATTAAAAAAATTGAAGAGTTCATGCTGACTTTGATCGTGGGCAAATACTTGGAGAATCTCTCGAATTCTATTTTCATCTGTTCAGAGCACACCCGAGATGAACACAATACGAGCACTTATACTTGCTACGACGGAAATAAGTGCCAGTTCCCACGAAAATGCACCGAATTCGATCCCTTCCGTCCACGAATCATCTCACATAAATGCTTGAAATTACAATTCGATAATTTTAAAAAGCCCATCGTCAGTTCCAAATCCGTCGGGACAACTCTCAAGGTGGTCATTGAATGGCTTGAGCACCACATAGCCAATCCGGTGAACGAGCTGGAAGACTTCGAGATCATGGACAGTAGAGTTTGAAATACGGGTCGCCGTCTCTTCATTTCACGTGCTCTCTCGCCGGTCATAGCGACGAGAGAGTGTGCGAAATGAAGAGACGGCGACCCGTATTTCGAACTCTAATTTTAGCATGTAGGCTTGCGTGATGGCCGAATGGTGTGAGGCGCAGCCGGAAAATTCATCATGTTATTGGTAAAAATAGAGATTGGGAAAAAATGGATACAAAAAGGACAGAGCAATTGGAGGGGAGAAGGTCATAGAAATTGAAGGCTACAAACCGATAAGTCAAATAACAAAAAAGCAGCGTCACACCTGACCTTCACTCACATGAGAACTATAATCACACTATATCTAACTCGCCTTTCTTAGAAAATAAAGTAGGTTGTGCCGCATCAACCGAGAAGAGCACGCATTCATCATACGGCAAACAGTAACCTTAGTAAACAATAATAGGATTACGGCATTCCTCATTCGCGATATTACTCTTTTTGTTTGAGTGTCTAGCAGATTCAAATAGTTGTGTGAACATGAATCTTTTTTGTTGAAATATTTCAATTCTATTCCTTCTGCTATGTAATAATTAAATCGCGACACAACATCTTGATCCTCATGAGATTTATTCATCTGAAAATGTCATTGACCACAACATTACAGCGATACTGAATACAATTACTTCCTTTGCCGACATTAACAATCTAGCCTATCGATACGCATTTACCATCTGCTGTGCGACTTGTCATCATCTTAGGATAAGAAGTTGTTATTACGGGTTCTGCCCTATCAACCAAGAAGCTCGGTCATCATTCGGCTAAGTTTGTGCCTGTACTGCCTCGATGTGGTATGCGCATGCACCTATTTTCGTTTCACCGCATTCTCTTTAGGTCGATATCAATGAACACCTCGCTTCCGTACGCCTTCCACATCGATAGAGATTTCCTAGTACCGGTCTATTTCAGGTGGCAAATTGGTTGTAATATGCAATCGAAAAAAACGAATTAAGGTTCCTGACCATCTACGGGTACGCAATTATGATCGTGCATTCGGTCGCGTTTTATCTGTTTATATTTCACACGAAAGCATGGGTTCGAACCGTCCGTGCTGGCTACTTGCTCAATCAGGTTTCATTTATGCAGTTATCTAGATGAACATTCACATTAGATAAGATGAAAATAGGTCGCAACTTTTTTCTAAGTGGCATTCCGAAAGATACCGTTATGACGACTATTATTGTAACAACCTTATTCAGCTGCAAATGCTCTCGCACGATGTGTGGGTGTGCTTCGTCTTCCGCGCATACACCCTACAGCCGTACCCCATTCTCATACTCAACAGTCCGCTCGCTTCGCGCATCGGAGGCCCGAATGCTTATGTATTCAACTTATCTGACCATACGTATCCAAGCCGCAGGCGATCCCATTTTTCACCATGTCTCAGTTGAACGCCCCCCCCCCCTATTGAAACAAGGGTTTCCGGCGGCTTGGAAACCTGTTGTGTTGCCAAGAATCGTCGAATCGGAATGGGAATCATTGCAGATAATCGAAAACGTGTTTATGATGCACGCCGTTTGTATTCTCCTGTTTATGCTCTTGATGATGCATCAGCAAATTATGCCGCACACCAGCAAGATTGTATTCCCACGGTGGCGAGTTGACTGTAGTTATTATACTAGGGATGCAAATTTGATAGCATTGCATCCTCAGCCATTCCCCTCCTCAATATTATTGCACTATTGCACTATATATGTTCAATCTATAGCATTTGATCGTACAAGGTGCATCATTTTAAAGTTCATGCACTATTGCAATACACTACTACTGCACTCAGAGTGCGCCCGAAAGGAATTGTAGAGATGGAATCTGCAACATCCGATCGATATTCAGGTCCCGCAATCTCTTGATGTGTTTCATGTACACCTTTCTCTCGCTTAATCCCATATCAACATATTTCACAGTGTCGGATCCTCCGAACAAAGCCGAAATTTTGCAGGTATTTTCTTGATTATTATTTTTAAATATATTTAATAATTGATCTTAACTCAAATTTTAGCGCGAAGAATTTGCGTGGGCTCAGGACCTCATTGGAGACGTCGTAGTTCTAGGAGACCTTGGACGCTGCAGCAATTACACCTACAGTATATCATTATAGTCATTACATTTTTGGAATATTGATCTGTTTCATGTGTCTACGTAATACTCGCATCGATTATGATAAGTGCGCCCACTCGAGTTCTTTTGGTGGTATCATCGGTTCGGTTTCTCAAGAAACAAGTGTGTAAAGCTCCAAAATATGACGATGAAAGAAATTCCAATTCCAGGTGTTGATAACATCTAACGCTACGAGAATGAAAAGACTCATCATCGAAGTGCTCATTAAGCAGGTACATATCATGATAGCGTATAGGCCTTGTACTAAGCAGGTACATATAATGATAGTGTATAGGTCTTGTACTCATGATGACCATGTGAGTATTCTGACTTTTCGAAAATAGAGTACATAATACACTTGGCTATATGAACTTTTCTTATCACTTCCTCATTTTATCTGCCTAGCTAGATCGAAATTTCAGACGGCTTGCGTCTCCGTGTTTTACATTTATCCAGTGTTATTGTATGCGATAACATGTGAATTTCAACTCACCTTTCTTCCTGATTTTGCCCTCGCCTTTGTCCGAATTGCCTTTGTGGTTGGAAACGTTTCATAATTAGCGTGGTCGGAATGAAAAATACGTCTCCTCATTCCTCCTACTCTCACCTGTCAGAGTGACCCGAGAGCACGAGTGATGAAGAAACGTTTTTTTCACTCCGACACGACTCTAATCATAATCGCTAGCAGCAGAGATATTTCCAGGTGTTATACATGCTTAACAGCTCGGCTCAATTCGTTATTTTGTTGTCAACTAATATGCCTTTTCGGAAGGCACGTTTGTCGCATATATAGACAGCTAATGATACAACATCTCAAGGTTCTCAAAGATTTTTCTGGACGCTTGCTGCATTTATGCTATCGGGAAAATAATACTGAGCAATCGAGTAATATTGTAGCCCCATGGCCACCGTGAGGAAAAATCATGTCAACGCGAATAATTATATTTTTAAGTGCACCGGAGCAAAAACTGTGATAGAGGACAACATCATACAATAATCCCTCAAATTTATCTACAATTTCAAACATAATTCCAGTGATATGTGTATATTTTGTTGCATTATGTAGCAATGCTTCTTCTGAGCTTTCACCTGCATGATAATACAGATAGAAGATAAACGTTGTTATTGCATCCTTTATCACATCACATCTACATTATGGATGTCAGAGAGAAGAATACGTCTCTTCATTCCGCGCACTCTCTCACCGATTAGAGTGACGAGAGAGTACGAGGAATGAAGAGAGGGAATTTTCACCCCTATTATTATTATTATTATCATTATTATTATTATTATTATTATTATCATTATTATTATTATTATTATTATTATCATTATTATTATTATTATTATTATTATCATTATTATTATTATTATTATTATTATCATTATTATTATTATTATTATTATTATCATTATTATTATTATTATTATTATTATCATTATTATTATTATTATTATTATTATCATTATTATTATTATTATTATTATTATCATTATTATTATCATTATTATTATTTTTTTATTTATTTTTATTATTATTATCATTATTATTATTATTATTATCATTATTATTATCATTATCATTATTATCATCATTATTATTATTATCATTATTATTACCATTATTATTATTATTATCATTATTATTATTATTATCATTATTATTATTATTATTATCATTATTATTATTATTATTATTATTATCATTATTATTATTATTATTATTATTATTATCATTATTATTATTATTATTATTATTATCATTATTATTATCATTATTATTATTATTATTATTATCATTATTATTATTATTATTATCATTATTATTATTATTATTATTATCATTATTATTATCATTATTATTATCATTATTATTATTATTATTATCATTATTATTATCATTATTATTATTATTATTATCATTATTATTATTATTATTATTATTTTTTTATTTTTTTTTATTATTATTATCATTATTATTATCATTATTATTATTATTATCATTATTATTATCATTATTATTATCATTATTATTATTATTATTATCATTATTATTATCATTATCATTATTATTATCATTATTATTATCATTATTATTATTATTATTTTTTTTTTTATTATTGGGGTGTCCCATAAGTCTTTAGATTATTTTTGAAAATTTATTTCGGGTGAGCCATAGGAACTCAATTAAAAATTTCAAGTGGAATAGGTAAGGGTGCTCACAAAGTATTTTATTATGTATTGAAAATGGGGAAGGACTTAGTAATAATGATGCAATCAGCAAAATAGATGCATTTTGCAGGGGTATTTTAAAAAATTGTTACTAAGCTGAGGATAACTGTTGACAGTTCCTATTCTGTCAACAATAGGGAGTGTATGTTAGTATTATTTAGAAACACTAACATCATATTTATCGCAATTTATACCGTTATTTTTTGAATTTGTATCAAAAAATGACATATTCCATAGAGTAGATTTTGGTATTTCTCGTATGATCAAGCTTTAGCGTAATCCAGAATTGCTCAAAATTTAACCGCGATGTGCTTGCTATGTGTCCCTACAAATAGTGTACTTTCTCCAGCCATGCGCGCATCGTACTTTCTAAGAAAAAATCAAAATAAATATATTTCGTAATGATGGCGCAATACATTTAGGCACCTTGGTCTAGTGCTCTTTTTTTCATCTTACACGGCCGACAGTCATTGTACATGCTATATTGATTTCTAACTCCTATCGCTGTCAAAATATTGAAAATTATCGATAAAAACAATGAGCAAAAAATTTCCCTGAGCGCATGCCCTTAGTTCCCATTGTTATGAATCCCGATCATCAATAGCCGAAATAATAGAGGCACACTCCATCTAATTACTGAACTCAAACCCACTTCAATTTGATTCATGATAAAAAAGATAATTGAAAATTCTAAAGACTTATGGGACACCCTGATATTATTATCATTATTATTATCATTATTATTATCATTATTATTATTATTATTATTATCATTATTATTATTATCATTATTATTATCATTATCATTATTATATTATTATTATTATCATTATTATTATTATTATTATTATTATTATTATTATTATTATTATCATTATTATTATCATTATTATTATTATTATTATCATTATTATCATTATTATTATCATTATTATTATCATTATTATTATTATTATTATTATTATCATTATTATTATTATTATTATTATTATTATTATTATTATTATTATTATTATTATTATTATTATTATTATTATTATTATTATTATTATTATCATTATTATTATCATTATTATTATCATTATTATTTTTTTTTTATTTTTTTTTATTATTATTATCATTATTATTATCATTATTATCATTATTATTATTATTATCATTATTATTATCATTATTATTATCATTATTATTATTATTATCATTATTATTATCATTATTATTATCATTATTATCATTATTATTATTATTATCATTATTATTATCATTATTATTATCATTATTATTATTATTATCATTATTATTATCATTATTATTATCATTATTATTATTATTATTATCATTATTATTATTATTATCATTATTATTATCATTATTATTATCATTATTATTATTATTATTATCATTATTATTATCATTATTATTATTATTATTATCATTATTATTATCATTATTATTATTTTTTTATTTATTTTTATTATTATTATCATTATTATTATTATTATCATCATTATTATTATCATTATCATTATTATCATCATTATTATTATTATCATTATTATTACCATTATTATTATTATTATCATTATTATTATTATTATTATTATCATTATTATTATTATTATCATTATTGTTATGTAGTTGGTCTGTTCTCACGCAAGGAATATAGAAAGAATATAGAAAGAGAGCTTTATCAGCAACAACCAGTCAGCACGACTGCACAGACGAGACGAGCGAGCAAGAGCTCGAGATGGGAGAGAGGGCGACGGTAATTATGTAAAGACGTATGCTAATAGAATTGCTAGACAGAGGGAGAGGGGAGACGGCATAAGCGCACGTCAACAATATGGTAATTGAGTGGGGAAGGAGAGGGATCGTCCCTCGATACAACACCTCCCTCCAAGATTCGATCTTGGGGAGAATCTGAGACATAATACAGTACATTACTGTGAATCGATAACAATAGGGCCACGGTTGAAGAACTTTGGTCGGGGAAATCATTCTTCGTCGTATCTCTTATTCTTGAAGGTGACGTTGAGTCGCTTCGGCTGTGTTCGCACTCTAGTAGATCTTCTCGGGGCGACGTTGTCATCAGCTGCTCCATCGATCGATTGAGTCTCCACTGCAGTCGTCGTATCCATCTCGTCGTCGATGTCGTTGTGCAGATTTGGTTCAGCCTCATCTTTCAGAGAATTTCTGACGTTATCATCAGTCAGTACAGAATGTACTGGTTCAGCCAGATATTCAATTTCTCGATCGGATGACAATCTCTGTCTCAGCTGATTTCCATGAGCTCGCACGGTGCGATCTTCCAACTTCACTTCATACATTGTCTTTCCGATTCGACCCTGTACTGTACCCATGGTCCATTTTCTACCATTTGGGGTGACTTGCATGTCATACAAGACCAGATCTCCGATTTTGAAGGTTCTAGCCTTCGCTCCATGCTTCCTGTCAAAACGATCCTTCATGTTAATAACCCTCTGATCATCGGTTTCAGCGAATACCTTGATCGGAGCCATTAAATCGATCTCAGATCGGATGTTCCTTCCAAACATAATCTCACTCGGAGTCTTTCCATCACACTGAGGGTTCGGGGTCTTTCTGTAGTTGTACAGAAACAGTTGCAGTGCCTCCTCGAGAGACCGTTCTCCCTTCTGTTTCAGCAGACTTCTCTTCACTGAATCCACGAATCTTTCTGCTTGCCCATTACTCTGGGGATGGTAAGTCGGAGTATTCATGTGCGAGATTCCTCTCTCGCGACAGTATCGATTGAACGCATCAGAATTGAACTGAGTGCCATTGTCAGTGACAATCAGTCTCGGCAGCCCATTTCTGGCGATTGATTCATTCAAGATCCGGATGGTTGCACCTGCCGTCATAGACGATGTTGCAACAATTTCAGGCCACTTCGAAAAAGAATCCACAATGACCAGGAGATGCTTTCCATCGACTGGCCCACAGTAATCCATATGGATCCTCTCCCATGGTTCCGCAGCTTTCGGCCATGGTTCGAGTGGAATCTTCGTCGGTTTCTTGAGTGCCTGAGCACACTGATCACATGTGAGAACCACATTCTCGATATCTCGATCCATGCGATACCAGTAGCACGCCTGCCTGGCTATCGACTTCATTCTGACGATACCTGGATGTCCAGAATGAAGCATCCGAAGTACTTTCTCTCTGATTGATTGGGGAATAACCACTCGACTGTTCACCATAAGACAGTCGTCAACGACTGAGATCACTTTTCTCATCTGGAAAAACGACTTGATCTGCTCGAAATTTCGATCCTTTCGGATTTTGCTCTCAGCTGGCCACCTCGTGAGATGAAAATCCCTCACTCGACACAGCAGAGGATCACCCGAAAGAGCTTCTCTGATATCAGACGCCGTGACGGGCAACTTCTCGATGCTTGCGTTTATCATTCTGACAACTACTGTTTCTGCTTCTTCGAGTATATTTTCCTCATCTCTGTCATCTCTGGAGTCCGAAATAAGCCTCGAAAGTGCGTCAGCGTATGCGAAACTTTCGGTGCTGATGTACTCCATTGAGAAATTGTATCCGAGCAGAATTGTAGCCCAGTGAAACAGCCTTCTTGCTGTATGCACAGGAATTCCATCTTTCGATCCAAAGATCGACAACAGTGGTTTGTGATCCGTTTGCATCACGAATCTCTTTCCGAACAGATATCTGTGGAATTTGGTAACTCCAAAGATGAGAGCGAGACCTTCCTTCTCGATCTGGGAATACTTCTTCTCTGCATCTTTGAGCGATCTCGAGGCATGAGCAATCGGCATGAGTTTTCCATTAACTCTATGGGCGATAACTGCTCCAATTCCCTTCTCACTCGCATCAGCAGCGAGCACCAATTCCTTCTGAGGATCGTAATGAATCAAATTCAGATCTGATGCCAGAATCGATCTGATTTCTTTGAATGATCTTTCACATTCCATTGACCACAACCACTCAGAATCATCTTTCAGCAGGTTATCCAGAGGAGCTCGTATCTTATGCATTCCGTCGATGAATGGGCCATAGTAAGAAACCATTCCCAAGAAACTCCTCAATGAACCTTGATCTTGTGGTTGAGGCATTTCTCTCACAGCCTTCACTTTCGCCGGGTCGGGTCTTCTTCCCGCCTGATCAATGATAAATCCCAGATATTTGATCTTGCTCATTCCGAATGAGCACTTCTCAGGACGGATTCTGAATCCGTAATCTTTGATTCTTTCCAGGACTTTCTTCAGATTTCTGTCGTGAATCTCCTTCGTTTTTCCACCAATCACCACATCATCCAGATAAGCTTGGGAATTCTCACATCCGGCCAGCATCGTATCCATTGCTTTCTGAAAGATTCCAGGAGCGACACTCACTCCGAAGGGCAATCTTTTGAATCGGAATAAACCTCTGTGGGTGCTTACTCCGAGCAAATCTCTGCACTGTTCATCCACCGGAATCTGTAGATAAGCGTCACTCAGATCGATTTGACTGAATAGAGTACAACCTTCCAATCGGGTGAAAATCTCAGAAATCAGTGGCAACGGATGATTATTCGGTTCGAGACTGGCATTCAGTCCAGTGGAGAAATCGACACAGACTCTCAGTTTTCCGTTTGGTTTGGGAACTACCAGAATGGGTGCCGCCCACTCCAGGTAATCCACGGGCTCGATAGCCTCCATATTGAGCAACCTGTCAATTTCTTCATCAACTTTGGGCAGCAGTGCCAAAGGCACTTCTCTTCTTCTGCAGAAAACGGGAATTGATCCCTCTTTCAAACAGAAAATCGCCTTTGCCCTTTCACATCTCCCGAGTCCTTCTCTACAGATCTCGCTGAATTGTTCTCTAATCCAGTTTACGTAAGAATCGTCATTCTTCACCATATTCACCTTCAGTTCTCTCGGAATCAAGCGGAAGAAAGTCGTGATGAAATCTCTACCCATCAAATTTTCAGACTCGTCCGACGTATACACACTTCCCTGTGCAATACTTCCATTTAATTCGAGGGTAAGATGACATTTTCCCGATAGATTCAGTGGTGTGCCATTCGCACATCTGGGGAACGCATCCTGTTCTTTTCTCTCGGGTGCACCGATCCTCCTCCACGTAGAATCAGAGATCAAAGTAATGTCGGAACCAGTATCGACGGTCATTCTGATCACTTTGCCATTCATGATCACGTCCGTTTCAAATCTTTCCAGATCCTCCGGGAGGTCACCTTGGACGAGGTTCACTCGATTCTCTCTTCTAACAGAAGATTTCTTCGGTTTCTTGCACCTGATTGAGAAATGTCCGATTTCCTGGCAATTGAAACAAGTACTGTTTACATGAGGGCAATCTCTATCACCGTGTTCCCTTCCGCATCGGTTACATCCCCCATCATCAGGCATTTTCCGAGATAAGCCTCTGAATGAGTACTTTTTCTGATTCCGATGCCGATTTTCGGAGATTGCATTCACTTGTAAGTCATTCTGCTTTGAAACAGCAAGTGAGTCAGAGTACACCTCTTTGTACGTGTTCGCCACACTGAGGATCGAATCAATAGTAGGAGCTTCACTTCCTCTGATCTCATTCATAATATGGAACATTGTCGCAGCGTGTCTGGGTAGGTCCATTCCAGCCAGCATCACTATCGCCTTGAATTGATCCAGGGGCATGTCCTTGATATTAGCCTCCTCGACAACTCTATTCACGATTCCAGAGAATACCTTGATATCGTCGCACTTCAGTTTCGACATCTTGAGACTGAATACATCCAATCTCTTCTCGAATTCGGACTTCTTGTCGCCAAACAAGTCTTGCATTATCGTGATAATTTCGTCAAACGTGAGGTCCGACGTTTTCTTCGGTCTGATGTGATCGACTAACTGCTTGTACACTCTATCGTCAACATGACGCAGCAGTAATCTTCCCTTATCACCATCAGCCATATCCTTCAGATCATTCTCGAATATTTCTCTGTGACGATCGATCCACGTGTCAAAGGTCACCCCATCCTCAGGGATATACGAGAAATTCCTGATCTGCTTCTCAAGAGCATCAATACTGGGTCCTCTGTGCCTCAAACTCTCAGACGACTCCGATCCCGTATCTGATCGCTCTGCTCTTCCAGACAGCAGTGCCTGAATGGCCTCATTCTGCTGTTTCATTTCTTCCTTCTGGCTCTCTATCTGTTCTCTCATCAACTCATTCTGCTTATTCTGCGCTTCAAACATCTTTGCCATCAATGTCAGCACAGCATTGGTGTCTCCATCTGTCTGATCAGCCATCGTTATGCCACGTGTACTTACGATCGATCAGGGATTTCCACCTGATAAGCCTTTCAGAACTACGTTCACGACTGACACGTCACTGATCTCAGATAAACCTCCTTGGTCACTGAATTTCACAAAATCGGCGATAGGCTCCCGCCGCTCAAGTGAAATTCCCAGAACCAATAGGCACTCAGATGTCCAAAGACCAGATCAGATTAGAACGCGGCCACTCGTGGCTTCAGATTGCGTTCTCAGACAGACAGGCAAGTGCGAGAGAAACAGACAACGCGAGAATACAGACAAAAACGTGAGTACTGAACGCCACTGTTATGTAGTTGGTCTGTTCTCACGCAAGGAATATAGAAAGAATATAGAAAGAGAGCTTTATCAGCAACAACCAGTCAGCACGACTGCACAGACGAGACGAGCGAGCAAGAGCTCGAGATGGGAGAGAGGGCGACGGTAATTATGTAAAGACGTATGCTAATAGAATTGCTAGACAGAGGGAGAGGGGAGACGGCATAAGCGCACGTCAACAATATGGTAATTGAGTGGGGAAGGAGAGGGATCGTCCCTCGATACAACAATTATTATTATTATTATTATCATTATTATTA